>PVHT020000193.1:14712236-14780986 GCA_004024745.2 Catagonus wagneri
CCTTTCTCTCTCTCCTTTTTTTTTTTCTTCACTTGTTCTACCCAGTTATTTCAGGGGTTTCTTGCAGTTTTTGGAGGTTTAAATTGATCAGCATTCAGATGATGATTTGTCCAACTTGTTTTATATTTAGATGCGTTTTTTGATGTATTTGTGGGAGAGGGAGAGCGCGACCTCTTACTCCTCCGCCATCTTGCCTGTGCTGTATTTTAGATTCCAAATAAAAGTGGTATCATATGGTATTTGTCTTACTCTTTCTGGCTTACTTCACTTTAGTATGAGAGTCTCTACTTCCATCCATGTTGCTGCTAATCACATTACAAAACATCTTTTACTGCTATAACTCTTGCCAAATGAAGAACATTTCAAGAAAGTATAATACTAGTAATAATAAATGGCTAATACTCACTGAACAATTACTATATTCCTGGTAATGTTGAAATCATCTCAACAGCCTATGTAGGTTGATATATTAATAGATGAAAAAAGTGAGACACTGAGAGAGAAAGTAACAAACCTGAAGTTACAAAGCTGCTAATGATAAAATAGTACCCCAAGTAATATGGTCATATACCTAACCAAGATACTCTAGTGCCTATCTAGGTAAGTAGACTGTGAATTGGGTTGGAATAATGTTTGTAATTAAGGGACTTGACATATCATATAGATTCCTCAGTTCTTGATCTCCATGGATAATAAAAGTTTCTTGGGCAGGATAATATTTTTATTATTTACACCTACAACACAGCTCATGGCAACAGCAGATCTTTAACCCACTAAGCGAGAACAGGGATCAAACCCACATCCTCTTCGATCCTAGTTGGGTTCGTTAACCACTGAGTCATGAAGAGAACTCCTTCAACAGATAATTTTTAAAGTGATCACATGTGAAGAAAAAAATAATATCCTGACAAAGAGACCTTTGTCATCCGTGGAGATCAAGAACTGAAGAATCTATACAATACACCTTATGTCAAGTCCCTATTATACATAATGAACCTCCATACTGTTTTCCATAGTGGCTGGACCAATTTACATTGCTATCAACAATTTATGAGGATTCACTTTTCTCCATACTCTCTCCAGAATTTATTATTTGTAGACTTTTTGATGATAGCCATTATAACTGGTGAGGGGTGATAGCTCATTGTGATTTTGACTTGCATTTCCCTGATGATTAGCAATGTTTAACATATTTTCATGTGCTTGTTGGCTATCTGCATGTCCTCTTTGGAAAAGGATAAATTTAGATTTATATAAAACTTTAATAAATAAAGCAGAGTTCCCATACACCACATTCATTTTACCCTGTTAACATCTCACATTAGTTTGATATATTTGTCACAAATAATGAGCCAAGGTTGGTACATTATTCTATTTTTTCTTTTTTGTTTTTAGGGCTGCACCTGCAGCATATGGAAGTTCCATGTCTAAGGGCTGAATCAGAGCTGCAGCTGCTGGCCTACACCACACCCACAGCCACACCAGATCCAAGCTGCACCACAACTCACGGCAACACTTGATCCTTAACTCATTGAGTGAGGCCAGCTGTCAAAAATGCATCTTCATGGACACTGTGTTGGGTTCTTAACCTGCTGAGCCAGAAGGGGAACTCCTGATACATTATTATTAAATAAAGCTAACGCTTTATTTATATTTACTTAGTTTTCCCTGGCTGTTCTTTTCATGTTCCAGGATTCCATACAAGATATCACATTATATTTAGTTGTCATGTCTCCTTAGATTCCTCTTGGTCATGGCATTTTCTCAGACTTAGCTTATTTTTGATTATCTGGACAGTTTTGAGGAATACTGGTCAGGTATTTTGTTGAATATTCCTCAATTGGAATTAGTCTGACATTTTTTCTCAGAATTAGACTGGGGTTATGGGTTTGGGGGGATGTGTTTCACAGAGATAATGTATCATTCTCATCACATGATATCAATGGTGCATGCTATCAATATATTTTATCATTGTGGAGTTGCCCCTGATCACCGTGCTGAGGTACTGCTTATCAGGTTTTGCCACTGTAAATTTAACTCTCTTTATACTGTCCTCTTTAGAAGGGAATAACTATTAGTAGCCCATAGTTCATGAGTGAAGAACTGTGTTTTACCTCCTCGAAGATAAGGTATTTATGTAAATTATTTGGAATTCTTCTGAGTGGGATTTTTGTCTACTATCACTCATTTAGATATTGTGCTACTGATAAGTTTAAATATTTATGTTTATAATCCGGTATATCTTTTTAGTTTTATTTCCCCAAATGTTCAACCTTTGGCCATTGGAAGCTTTTTTGGTTGGGGTCTATGTACCTGTGACATGCCCACATCTGGGGCAGGGGGAAGATTTTTATTTTTTGTTTTAAGGCGTATATTAGCCATTTCTCACCCCAATCATACCTAGAATAAGGCATTTCTCCAAGTGGCTCTGGTTCTTTTTATTGGAGAATAGTAATAGAAATCAAGATCAAGATACTGGGACCCAATATTATATTTATGTTTCTATTATATAGCCCATATCAAGTTATGTTTTATTTATTTTTCTTTCCCATTAGACTAAGGGACTACACGTCTTATTCTCTTGTACAAGAATAAATTTTTGCACAAGAATATGTGACCTTGCATTCTTTATTTATTTGATGGATTTATAGTGTTTTTCTGTACAACTAGATTACAAAGTCATTATGTTGAAATATTTCATATATGTCTTACTGTACCCTGCATTTAGTCAATTGGGTTTTATGATTCTGGGGCTGAATTCTGTGCTTTTGCCTTTACCAAGTTATTCTTTGTGTTTCCATCAAAATGTACCTGTTCTATACTTCCCTCTTGTAATCATGGATGTTAGGGTTTGAAATGAAAAATTTGGCAAGGAATTAGCTCTTTTCACTGTAGCTGAGAACATAATATTACTGTCAACTGGTACTCATGTAAAGAATAGAGAATAGGACCTCAGTTAATTTTAATGAAAAGAAGGGGATGTCTTAGTTCAAAAAATTGAAAACAGAATTCAGTCAAGCCTTGCTAAAATGCTTTGTGATATCATTAAATTATTTCTATGTGTTCATCTTTTTTTTTTTTTTTTGTCTTTTTGCCTTTATGTAGAGCTGCACCTGTGGCATATGGAGGTTCTCAGGCTAGGGGTCTAACAGGAGCTGTAGCTGCTGGCCTTCGCCACAGCCACAGCAACGCGGGATCCGAGCCACGTCTGCAACCTACACCACACCTCTTGGCAACGCCGGATCCTTAACCCACTGAGCAAGGCCAGGGATCGAACCCGCAACCTCATGGTTCCTAGTCGGATTCATTAACCACTGAGCCACGAAGGGAACTCCTATGTGTTCATCTGTAAACATATTGCTTTTCTTTGTACATTGTCATTTCACCTCATGCCTCCAATTATATTCTATAACTCTTTAACACATTGTGTTCTCTCTTATACTATATACATATTTATACCAGTATTATAAATGACTAAATAGCTCTCTGAGGCCATATTTTGTATCTCATTTACTCGCGCATCTTCTTTGAAATGGCAAAAAATTACTTTTAACATGTGTATATTTTCCATTTTTTTTTAATTCCTCCAAGATGTAAAGTAACTCTTGAAAAATTTCTGTATGACCATTATTTAGGTTATCCATTCATCTTCAAATCAGCCTATCCAAGGTATTGGAGTACCTAGTTCAGAATGGGTCATTTGGGTATCCCTGTAGTTGAATATAGCTGAGCCTTACTGTTTTATACAATATTGATAACTGATTCAAACCAGAAGCTAATGCAGATTTTTGGAAGGTCCGATGGCTCATTTTGTTATTGTATCCATGTTGTTCTCTAAGATAAATTTTCTGAATAAAAAATTTTAAACCGTTCTTTTGGCCATGCCAGTGTCATTGAGAAGTTCTGGGGCCAGGGATTGAACCCAGCCACAGCTGCAGCCCGAGCCACAGCCGTAATAACACCAGATCCTTAGCCCACTTTGCTACTAAGGGAACTTCATAACCGTTTTGTATTGAAGTATAGTTAATTTACAATGTTGTGTTGGCTTCAAATGTATGGCAAAGTGATTCAGTTATATATAATATATTTTTTGACAGACTCCTTCCCATTTTAGAACAAGACATTGAATGTAGTTCCCTGTGTTATACAGTAAGTCCTTATTGTTTACTTATTTTATACATACTACTATGTATTTGTTAATCCCAGAGTCTTAACTGATCTTTCCCTCTCCCCTGTGCTATCCACTTTGGTAACCATGTTTGCTTTCTATGTCTGTGAGACTATTACTGTTTTATAAATAAATTCATTTGTATCTTTTTTTAAGATTCCATATATAAAGTGATATAATATGATATTTGTCTTATACAACTTATTTCACTTAGTATGATAATCTCTAGTTCTATCCATGTTGTTGCAAATGGCATTATTTCACACTTTTTAAGGGCGAGTAATATTCCATTGTGTATATGTACCACATCTTTATCCATTCCTCTGTCCGTGGACATTTGGATTGTTTCCATGTCTTGGCTATTGTAAGGAATGCTGCATGGACATTGTGGTGCATGTATCTTATTGAATTATGGTTTTCTCCACATACATACTCAGGAGTGACATTAGTGGATCATACAGTGACTTTATTTTTGGTTTATTTAAGGACCTCCATACTGTTCCCAATAGTGGTTGTACCAATTTGTATTTCCACTAATATTGTAGGTAGGTTTCCTTTTCTCTACACCGTCTTCAGTATTTATTGTTGGTAGAATTATTAATGATGGCCATTTTGACTAGTGTGAGGTGGTACCTCATTGTAGTTTTTATTTGCATTTCCCTAATAATCAGTTACAGTGAGCATCTTTTCATGTGCCTGTTGGCAATCACTATGTCTTCTTTGGAGAAATGTCTCTTTTGATCTTTTGCCCATTTTTTGATTGGGTTGTTTTGATACTAAGCTGTATGAGCTGTTTGTATATTTAAAATGTTTTATTCTAGTTCTGTGAAAAATGCTATTGCTAATTTGATAGGGACTGCATTGAATCTATAAATTGCCTTGGGTACTATAATCATTTTAACAGTATTGATTCTTCCAATCCAAGAACACAGTATATCATTTAATCTGTTTGTGTCATCTTCAGTTTCTTTCATCACTGTCTTAGAGTTTTCACAGTACAGGTCTTTTTGCCTTCTTAGGTAGGTTTATTCCTAGGTATTTTATCTTTTTTTCTTTTTCTTTTTTTTTTACCTTTGTAGGGCTACACTTTAAGCATATGGAAGTTCCTGGGCTAGGGGTCCAATTGGAGCTATAGCTGCTGGTTTTCACCACAGCCACAGCAATGCAGTATCTGAGCCACGTCTGTGACCTAAAACATAGCTCATGGCAATGCCAGATCCTTAACCCACTGAGAAAGGCCGGGGATTGAACCTGTATCCTCATGGTTACAAGTCAGGTTCATTACTGATGAGCCATGATGGGAACTACACTTTTTGATGTGATGATAAATGTGATCATTTCCTTAATTTCTCTTTCTGATCTTTTGTTCTTAGTTTATGGAAATGCAACAGATTTCTGTATATTGATTTTTTGTTTTTATTTTTACAGCTGCGCCTGTGACATATGGAGGTTCCTGAGACAGGGGCGAATCAGAGATGCAGACAAGGCCTATGCTACAGCCACAGTAACACCAGATCCAAGCTGCATCTATGATCTATACCACAGCTTATGGCAATGCCGGATGCTTAACCCACTGAGCCAGTCCAGGCATCAAACCCACATCCTCACAGAGCATGGGGTCCTTAACCCACTGAGCTACAACAGGAATTCCTATATATTTGTTTTATATCCTGCACCATTACCTATTTCAGTGATGAGTTGTAGCAGTTTTCTTGTAGCGTCTTTAGGATTTTCTGTATATAGTATCATGTCATCTGCAAAAAGTGACCGTTTTACTTCTTTTCTAATTTGGATTCCTTTTCTTTTTCTTCTCTGATTGCTGTAGCTAGGAATAAAAGTGGCAAAAGTGGGCGTCCTTGCCTTGTACCTGATCTTAGAGGAATTGCTTTCAGCTTTTCACTATTGAGTATGATTTTTGCTGTAGGCGTGTCACCTATGGCCTTTATTATGTTGAGGTATGTTCCCTCTATATCCACTTTCTGAAGAGATTTTTTTAAGGGCCACACCCGTGGCGTATGGTGGTTCCCAGGGTAGGGGTCCAATTGAAGCTGTAGCTGCTGGCCTATACCACAGCCACAGCAATGCGGGATCCAGTCTGCGTCTGCAACCTATACCATAGATCACAACAATGCAGGATCCTTAACCCACTGAGTGAGGCTAAGGATTGAACCTACGTCCTCATGGATGTTAGCGGGTTTGTTAACTGCTGAGCCACGATGGGAACTTCCTGAAGAGATATTTTAAATTTTACTTTATGATTGCACCTGCTTCATGTGGAAGTTCCCTGGCCAGGGACTAAATCTGAGCCACAGCTCTGACCTACACCGCAGCTCTGGCAATGCCAGCTTTTTAACCCACTGCGCCATGGCAGGAACTTCTAAAGAAATTTTTTAAGTCTACATTTTTTTAGCACAGACTATTTACTATATATACTAACCCATCTACTACCTATGGTTCCAAAACCACCCCATAACTTGGCAGCTTCAAATAATTTTCTTTTCTCAGTTCCCTACATGGTTTAGCTCCTCTAAGTTGGAACCAGTTGGACAGCTCTGTTGCTTTTGACTGAGCTTCTTCAAAAATTGGAAAGTCAGCTGATTATCATTTTAACTAGGCTGACCTTGATAATTTAGGTGACCTTTCTTTGCCCCACATGCCTGTCATCCTCCACCAAGCAAGCCTGGGCATATTTTCAAGTCAATGGCAGAGACACAATAAAAAGCAACCCCCATGTATGAATTTGTTTTAATACTCTGTTTCCACCATGTCTGATACTATCCAATTTGTCAAAGCAAGTCTGTCATTGTTGAGCATGTTACCCTGCCTGTGACTAGAAGTAAATGAAAAGTTACATAGGAAAAACTGTGGGTATAGGCAAGAGGAAAGAGTCATGGCTATTGATGGAGTCAATTACAACCATGTGACTTGAGGAAACTGTTTAGTAGAGGAATAACAAATATTATAAAGAACACTCTGACATGTCATTAAAATTACAAACTAAAATGGGAGGGAAAAATAAGAGAAATCATACTTAAAATTAAGACTCCTGGAGAAAATTACATGTGAACTTATTTATTGTTACACAGTTATAAGTTAAGTGAACTTATTTATTGTTATATGATTATAGCTTAGGTGAATAATACAAAAATAAATCAATTTTAGAATAATTGTCCATTAAAACTCAAAACTTGGCTATTTACATTAACATATTTTACTTAAATATCTTGAAAAAGTTAATTAAATAAGCATAATAAACTGCTAGCAGAACTTCTTTATAAATAAAATATTCTTAGGAAAATAACCTTTACATATACCATTTTATGGTTTGTTTTTAACTATTAGGCAACATTAATAACAACTTAGAAGAGTATTTATAGCAAGCAGCTCACTATTACATAAGAGTTCTGACAGATTGCTTATTTGGAAAAAAAAGTATGTGTACATTTTTAGATCTGTGTTTATTGGATTTTCTTGAAAGAGAAATTTTATTTTATAGTTTCATGTAAGTATAAAGCTTTTTCTGCACATTTTGTGAGCATTTATTTTGCCTTCTTTGAGTACTCAGCATCCTAGTAGAAATATCAAAGAAGTAGGAAGTATGTTCACGGTATTTTAAGTTTGAGTGCATTTAATGGAAGGAGTTAAGAAAAAATAGCCATCAAAATGTCCACAAAACTAACATTTCACTCTTGGCTCTCCCTGTGAATATTTCTTCCCCCTGCCTCCAGTGTTTGATTTTCTATCCTGTTTCTAAGTATCTGAGGACTGAGATACACCCTTAGTGGAGAAAAATGCCTCATTCTTTACCTCTGAATATAGTTAATTTCTGAAATTAGCTGAGGCTATTTCTAGGCAGAGATGTGTTTCCCACCTGAAGGTGAATTTTCATGTGTCTTCAGAAAATACCTATGAAGAGAGATCTTAAGAAGAATGAATGATGTAACACAGTTAAGTAGGTTAAAACCTTCCTTAAATGGAGTCATTCTTGGATGGAATCTGTAGAGGACGTAGTGTTGCCATATGTCCTATACAGTGATATGGAGGTGTCATAAATGAAATATTTCTCAAAGGAGTGGTCAAATATCAGAACAGGAAGTGCGGTGTATATCTTTATAGCTTGTGAAACCTCAACTTTATAATTACAATTCATTTTGAGAAAAATAGCTGTAATAGGCACACAAAGGTGATTATATCTTTTTCCTGTAATTTATTTCTTATTTGAGAACTGTTAAATTATGTGTTTTAAATAGGAAACAATTCTGTCATATACACAGGTGACATTGTTAATAGGAATTTTTCTGTAAGTAATATCTTAGGTATTCCAAAGAGCAACTGAAATTTGGAGATTTTACTGTTATTTCCATTAAAATTAATAGCAGATATATCATATGGTATCTGTCTTTCTCCTTCTGACTTACTTCACTTATGAGAATCTCTAGTTCCAACAGTGTTGCTGCAAATGGCATTATTTTGTCCTTTTTATGGTGGAATAGTATTCCATTGTATATCATACCACATCTTCTTAATCCACTCATATGTCGACGGATATTTGGGTTGTTTCCATGTCTTGGTTATCATGAATAGTGCTGCAATGAACATACGGGTTCATGTATCTTTTTGAATGAATGTTTTTTTTTCTGGATATATGCCCAGGAGTGGCATTGCTGGATCATATGGTAGTTCTATATTTGTTTTTCTGAGGAACCTCCATACTGTTTTTGAGAGTGGTTGTACCAATTTACATTCCAACCAACAGTGAAGGAGGGTTCCCTTTCCTGAACATCGTCTCTAGCATTTGTTGTTTGTTCACTTATTAATGACGGCCATTCTGACCTGTGTGAGGTCATACCTCATAGTAGTTTTGATTTGCATTTCTCTAATAATTAGTGATATTTAGCTTTTTTTTCATGTGCTTGCTGGCCATCTGTATGTCTTCTTTGGAGAAATGTCTTTTGAGGTCTTCTGCCCATTTTTCAATTGGGTTGTTTGTTTTTTGTTGTTGTTGAGTTGTATGAGTTGTTTGTATATTTTGGAGATTAAGGCTTTGTCAGTGCATTATTTGCAAATATTTTCTCCCATGCTGTGGGTTGTCTTTTCTTTTTTAAAATGGTTTCCTTTGCTGTGCAAAACCTTTTGAGTTTAATTAGGTCCTGTTGGTTTATTTTTGTTTTTATTTTCATTACTCTGGGAAGAGGACTCAAAAAGATAATGCCGCAATATGTCAAAGAGTATTCTGCCTATGTTGTCATCTAGGAGTCTATACGGCCTTTTGTTTAGGTCCTTAATCCATTCTGAGTTTATTTTTGTATATGGTGTCAGAGAATATTCCAATTTCATTCTTTGACATACATCTGTCCAGTTTTCCTTGCACTGCTCATTGAAGATAATATCTTGCCTCCACTGTATGTTCTTGCCTCCTTTGTCATAGATTAGTTGAGTGCAGGTACTTAAGTTTATTTCTGGGCTTTCTGTCCTGTTCCATTGACCTATATTTCTGTTTTTGTACTGGTGCCATACTGTTTTGATGACTGTAGCTTTGTGGTACAGTCTGAAGTCCAGGGAGCCTGATACCTCCAGTTCTGGTTTTTTTTTCTTTTCAATATTGCTTTGGCTATTCAGGGTCCTTTGTTTTCCATACAAATTTTAAAGTATTTTTTTCTGATTCTATGAAGAATGTCATTGGTAATCTTATAGGATTGCATCGAATCTATAGATTGCCTTAGGTAGTATAGTCATTTTGACAATATTGATTCTTCCAATTCAAGAGCATGGTGTGTCTTTCCATCTATTTGTGTCATCTTTGATTTCTTTCATCAGTGACTTAGAGTTTTCAGAGTATAGGTCTTTTGTCTCTTTAGAAGGTCCATTCCTAGGATTTTATTTATTTTGATGCAACGGTAAATGGGATGGTTTCCCTGATTTCTCTTTCTGATCTTTCATTGTCAGTATACAGAAAAACAATTGATTTATGTGTATTAATTTTGTATCCTGTAACTTTACCAAAGTCGTTGATGAGGTCTGTTTTCTGGTAGTGTCTTTAGGATTTTCTAGGTATAATATCATGTCATCTGGAAACAGTGATTTTTTTTTTACTTCTTCTTTTCCAACTTGGATTCATTTTATTTCCTTTTCTTCTCTGATTGCCATGGCCAGGACTTTGAAAACTATGTTGAATAACACTGGTGAAAGTGGACATCCTTTTCTTGTTTCTGATCTTAGCGGAAATGTTTTCAGTTTTTTACTATTGAGAATGAAGTTAGCTGTGCATTTGTCATATATGGCTTTTATTGTGTTGAGGTTGTTCCCCTCTTTGTCCACTCTCTGGAGAGGTTTTATCAGGAATGGGTGTTCAATTTTGTCAAAAGCTTTTTCTGCATCTATTGAGATGATCATATAGTTTTTAAAAAATATTTTAATTTTTTCCATTATAGCTGTTTTACAGTGTTCTGTCAATTTTTTACTGTGTAGCAAAGTGACCCAGTCATACATACATATATACATTCTTTTTCTCGCATTATCCTTGCTGTCTTGTATCACCTTGACTTGTGGATATTGAAGAATCCTTGCATCCCTGGAATAAATCCTACTTGACCATAGTGTATGATATTTTTAAATATATATTTGAGTGTGGTTTGCTAATATTTTATTGAGGATTTTTGCATCTGTGTTCAAAAGTGATATGGGCCAATAATTTTCTTTTGTAGTGTCTTTGGTTTTCATATCAGGGTGGTGATAGCTTCATAGCATGAGCCTGGGAGTGTTTCTTCCTCTGCAATTTTTTGGAAGAGTCTCGGAGTAGGAGTTAACTCTTCTCTAAATGTTTGATAAAATTCATGTGTGAAGCCATCAAGTCCTGTCTTGTTTTGTGGAAGTTTTTTAATCACATTTTCTATTTCCTATTTCCTGCTTCAGTCTTGGTAGGTTCTACCTTTGTAAGAATCTCTCCACTTCTTCTAGGTTGTCTGTTTTATTGGCATACAGTTGCTCATAGCAGTCTCTTATGATCCTTTGTATTTCTAGGGTGTCAGTTGTAACTTCGTTTCATTTATAATTTAATTTATTGGAACTCTTTTTTTCTTGATGAGTCTGGTGAAAGGTTTATCAATTTTGTTGATCTTTTCAAAGAACAAGTTTTTGGTTTCATTGATCTTCTCTATTGTTTTCCATGTATTGATGTCATTAATTTCTGCTCTAATCTTTATGAAGGACATCACATAATGATTAATGAATCAATGCAAGAAGATGAACCAATCTCAAATATATGCGCACCCAACATAGCACCATAATGTATAAAGCAACTGCTAACAGCCATAAAAGGAAAAATTGACAGCACAATAATAGTGGGGACTTTAACACCCCACTTATAACAATGGACAGATC
Source organism: Catagonus wagneri (assembly GCA_004024745.2). NCBI lineage: Eukaryota > Metazoa > Chordata > Mammalia > Artiodactyla > Tayassuidae > Catagonus > Catagonus wagneri. The sequence continues at coordinate 14,723,785 of PVHT020000193.1, forward strand.
GAGCAGACAGATAATCAAAAAATTAACACAGGCCTTAAAATGCATACTAAATAGGCTGAAATGATATCTATAGAACTTTCACCCCAAAAGCAGCAGAATATGTTTTCTTCTCAAGTGCACATGCAACATTCTCCAGGATAGATCACATCTTAGGTTACAGATCAAGCCTTGGTAAATAAAAAAACTATTTCAAGCGGAGTTCCCTTCGTGGCTCAGTAGTTAATGAATCCGACTAAGAACCATGAGGTTGCAGGTTCAATCCCTGGCCTTGCTCAGTGGGTTAAGGATCCAGCCCTGCCGTGAGCTGTGGTGTAGGGTGCAGATGTGGCTCAGATCCCATGTTGCTGTGGCTGTGGTGAAGGCCGGCGACTACAGCTCCTGTTAGACCCCTAGCCTGGGCACCTCCATATGCCACGGGTGCAGCTCTAGATAAAAAGACAAAAAGATAAAAAATTATCTCAAGCATTGTCTCTGACCACAATGCTGTGAAACTAGAAATCAACTGCAAGGAAAAAATAGCAAAAAACACAAACTCCTAAAAGCTAAACAATACACTACTAAAAACCCAATGTATCTTTGAAGAAATCTAAGAGAAAATTAAAAGATACTTAGAGACAAATGACAATGAAGATACCACAATCTAAAACCTATGGGACACAGCAAAAGCAGTTTTGAGAGGCAAGTTTATAGCAATACATCCGTATCTCAGGAAAGAAGAAAAAACCCAAACAACCTAACCATCCACCTAGAGAAGAACAAACAAAGCCCAAAATTAGTAACAGGCAGATGCAACTTTATAATTTCTTTATACGTGATTTTCTTACACATGATTTAAGGAAAACCAAAAGTGAAACTAAGCTGAGTAAGTGTGGAGATAATATGTACCTTCTTTCATTGCAAGACATCATTGTTCATTATTGTAGAAATAGCTCTACTGTAGTCTCCATTACTTTGATTTCTAGCTAGAGATACCACAATTTCAAGAAAGTCTGAAGGCATGGAAAATATCCCCCTTACTTTTATTGGAGGAAAACACACCAGCAAGTATATGAGAAGTTGAGAAAAAAACTTTACCTAATAGTTATTTTTTGCATTTTCATTGATAAAAACTACTTAGTTTTTCTTAGCCTCGTAATAAATGCTTAAGGGCTGCACCAAGGTATATGGAGGTTCCCAGGCTAGGGGTTGAATAGAGCTACAGCTGCCAGCCTACATCACAACCATAGCAATGCAAGATCCCCAATCCACTGAGTGAAGCCAGGGATTGAACCTGCATCCTCATGGATACTAGTCGGATTCATTTCTGCAACACCACAGTGCGACCCCTAGATGCTGTGATTAAATGTTTATTTTTGTTTTCAGAGAAAGGAAACAGGGTTAGACATAGTAGTCTCTGGAATCTTCTTCAGTCCTTCCCTGTAGCGATAAACTCTTGAGTTGTCTGTGATTCAAGACTAGAAAAAGCTGTACAGCACTGTCTCCTTGGAGTCTGAAGTGGCACTTGTCTTCAGCTGCAGGTTTATCTAATGAAATACAGCAAATTAAATTCTTTACAGTGAAGCTAGTAGCATTTTGCCAGTACAACAGGAATTGAAGCATATGTTTAATCACCTATGTAAGACACCAGCCAGGTATTGTGGACCAAGTGACTATATTTGTGAGAAACGTTTGTGTTGATAGGGGAAATCTTCAAAAATATCATCCAAAATATTAAGGAATGTGGTTAGTTCACGCATGTCACTAGCTCAGCTCCATGCCAGGGAATGAACAGTCGCTAGGGTGTTGCCAGTTGTGGCTTTTTGGCAGAAAAACAAGAAATGAAAAAGTGACTACATGAGAATAAAGAGGAGATTAAAATCCTGTTTTGCAAACATGAGTGAAAACCAAAATGTGTTAAGATATTACTCATGAAGTCACTATGAAGATCGACAAGACAAATCCTACCTTCAGCAGAAAAGCATACATGGTAAACCACTAGGAAACACAGAAATGGTTAACATACTGTAAGACACTCAAAAATCATTGGATGTGAATCACCTCTGTAAATTCAGAGGAGAGGAGCTTCCATCCTGCTTTGGAATTTGGTGACATTTTTTAATGAAGCAATCATTTTTGAGTAAGAATTGAGACATGGTATAATTTTTAAAAGTTGTATATTTATATAGTGATAAATAGTAATTTAATATTTGTCTAAATCACAATGCCTTATGTATATTAAGATTGCTAGTAACAAAAAGTGTCAACAATTCTTATTTAGCAAACAAAAAATAATTCCTTCCTTCCTTAATTAGAAAAGGTTCTTTACTGATAAATGTGTTTTGGAAAGTATGACATAACTTGATCGTTTCAAATAAAGCTTTTTCATGCGAAAAAATGCTTATGATTTGGTTTTCTCAAACTACTGTAGTGTACATTTTATATAAAGAGTTGCTATGAATTTAGTTATTTTAGCAATGTTGTTACAGATAAGAGTTGGAATATGCTTATCTTCAAGCAATCTACAGTTGTTTGCCAATTTAAGAAAAGCAGACTAGAACTGGAAGTGAATAACCCATCAGTATTATTACAAAACAAGAAAAGTTACTATATTTCCTGGACTTATTTATTACTCTTAACAATGCATAATGCCCCTTTACAGAGGAAGGCATTATGGAGTGGCATTATGAAGTAACAAACTCAACTCATATGAATTTTACACATGGAAATATATCTAGTTGTTTTCCTTTTCTTATCATCACAAGTGACTTCTTCTCATGTTTTTTTAATCATCTTTCATAGACTTTTGAAAACTAAGCATTGAGACAAATGTCTATTAATGGATTAATGGTGTTCTTTCTTCTGAAAATTAGTATGCCTTCTAACACAAAAAAATATTTTTGTATTGTAGGAGATTGTTGTTCAGTAGAGCAAAATGCGTTTAATATGAACTCTCTCCTTGGGAAGACTTTATTAGGAATGTTAGTTGTTCACAACAGACAGCATGCTACCTAATTGAAATGTAAAAGAGATTAACAAGAAGACATTACATATTTACCAGTTAGTTCCTGAGAGGAATTCTTTTTTTTTCCATTATAGCTGGTTTACAGTTATCTGTCAATTTTTCATCTGTACAGCATGGTGACCCGGTTATACATACATATATAGATTTTTCACTAGTGATTAGACATAGTTCCTGGTGCTATACAGCCGGATCTCCTTGCTTTTCCATACCAAAGGCAATAGTCTACAACTATTAACCCCAGACTCCCATCCCATCCCACTCCTTCCCCCACCCTCTTGGCAACCATAAGTCTTTTCTCCAAGTCCATGATTTTCTTTTCTATCGAAAGGTTCATTTGTGCAGTGTATTAGATTCCAGATATAAGTGATATCATATGGTGTTTATCTTTCTCTTTCTGACTTACTTCACTCAGTATGAGGGTTTCTAATTCCATCCATGTTGCTGCAAATGGCATTATTTTATTCTCTTTTATGGCTGAGTAGTATTCCATCATGTATATATACCACATCTTCCTAATCCAATCATCTGTCTATGGACATTTGGGTTGTTTCCATGTCTTGGCTATTGTGAATAGTGCTACAGTGAACATGTGGGTGCATGTGTCTTTTTCAAGGAAAGTTTTGTCCGGGTATATGCCCAAGAGTGGATTGCTGGGTCATATGGTAGTTCTATGTATAGTTTTCTAAGGTACTTCCATACTGTTTTCCACAGTGGCTGTACCAGCTTACATTCCCACCAACAGTTCAGGAAGGTTCCCTTTTCTCCACACCCCCTCCAGCGTTTGTTGTTTGTGGACTTATTAATGATGGCCATTCTGACTGGTGTGAGGTGGTATCTCATGGTAGTTTTGATTTGCATTCCTGAGAGGAATTCTTGAAGGTGAGAGGAACAGGACAGAGAATCAGGCTTCAAAGGTATGCACTGTAGAACACTATCCAAATTGAGATTTTTGTGCTTCTGTCTCTGTCATTGGATAACTCTCTGCAGCCAGAGTAAACTAGATTTCTTTTCCATGCTTGTATAGATGGTGCCTCCTACTTGGGCTTCTACCATGGCTGTTTCTGAAAACACCACTGTCCCCAGACTGGCAACTGCTCCCTTACCTTACTCTTGAGAATAAGATGCTTGCTACATTGCATCTGAATGGGGATGTTTTAACACATGTCTGTGCATGTTGTAGCTTGAAAAGTGGCTACAAAGTGTATTGCTTCAATTTTGGAAGGATAGAATGCATTTGTGAAGTTCCCCAAATTAGGAGGTCGGCTTAAGAAATGATGGACAGCTACCACTGCGACAAATCATGACAAAAAGCAAGTTAATTAAGATAATAGTAAGAAATACTATAGGATTCTAAGAACAGGGCATATGACACATTACATTATAAAACACATATTTCCTTACAGAAAATACTGTTAACAGAGACACATAGATCTCTGAGAAGAGTGCATCGTGCGTGTATAGTGTTTTATATGGTTAAACTGGTTAAGGCAGAGCTGAGGTGACTCATATAATCTCAAGCCACTCAGTTACTTAAAATGTGGTCCACAGGAATGTAACATTGTCTTTACCTAGGAGCTTGTTAGAAATGCACCTTTTTAACCTCAGTCATATATACAAATCAGAACCTGAATTTAACAAAGTTTACCAGGTAGATTTTGAGTAGCACTACTGTATGAGATACTGTTTTTTGTAACAGACCTTTTCATCAAATCCCATACGTGTATGAAGTCCTTAAACTGTAAAAGTGGAGCATCTCTGCTTGAAGTGGATATAGGATTTCCAGGACCCCACTAATCAAGGCCACTACTTATTCCTTGGAGTGACCCAGAATATTTCAAATTCCTACAGATCTGTAAAGCAGTATGAAAATCAGATAGGACAGTCTTATAGAGAACTGTCAGGACAAGTCCACCTCAGACTCACAACATCATGGTGATAAACCTCTGATTGAGACCCTAACTGGATTAGAAGATATTTGTATCAACCTACATTTAAGCGTTTAATTTAAGACAGGATTATATACCATCCTGTGGGACAATGAGTGGCACCAAGGGCAATCCAAAGATTGGCAAAAAGTGGGAGTTCCTGTCGTGGCTCAGTGGTTAATGAATTCAACTAGGAACCATAAGGTTGCGGGTTCGATCCCTGGCCTTCCTCAGTGGGTTAAGAATCCGGTGTTGCCGTGAGCTGTGGTGTAGGTTACAGATGCAGCTCGGATCCCACGTTGCTGTGGCTGTGGCTGTGGCAAAGGCTGGAAGCTACAGCTCCTATTAGACCCCTAGCCTGGGAACCTCCATATGCTGCGGGTGCGGCCCTAGATAAGGCAAAAAAAGACAAAAAAAAAGATTGGCAAAGAGTATATCTGGATATATTGCCTTGTTCAATAGGGAGGGATGAATGGAGGGAAAAAGGAAAGCAATCCAATGTCTTAAAGTTTCAGAAAGTTAATATCCTAAAAATATTTTTAAAAATGAAACTTAAGAAAAAAGATGTATCTTTTATGTGTTTTCAAATGATATATTAACATGAGTTCCATGAATACATATCAGAATGTCATATAGAGATCCTAGCTTTAAAATACAAAGATGCGGAGTTCCTGTCATGGCTCAGCGGTTAACGAACCCAGCTAGTATCCATGAGGATACAGGTTTGATCTCTGGCCTTGCTCAGTGGGTTAAGGATCTGGCATTGCCTTGAGCAGACACAGCTCAGATCCTGCGTTGCTGTGGCTGTGGCGTAGGCCAGCAGCTACAGCTCTGTTTGAACCCCTAGCCTGGGAATCTCCATGCTGCAGGTGCAGCCCTAAAAATAAAAAATAATAATAATAAAATAAAATACAAAGATGTAAAATATAAGTGGAGATTAAACAGGACTTCAATAAAATTAAGCTTGCCTGGAAACTAAGAACATAAACAGTAGAGTTAAAAACTTCATGAGGAAGTTTTTTAACAAAAATAACACTGGAGAAAATTAATTCTGTTGAGGATGGAATTGAGGAACAGTTCCCTTTGCAATGCAGACCAGAAAAAGACAAATAATGTGGGGAAAAATAGGAGAAGGTTTCATTGCACATTTGGGATTGCCAAAGACAAAAACCACAACCAACTGGAGGGAGGAAAAATTAAATTGAGCTGTTATAAAAACTTTTATAATTTTTTGGAGAACTATTCTGGCATTTAAAAAATTTCAGTTTCTGTAAACATCTAAAACACATTATTAAATCAATAAAAGATATGTACATAAGAGTAAAAATCAAGTGGATTTTAGACATCCATAAGAGTAATATGAAAAAACACTGAAGGTATCTAAATTTTAATTGGAAAAGAAACAATTTATTATTTGTAAGGGTCACAGACTGATTTGGGTATTTAATGACTCAGGAAATAGAGAATCAATCCAGAAAATCACAATATGTTGTAGTTGAGTGCAAGAGAAATCAAAATAAAAGGTTCCTTTATCTGTCATGTAAAAAATAATCCAAACTATGCTTTAATACATAAATCATCCTGAAAGTAAAATATTTATTATTAACCCAGATAAATTTGTTCAGCTAGTCAGTAAAAATCAGTAATACATTAGACCTTTTTTATTAGACCTTTTTTTTGTCTTACCAAAATTAATTTCCAATGAATTGAGAAAAACAAAGAGAAATTTTACTTTATAAAACTGGGGAAAGCATATAACAAACATTGAGGAAGATAAATAAAATACATAAATGGTTTAAAATGTCAAAGAGTGACAAAATTTTGAAACTGATTATTAAATGCATAAAGCACATGGTGTATGTATTTGTACATATGTATAATCATTAAGAAAATCAATGTCTAACAAAGCAGAGATGAATTTTCAGTTACAAAAATGAGGAGTGTTAATAGGTTTCAAATGCCCAGGAATTCAAATCATAGAAAGAAGAGATAGACGCCAGAGTATTATGTTATTGCTCATTAACATAAATGGAGATTAGAAACAATTCAAATATCTAGCAACAAGAGATGTCTTAGTACCACGATTTCCAAAATGTCTTAGCATTTCTTAAACCCTTAATTATAAAAAATGTTAGACTTAAACTAATTTCATTTGGCTTGTCTTTTCTGAATATAAAAAGATTTTTTATACTTCATTAAAGTGCAGTGCTTTAGTTTGTAAGTTATCATCCTAAACAGATCATTTTAGTTTTAAATCTTCCCTGTAATCCAGGCATTTCAGGGAGTTATTATTTCTATTCTTTTTAAGATAATAGGATTATTAGGCAAGTTGGTTTGTTTTTGTTTTCTCGCCTATCCAGTTTTACTCTCTACCTTTCTCTAACGTGCTTACTTAATACCAGGGAGACTAATCTTTATAAGTTCTGTCGGCTAGCATCTCTGACTCTGGCTTCTGGATGTGTCAACCTAAATGAAAATTACCGGTCAAAGAGGAGGGCATTGGAGGAGAAAGAGGTATTTATTGCCTTGGCTCACTCCCTGCTAACCTACAAGCTAACAGTGGCTCAATTTTCTCCCCATAGCTACAATTGCTGTTGGGCAATGTCTCTTTCAAAGCTCAGCTCTCACTGGGCTCTGGTATTTAACATTCCTTTCCATTATCCCTTTAGGCCTACAGGGAATAAGGACTTTCTAGTATTACTAGTCCCTGCATGCTTTACAATTTTTGCTGGTTAATATAACCCTGCCCACTTCATCTCACTTACCCCATTGTGTGATGTGACATCTGAATACTGCCAAGGCCATAATGGATAAAGCAACCCAGGGAGTTAATGGCTTTTTCAATTATTTCATTGAAGAATATGTCACAGGCAGTTTAGAGACTCTAACATTTCTATCCTTTCTACTGTATGATGCTGTATTTAAGGAGAATTTTCTGCATTAAACACTAAAATAAGATGTTATTGTCAGATAGAAATGTGCTTAGACTTTTAAAATGTATCGATGGATGGACAAGGTTTATTATGTACAATTACTAGCACAGAGGTTCTTTTCAGCAAGTAGACTATTCAAATTCTGTTCTCATGTCACTGGTCTTCCTGTCACCACTCCTTTTATAATGAAATATTATGTCAGTTGAGTGCAGTGTGAAGTCTTTGTGGAGATAGGCAACATGAGAAAAAAAGAAGCTAGTGACATAAACAGAACTTCAATACAGTGCCTGTAAAAAGGAACCAATTTATAGGAAAGTGCCCAGAACAAAACAGAAACACTTCCTGAAAAAAGGGAAAAGAAAAAAAGGAAAGAAAAAAAATCAGATATTTTGACTTGAGGCAAATCCTTGAGCAAATACAGTAGAAGTTATCTTTGACTTTTTAAGTTTCTGAATTTAGTATATTTAGTCGATACCATGATACTGTGTTTAAGTGGAGAGATTTGAGGATACCTAGTATTAAATAAATTGGCTTTTAATAAAGCTGCTAAGTTGGCAAACCCATTGGATTACTAAATCAAAATTTTAGTACCATATTATAGATACTTATTAAACTCTGAATTCTGCCTTGTTATTGGTTTTACCAAGGGGGAAGCAATATGAAATATTTAAGTTGGCCAGGGCAAAATGAGGAGATGGACGGAGAGAAGAATAACTCAAATAGCTGTGAGATTTAGAAGATCAAACAACAGGATTTGAAAGATACTCCATTTTATATGACAAGTCATCCTCTCTCAGGATTTCCCAGGTTCCAAATAATGCCCTGCACAACATGATTTTAAGTTGTAAACACCATAAGTACTTACATAATAAGTGTTCAATAAAAATAAAAATTGGTGGAGTAAATAACATAAGTCACCTAGGAAATCAAAGGGGAAAGAAAATATGTTTTGTACAGAAAAAGGTACTTAAATACATGCTTAGGATTTTATGTTCATAGTTTTTCACATGCAAAGCAAAGGGAGTTGGCATTCAGATATGTTTTAATTGTTATAGATGTTAGAACATTCTAGTCATAGAGGGCACAGACAACTTTACTTCTAAGCCTTGTGCATGAGGCTTCAAGTAAGAGTAATGTAGACAGTCCTCAAAAATCTCCCTCTGGCTAACCCACTAGTATATTTCCTAGGAATACATCTTTTATTTTTACTAAACCGATGGAAGGATTTAACATCTAAATGTATTTTTTCAAGTTCAATTGTGTAGAAGAATGAGATATTTTTTAAAGCATGGTATAAAATTGAATTGCAGGGTATTTTTTTTTTTTTGACTAAATGAATCTGTGGCTTGCAACTGTGTCTGTGCAGCAGACCAAAATTGAGGTCTGCTGCAAAGTCATATGGGCCACCATCAGGGATGGAGGGGGAGTATAGCTAGCAAAATCAAGTGTCCTGTCCCCAGCATGAGTTTGATTTTTAAATTTTGTAAATAGGTCACTGAAGTAGGGGGATGAATACATAGTACTTCAAATATGTGACTATCAACTGGGCTGAAAAACCAGTTTGAATATGTGTTAAGTTTTTCCTATCTAAGATACTGGTGAAAAGGGGAACCAGAGAGGCTGGCAGGAAAATTAGCATTATTGTGTGAAAATTACGAAGATTCTAAGAATCTATCTTAGATTTATGGACTTCTCACTTGTATACAGGTGAATTGAGGAAGTCTGTGAATGCAAAGACAAAGCTTTGACCCCAAAACATCAGAAGAGAAAATATTCCTGGAGAGGAGTATTTTCTGGTTAACAAAATGAAGACCAGATAAAATTAGGAACTGAAGTGAAAAGAAATAACTAGTATAAGAGATAGAGACCCAGAATGCAAGTAATTTTCATCTTGCCTTCCAGCAGGAATGTGGTGAGGATTTGGGAGCAAGGAGTTGTGGAAAACACTGAGTTTCCAGAAACTGTCATGATTTGCAGATGGTGCAAGCTCTGGGGGCATGTAGGATGTGAGTGTGGCCAAATAGGTACTAGATCTTCCTATGGCTGACTTGTTATTTTTCATTTTTATTTTACATTTTTACCTTTTGCCGTTTCTTTAGGGCTGCACCCGCGGCATATGGAGGTTCCCAGGCTAGGGGTCTAATCAGAGCTACAGCTGCTGGTCTACGCCACAGCCACAACAACGCGGGATCTGAGCCATGTCTGCAACCTACACCACAGGTCACGGCAACGCCAGATCCTTAACCCACTGAGTGAGGCCGGGAATCGAACCCACAACCTCATGGTTCCTAGTTGGATTCATTTCCGCTGAGCCACGACAGGAACTCCCGTTATTTTTCAAATTTCATTTCATATGCTTTTCTTGTTAGGTCCTCAGTGACGCCATTAAAATATACCTGCTTCCTGTTTTATTTTTTGTTTTATAATTTGACTCTAATTATTTTATTCTTAGTCTTTACTGAAATCACTAAGTGTCTTAAAATTGTTCTGTATGCTTGTTGCTTGTTTGCTTGCTTATTTATTGACTACTCTCTCTCCGTGAGGAAAGGTACAACATCAGCCCTTTTCTTTTACATATTTGACACAAGTGGATAACAGATGCTTAACAGTATTTCCAGAATAAAAGGACAAATGAACAAATTCATGAATATTGCATATTTACAAGCACTGTTTCAACTTCTTACTGTGATGTCCTTTATCATTTTGACAAATTCTATTTTTTTTTTGAAAGTTGAGTAAAATCTTGGCAGGTCAGGTATATTATCTCACAAGCTGCTGTTAGTCACATAAAGTAGTGATTCAAAGTCAGAGGGAGCTTCCCCCAAGAAGTTTTCTCACCCCTAGAGTGCCCTCCTCCTCTTGATTGTTGTTTCTAATGTCTTTGATTCCTTGGCATGATTTAAATGATTTCTGCATCATTAATGCAATGGACCGTTCACCTCTATTTTCTCTTTTTCTATAGGACCGGCATTAAGTGTCTTTATGATTATGAAGGGATGCCACTTAACTTTGGAATAACTTACAGTAGTGTTTTAAGAAAGTTTAGTTGATAGCCTGGGAATTCTTTGTAAGATACAGAAAAATTAATATTTTAAAGTTTAAACATAAAATCTTATTCTTAAATCTATCTTAGATTTAATTTTGAGTGACATTTTAAATATGAGAAAAGCTAAAATAAGGATACTTAAGGTTTTAACCAGGTTGAAAATCCTATGTCTCTTTGATCAACTAAAGTTCTCATTAATATATTAGTTATAGATCTAAAAAGTTGGGAGCAGAGAAATGATTTAAAAAACTAAATCGCAGTTATTGTTCTTATTTCTTATGATGGACATTACACTATACTAGCTATCTAATACCAGTCTTAGTGAAGTTGAAGATTTATGTTTATTATAAAAAAAGAGTGGTAATACCAGTGATAGAACCCATCCATATATTTGGCCAATACTCTTAACCTAGGCAGAGAATACATAGTAACAACTAACTCCTTTGTGGCATTTACTATTATCAGGATCTCTTCCAAGGACTTGACACACGTAAGGTATAAAATCTTTCTAAAAGTTCTTCAAAGATAGTGTTACCTTAACAGAGAAGGAAACTGAGGTACAGGGCAAAGAAGAGCCATGCCCAGAGGCACAGCTACTGAATGGCAGATCTGGGATTCAAATCCTGGTAATCTATCGACAATGCACATTCTCTTTAACTCTGGAATATAGATACAGGTGGAGCTTATTTGAATATTTTGCTTCTGACATGATTTTGTTACCAAAGGTTTTAACAAATATGACAAATTTAGAACTTGTCAAAAATCACTGGTAATTATTTGTTTCCACATAGCTGTTACGGCTGATGGTGGAGATCTTCATTAATCTGAATAAGTGTTTTCAGTGTTACCTGAGGCAGATTTGTAGGAACTGAGTATCCACAAATATTTATTCGGAGTAAACACAAAAGCATTTTTATCGCTGCTTGATGAATGTATCCTTTGCTATATCTGACTATCTTAAAGCCATACATCCATGGCTTTTGATTTATGTATTTAAATACTTGGTTGATTCACAATATTAACAAATTTAATGAAAACATGATCATCTCAAGAGATGTAGAAAAATAATACAAATAAGTATTTACTCAGGATAGAAATGTTTTAGTAAACTAGGATGGGAAGGCAAATATTCCCATCTGAATGATTATGGCAAACCTGCAAACTTTGTTAATTGGGATTGGAAGTAAAAAGAACATTACTGTTACCACTACCTCTATTCATCATGATACTGGGAATCCTAATCAGTGCAATAAGGCTGAGAAAAGAAATGAAACTTACAGAATTAGAAGGAGAACTATGTATTTGTCTTTATTTGGGGGTTATATCATTGTATTCCTATAAAAACAAAACACTCTTCAAAGAAGCAATTTGAGTTAAGAAGGATTAGCAAGGCTTCTGGACTTTAAAAAATCAATAATAGTAAAATTAGGTAGTGATTTGAGCAAAAAATTAATAATAAGGACTTCATAAATCCTCTCCTCCCTAAAAACAATGAGAACATGGAAAACATTTTCAGAATCAAAATTTTCAAAACTCTGGAAGTTAAGCAAAGTCTTTCAACCAGTCAGGTAATGTTAATTCAAGAACAGTGACTGAATCTTGGTGAGAACAGTGACCTTCCAATCTTTTTTTTTTTCTGAAATAACTTTTAAAGCCAGCAGCCTGAGGGCAAAATAAGGTTGGAGCTCCTTCAAAGTCCCATTCCCAGAGAATTGTCATTATTTTCTCTGGTTGATGGGTCCAAGGAAGACCTCACTCTTAATCCTGTATTTATTTAACCTGAGTGAAAGCACACAGTATGAACAGCTTTTTCTGAGAATGATTTTTGAAAACAATAAGAGGCAATTACTTAAACATTGCAGTTGCCTGTAGTAGAGGATATAAGCTGAGCCAAACAACCCAGTAATGAAAAAGCTTGAAAGTAAAATCTGGGAAAGAAGATGTTCATAAGATGCTTTGAAAAGCTCCAGTATCTTACTAGGAATCTAGAAAGGCAACACAAGTGCATAGAGCTTTGTGCATACCCAGAAATATACACAACCCAGGGCAGACCTCAAGATACCCTCGTCTCCAACTTCTGGCTTAACCTGAGGTTCTGCTCACAGAGGAAGATAAGACAAAATTTACGCTGCCTTGCTGAGTGGTGAAAAGATCACCAACATACATAGAGCTCCTCAAGAAAGATTGGAAGATTTTTTTAGTTACAGACATTTTAGGAATTCTCTGTTGTATCAGCTGGCCAATAAGAAGTTAACATATCTGGGACTTGAGTGGCCACACATGACAAAGGATATCAGCTTTTCAGAATTAGCACAGAAAAGTCACTAAACAAGCAAACGTAATAACAGGACTAAAAATGTTTGCAGAGAGAGTAGAATCTGACTTCCATAGTTGCCAAATTATATTATTTTAAATGTCTGGTTAAAAAAAATACTAGATGTGCAAAAAAACAAGAATGTATGGTCCTTGCTGTTAAGAGGGGAAAAAAAAAAGCCAAAAATGTCTCTGAAAAAGCCCAGGCATTGGACTTACTACACAAAAGTTTTAAATCAGTTATATCAGAAATGTTCAAAGTACTGAAGAAAATCATGTCTAACAAATTAAAGTGTGAGAACAGTGTCCCACCAAAAGAAAGCATGTAAAAAAAAAGAAATTACATGAAAAAGGATGAAATTGAAATTCTTTGATGGAAAAATAATGATATAAAGATATTAAATATAAGTTTCGACATGCAAGGAGCTTGGAGATCATTACCCTATTCTAACATCCAGTTTAAAAAAAAACTGAAAATACTAAAAAGTCAACAACTTTCCTAAGATCCATAAGAGAGATGACGACATAGGGAAAATCACAACCCCTAAGACTGAAGGAATACAGGAACTCAACTTACCAGAGCAGAGACTCAAGAATGGAAAGTACCACAAGAACCACTATGGACGTAAGAAAACCTAACCTGTAATTATTAAATTGCTAGAGGCTCAGTGTGGATGATTCAAGAGTTAAAAACTCCAGTGGCACCAAGTCATAGGCGCTCCACCAGGTTTCCACAGTAAACACCACAAAAAATTCCCTTCCTGCTTTTGGCAGGGAGATGGAGAAGTTACTATTTTGATATATTCCAGAGACACAACATTGTTATTTTTAATAAGGCCTGCCCTCAAGGGAAACTATTTAACCAGACACTAACTGACCTAAGGGAAAGGAAATACTCAATCCACTGAGCATTAGACTTCCACATGGGAGAAGGGAAATACTTGACTGTAGCCCCCAAGAGGCATCCTGTCTCACCTAATGGAGGGTATATATTGTATGATTTCAACTGTATGACATTCTGGAAATGACAAAAATCTTGGGGCTAGTAAAAAGTTCAACAGTTACCAGGGGTTGGGGTGGGGACAGGGAATGATTGGGAAGAGCACAGAAGATTTTTAGAGCAGTGAATATATTCTTTATGATACTATAATCGTGGATACATGCCATTATGCATTGTTCCAAACCCATAGAATGTACAACAGCGGGAATGAACATTAAGGGAAACCGTGGACCTTGAGTGACTATGAGGTGCCAGTATAGGTTTATCAGCTTTAACCATGTGCCACTCTGGAGGGGGATGTTGATGGTGGGAGAATCTATGCATGTTTTGGGGCATGAGGGAAGTAATAATATCTCCTACTCAATTTTCCTATGAACCTAAAACTGCTCTTTGAAGTCTTAAAAAGTAATAACTATAGAGGCTCAACAAGTTTTTTGAGTGGGCAGAAGAAATTTTTAGCCAACTTGAAGATAGATTGATTGAAATTATCCAGTCTGAGCAACAGAAAGAAAAAAGGGGAAAAAAAACTTGAGCCTCAGAAACCTGTGAGACACCCTTAAGCATAGTAACATATTCATAGTGGACATTCCAGAAGAAGTGGAATTAGAGAAAATGACAAAGAATATTTAAGTAATGTTTGAACTTTTTTTCAAATTTGATGAACACATAATCTGCACACCAGAAAGGCTCAACAGACTCCAAGTAAGATAAACTCAGAGAGATCCATTCACGGACACATCTTGAAAGCAGCTAGAGAGGAGATACCCCTCATATACAAAGGATACTCAATCTGATCAACAGCTATTGTGTCATCAGAAGTCATAGAAGTCAGAAGGCACTGGTATAACATATTCAAGATGGTGACAAAAGAAAGTCAACCAAGAATTATGTGTGTGTGTGTGTGTGTGTGTATAGCCATCCTTCAGAAAAAGGAAGGAGAAATTAATATGTTCCCAAATAAACCCTAAGAGAGTTCATGGCTAACAGATCAGCCATACAAAACATAGGTCCTCCAGAATGAAATGAAAAGAAACTAGACTATGACTTGAATCTTCATGAAGAAAAAGCAAGCATGGACCAATACACTTAAATATATAGGTAAATCTAAATGACATTATAAAGATTTTGCAAAAATCCTACACAAAATACTAGAAAATTGAAGCCAGCAGCATATAAAAATGGATTTATAGACAACAATCAAGGGGAATTCAGAAATTAAAAATTTGTTCAACATGAGAATCAATTATGTAATTCACTTTATTAATATAATACGGGATCAAATAATACATGATCGTATTAACAGTTGCCTAAATGCATGTGATGAAATCCTTTCATAATAAAAATATACAACGAACTAGAAATAGTATGTTAGTTTTCTGTAGCTCCTGGAAAAAATTAACTTAGTATTACTGGCTTATAAACACATTTTTTTCTTTACAGTTTTATGGTTCTGAGGTCCAAAATGGGCATCAGTGGAATAAATTAGAGGTATTATTTGAACATTATTCCATTCTGGAGACTCCTTTCTAGACATAAGTAATTGCAAATGTATCCCATGATCATGAATTGGAAGAGTTAATCTTTTAAGATTATAAAATTCCCCAAATTGATCTACTGATTTGACACATTTATCAAAATCTTTTCTGTTTTTTTTTCTGCAAAAATGTACAAGCTAATTGTAAATTTCATGTGTAAGTGCAGGTGATGGAGTCTAACCAAAACAATGAAAAAGAGCATCACCAAGTTGCAGTGAGCAAGTTTGTGTTATACTGTCATAAGGATAGAAATACAAATAAATGGAATAGAATTTAGACTCCAGAAATAAACTCATAAATTCATAATCAATAGATTTTTTTAAAAAATCAGAGTTCTAAGATTCCTTGGGGAAAGAATAGTTTTTCCAACAAATGGTGGTTTGGCAGCTAGAACCAAGCTGGGATACTCTTTCTCACCATTTATAAAATTTAAATCAAAATGGGTCAAAAACTTAAATGTAAGGACTAAAATGATAATATTGTTGAGAGAAATAAAAGACACAAACATTCTTACCTTGGACTAAGCAGTGCTTTCTTAGATACAACACGCAAACCACAAGAAGCCAAAGAAAAAATAGACCACTTTGAAATAGAAAATATTTTTGATTCAAAGTAAGATTGCAAGAAAGTGTACCTACCACAGACTGGAATAAAATATTAGTAAATCATATATTTGGTAAAAGTCTAGGATCTAGAGTACATCAAGAACTACTAAAACTTACTGATACAAAGAAAATTAACCTAATTGAAAATTAGGAGTCCCCACTGTGGTGCAGTGAGTTAAAAATCCGACTGCAGTAGCTCAGGTTGCTGCAGAGCAGAGGTTCGATCTCTGACCCAGCCTAGTGGGTTAAAGGATCCAGTATTGCCACAACCATAGTGTTAGATTGCATCTCTAGCTCGGATTCCAATCCTGGTCTGGGAACTTATGTATGTCATGGGTGCAGCCATAAAAAAAATGAGAAAATGTGTCAAATATTTCTAAAAAGATGTAAAAATAGCCAGTAAGCACATGAAAATATCTTCAACGTCATTAGCTCTTAGGAAATGCAAATCAAAATAGAAACAAGATACCACTTCATGCCTACAAGAATGACAAAGAAAAAAATAAGCACATTAGTGAATTTGGTTTGTATATGGAGACATTGGAACCATCAGAGATTGCTGTTGGAGATGTAAAATGATGCAGCTGATGTAGAAAACAACTTGGTAGCTTCTCACAAAGTTCAACATAGGGTTACAGTATGGCTCAGTAATTCTACTCAGCAGAAATGAAAGCACACCAAAAAAAAAAAAAAAGATTCATGAATGGATTCATGAAATAGGAGCTTTGTTCACAATAGTCAAAAAAGAAACAATCCACATGTTCATCAGTTGAGGAATGAACAAACAAAATGTGGTATATTTATATAATGAAATATGCAACCATAGAAAGAAGTAGTACTGACACAAGCTGTAGCATGGATGAACCTTTAAAACAGGTTACATGAATAAAGACAGATCTAAAAGTCCACATATTATATCATTCCAAATAAATATCTAGAATAACCAAAACTATAGACAGAAAGTAATGATTTTCAGGGACCATGGATGGATATGGGAAGTGAATGTTAATGGACATGTGATTTCTTTTCGAAGTAATCAGAATGCTCTGGAATTGCATAGTGATGATATTTGTACAACTTTGTGGATATACTACAAATAATTGAATAGTACACTTTAAAAGGATGAGTTTAATGGCATGTGAATTACATCTGAATTAAAATTGAATGTGTATTATATATTAACATTGAATATTTAGAAAGTGAAAATTTTAAGAAAGAGAACATTTACAATAACATCAGAATCATCGGGTACCTGGAAGAGAATCTAACAAAATATCTATAACTATCACAGAGGAAATAATAAAATTTTAGAGATTAAAGAATTTTTTGAAGAATGTATACATGTATGTGTGACTGTATCATCTTGCTGTGCAGTAGAAAATTGACAGAACACTGTAAATCAGGTATAATGGAAAAAATAAAAATCATTATAAAAAAATAATTTTTTGAAAAGGACAAACCTGCCTTATTCATGAATTGAAATGCTCAATATTAAAAAGACAAAAATCACCTGAAAACTGGTGGTAAAACCATCAAAATAAGAATCACAGCAGGTGTTTTATGTTTTGCTTTGCAATTCAGCTAGCCAATTCTAAAATTTTATAGCAAGCTATAAGTGGTCTAGAAAATCAAAGACATTCTTGAATAAAAGCAAACAGGAAGAGCTTCTATCTTACAACATGGCATTTAAAACTGTGGTAACTAAGAATGCATTATTCAGGCAAGGATAGTCAAATAAACCAATGGAGCAGAATAGAGAGCAAATATCTTAAAATAAGCAATACTAGGATGGAAAAAATTTAACTTTTGTCAGTACAGTTTAGGGCCAGTTTTATATCGGTCAAAAGACAAGTGTTGGTTACCAAGTGGGGAAATTGGAACCCTAGCACATTGTTGGTGGGATTGCAAAATGGGGCAGCTGCTGGGGAAAATAATATGAAGATTCTACAAAAAATTAAGAACTAACATATCTAGAAATCTCTTTTCTGGGTGTTTATGCAAAAAAATTAAAATCTGAAACTCAAAGAACATTTAGCACTCCTGCGTTCAAAATAGCTAAGATTAGAAACAACCTAAATGTCCATTAATGGATAAACAGATAAAGAGTATGTTTTATACAACAATGGAATACTATTCAGCCTCAAAAACACAAGGAATTCTGCCATGTGGGACAACATGGATGAACCTTTTTTTTCTAATTTATGTTTTTATTGTAGTTGATGTACAGTGTGGTTCAGGTGTAGAACAAAGTGATTCAGCTTATTTATGTATCTGTGTGTGTGTGTATATATATATATACATATATATACACATATACATATATTATCTTTGAGATTCTTTTACATTATAAGTTATTATATGATATAAATACAGTTCCCTGTGCTATACAGTAGGCCCTTTTTGTTCAAGTATTTTATAATAGTACTGTGTATCTGCTAATCCCAAACTCCAAATTTATCCCTGCCTCACCCACTTTGTCTTTGGTAACCATAAATTTGTTTTCTATGTCTGTGAGTCTGTTTCTGTTTTGTATACAAGTTCATTTGTATATTAGTTTAGATTCTATATATGTGCTATATTATAGTATATTTGCTTTTCTCTGACATACTTCACTTAGTATGATAATCTCTAGGCCCACCCATGTTGCTACAAATGGCATTATTTCATTCTTTTTATGGCTGAGTGATATTCCTTTATATATATATATGGAATATTATATATATGGTGTGTGTGTGTACATATATATACACCACATCTCTGTCATCTATTCATCTTTTGGTGATTATTTAGATGGCTTCCACGTCTTGACTATGGAAAATAGTGCTGCAATGAACATTGGAGTGGATATATCTTTCCTAGTTATAATTTCCTCCTGATACCCCAGGAGTAGGATTGAAGGGCCAAATGGTAAATGTACATTTAGTTTTTAAAGGAACCTCCATAGTGTTCTCCATAATAGTTGCACCAATTTATATTCTCACTAACAGTGTAGGAGGGTTCCCTTTTCTCTACATACACTTTCCACATTTATTGTTTGCAGACTTTTTGATGATGTTTATTCAGACTAATGTGAGGTGATAACTAGTGGTAGTTTTTTTTTTTTTTGCATTTCTCGAATAATTAGCAATATTGAGCATCTTATATGCCTGTTGGACATCTATCTTATTTGGAGAAATATCTGTTTAGGTCTTTTGCACATTTTTTATTGTTTTGTTTCATTATAGTTGATTTACAGTGTTGTACCAATTTCTTCTCTGTATCGAAATGACCCAGTCATAAATACACACACACAGACACACACGCACACATACGTTCTTTTTCTCATATTATCTTCCATCATATTCTGTCCCAAGAGATTGAATATAGTTCCCTGTACTATAGAGTAGGACTTCACTGCTTATCCATTCTAAATCTTATTATTTGTATCTAGTAACCCCAAAGTCCTGGGAGTTTTTTTTTTAATTGAGCTTTATAAGCTATTTCTTTTTTTTTGAAAAGTAATCCCTTGTTGTGGCATCATTTGCAAATATTTTCTCCTGTTCTGTAGCTTGTCTTTTACTGTGCAAAAGCTTGTAACTTTAATTAGGTCCAATTTTTTATTTTTGGTTTTGTTTGTACTACTCTAAGAAACAGATTCAAAATAATGTTGGTGCAATTTATGTCAAATAGTGTCCTGCCTATGTTTTTCTCTAGTGGTTTTGTAGTATCTGATATTTAATCAATTTTGAGTTTATTTCTATATGTCATGTTAGAGAATGTTCTGATCTCATTCTTTTATGTGTAGCTATCCAGTTTTCTCAGCACCATTTAGTGAACAGATTGTCTTTCCTTCAGTGTATATTCCTGCCTCCTTTGTCATAGCTTAATTGAACCTAAGTGTGTGGGTTTATTTCTGGGCTTTTCATCCTGTTCCATCAATCATTATGTCTGATTTTGTGTGAGTACTATAATGTTTTGATGACTGTTGCTTTGTAGTATAGTCCTTAGGGAGCATGACTCCTCCAGCTCCATTTTTCTTTCTCAAATTGTTTTGGCTATTCAGAGTTTTTTGTGTTTCCATACAAATTTAAATGTTTATGTTCTAGCTTTTTGAAAAATGACACTGGCAATTTGATACATACTGCATTGACTCTTCAGATTGCCTTCAATAGCATGGTCATTTTAACAATATGGATTCTTGCAATCTAAAGACACAGTATATCTTTCCATCCTGTGTGACCTTTAATTTCTTTTATCAACCTTCTGTAGTTTCCAGACTACAGATATTTTGTCTCCTTAGGGAAGTTTATTCCTGGGAACTTATTTATTTTTCATGTGATGGTAAATGAGATTGCTTCATTAATTACACTTGTTTTGGTTGTTTTTTGTTTGTTTGTTTGTTTGTTTGTTTTTTAGGGCCACACCCATGGCATATGGAAGTTTTCAGGCCAGGGGTTGAATTGGAGCTACAGCTGCCAGCCTATGCCACATCCACAATAATATGGGATCTGAGCCATATCTGTGACCTGTACCACAGCTCATGGCATGCTGGATCCTTAACTCACTGAGCGAGGCCAGGGATTGAACCCACAATTCCATGGTTACTAGTCAGATTCATTTCCACTGCACCACAATGGCAACTCCTAATTTCACTTTCTAATTTTTGTTGTTAACATTCAGAAATGCAACAGGTTTCTGTGTGTTGATTTTATATCCTGCAACTTTACCAAATTCACTGATGAGCTGTAGCCATTTTATGGTACTGTCTTTAGGATTTTCTATGTATACTATCATGTCATCTGCAAACAGTGACAGTTTTACTTCTAATCCAGTTTGGACTTCTTTATTTCTTTTTATTCTTTGCCATGTCTAGGACTTTCAAAACTATGTTAGACAAAAGTGGGAAGAGTGCACATCCTTGTCTTATTCCTGATCTTAGAGGAAATGCTTTTAGCTTTTTGCCATTGAGTATGATGTCAGCTGTGGGTTTGTCATATATGGCCTTTATTATATTGATGTAGATTCCCTCTGTTCCCACTTCCTAAAAAGTTTTTTTTTCTTTTTTTCTTTTTTCCATTATAGCCAGCTGCACAGCTTGGTGACCTGGTTACACATAAATATATGGATTCGTCACAAGTGATTAGACATAGTTCCCAGTGCTATACAGCAGGATCTCCTTGCTTTTGCATCCCAGAGGCAACAGTCTACAACTATTAACCCCAGATCCCCCTACCATCCCACTCCCTCCCCAACCCTCTTGGCAACCACAAGTCTGTTCTCTAGTCCTTCATTTTCTTTTCTGTAGAAAGGTTCATTTGTGCAGTACATTAGATTCCAGATATTAGTGATATCATATGGTATTTGTCTTTCTCCTTCTGACTAACTTCACTCAGTATGAGAGTCTCTAATTCCATCCATGTTGCTGCAAATGACATTATTTTATTCTTTTTTATGGCTGAGTAGTATTACATTGTGTATATATACCACATCTTCCTAATCCAAACATCTGTCGGACGTTTGGGTTATTTCCATGTCTTGGCTATTGTGAATAGTGCTGCAGTGAACATGCATGTGCAGGTGTCTTTTTTAAGGAGATTTTTGTCTGGATATATGCCCAAGAGTGGGATTGCTGGGTCATATGGTAGTTGTCCGTATAGTTTTCTAAGGTACCTCCATACTGTTTTCCATAGTGGTTGTACCAGCTTACATTCCCACCAACAGGGCAGGAGGGTTCCCTTTTCTCCACACCCCCTCCAGCAATTGTTGTTTGTGGACTTTTTAATGATGGCCATTCTGACTGGTGTGAGGTGGTATCTTGTGGTAGTTTTGATTTGCCTTTCTCTAATCATCAGTGATGTTGAGCAGTTTTTTCATGTGTTTGTTGGCCATCTGCATATCTTCTTTTTAATTTTATGGAGTTTAGTTGATCTACGACAATATATTAGTTTCAGGTATACAGCAAAGTGAATCAGTTTTATGTGTGTATATACATACATCCATTCTTTCTTCCAAAATAGTTTATTACAGAACATTGAGCAGATCACCCTATGCTATACAGTAGGTACTTGTTATCGCTAATATATATATAGTACTGTATGTATTAATCCTGTCTTCACAATTTATCCCTCCTCTCAACATTTCCCCTGTAGTAACCATGAGTTTGATTTTGAAAACTGAGTCTGTTTCTGTTTTAGAAATGTGTTACTTTGTATCATTTTTAAATTAGATTCTACATGTAAGTGTTAGTATATTTGCCCTGTTCTTGTTTCATTTTGTATGATCATCTCTATGTCCATCCATGTTGCTGCAAGTGTCATTTTCTTTTTTTTTTTTTGTGGCTAATACTCCATTTGTATATGCACCGTCTCCTCTTGGTCCATCTCTCTATTGGTAGACTTTTAGATTGCTCCCATGTCTTGACTATTTTAAGTAGTGCTGCTACTACAAATATTTATGATAATTTCTTTTTTTAAAGTTGAGCTGGTTTACAATGATGTGCCAATTTCTGCTATACAGCAAAGGGACCCAGGTGTGTGTGTGTATATATATATATATATATATATTCTTTTTTAAATATTAGTTTCTATCATGGTCTATCCCAGGAGACTGGATATAGTTCCCTGTGCTGTACAGTAGGACCTCATTGCTTATCCATTCTAAATGTAATAGTTTGCATCTACTAATGCCAAACTCTAAGTCCATCCCACTCCCTCTACCCTCCCCCTTAGCAACCACAAGTCTGTCCTTTGTCTTATATGTTTTAAAATCAAAACTTGATAATAGTATATACAGTATTTAATTGGCTTTTAATCAGATTGTGATATGTTTTTATGACATTTCAGTTCAAAAATACCTTTCAATCCTCCAAATTTCAGGCACATTTCAAGAATTAGAGTCCTTACACAGCAAAGGCAATTCTGAGAAGTTAGTTTATAGCAATACAGTCGCACCTGAGGAAACAATAAAAGTCCCAAATACACAACCTAACATTACATGTGAAGCACCTAGAGAAAGAACAAACAACATCCAAAATTAGCAGAAGGAAAAAAAAATCATAAGGATTACATACAACAGAAACAAATGAGATGGAAATGATAAAAAACAATAGAAAAGATCAAACTAAAAGCTGCTTCTTTGAAAAGGTCAACAAAACAGATAAACCTTTAGTCAGACTCATCAAGAAAAAAGGGAGAGGGATTCCTGTTGTGGAACAGCAGTAACAAACCCAACTAGTTTGCCTGAGATGTGAGTTCAAACCCTGGCCCTCCTCAATGGATTAAGGATCCGGCATTGCTGTGAGCTGTCGTGTAAGTCACAGGTGCAGCTTGGACCCCATGTTGCTGTGGCTGTAGTGTAGGCTGGCAGCTGCAGCTCTGATTTGACCTCTAGCCTAGGAACTTGCACATGCCATGGGTGCAGCCTTAAAAAGACAAAAAAAAAGGTGGGGGGAGGGAGAGGGCTCAAATCAATAAAATTGGAAATGAAAAAAGGAGGGGGGTCGCTATGGCGGAGCTGCAGCAGCTCAGGGTGCAGGAGGCAGTGAACTCCATGGTGAAGATCTTGGAGAGAGAGAACATCCGGAAGATGCAGGGCCTCATGTTCTGGTGCCGTGCTGGCTGCTGTGAGGACAGCCAGGCATCCATGCAGCAGGTGCATCAGTGCATTGAGTGCTGCCATGCACCTCTGGCTCAAGCCCAGGCCCTTGTCACCAGCTAGTTAGAGATGTTCCAGGACTGCCTGGCCTGGTGCACTTTGCACTGCAACGACAAAGCCAGAGATTCAATAGATGCAGGGAGTAAGGAGCTCCAGGTAAAGCGGCAGCTGGAGAATTGTGTGACCAAGTGTGTGGATCACCACATGAACCTTATCCCAACCATGACCAAGAAGATGAAGGAGTCACTCTAGTTCATGAGGAAATAGAAGTCTGCTGTTGGCCATCAGGGCTGAGGGCTGGAATCTATTTAAAAAGAGGAATGGGGGTTTTGGGTATTTTAAGCAAAGTTTATGAGTGAAGAAATTATGGATGGCAGCAAGTTTAAGGCCTCTGTCACTTGCCTCTGGACACTGGTTCCTTTGTGTTTCAGTCCTAGAAAGTGAAATGCAAAAATACTGGTGCTAAAATTTGGGTCACGGATAGCACGGGAGAGTTTTTGAGAGCCTCATTTTCACATGGCAAGTGTTTATCCTGGCAGTGGGGAGCCTCCCTTGTACCAAACCAGGGCCCTCCGACGTACTAGATTCTCCTAGTACACAGATACCACCAGGCTGGCAGGTTCCTCTGACCTGCCTGTGATCTAGTAGAGTGTGAGGAGAGGTGTTTCTGTTTGTTTCCAGGCAACCTCCTGTTTACCAAAAGGATCAACACACACCACACCATTTTCCACAAACTACAATATAACAAAATCCATGAGGTCACCAATTTAAGAGGGAAAAGGGGGCTTCCAGGGTTTTGTTTTTCTTCGTTTTCTTTTATATACAAGGGCATGAAGTTAGCTTAATACATGGAGCTGGGAGCAGTAGTTTGGATAGGAACTTTGAAGGGGTCCTTGTGAGTATTCATTTCTGGCCATCGAAATGTAGATGTGCCTTATTTAAAATGCTCACACATTTACATCTTTCAACCTGGAGACCCTGCAAAAATACGAGAAGTGATGTCACACTGGTGTGGGAAGCAAATCTTCCCTTTCGCTGGTAGCCACGATGGGCCCTAAGACTGCAGCAGAAGGACAGAACAGTCATAAAGTGACACTCACCCTTGAAGGGGTTCTTGATCGTGCTGTATACTAGGACTTAGGAGTGAACAGTGAAAGAGAAACTGTTGTCTCCTTAATTAAGAGAGTTGTGAAGTACTGGATTTGGAAAAATCTGGTTTTCATAAAACAGAATGAAATCCTAAACCCAGTATTGCTTATTTTGCCACCTGAAATAACAGGGCTCTCTTGAGACAATCTCTTGGCAACATGAAGGTCAAGGGAGAAAAAGTAAGCAACTCGGGACAGCTGTGACTCCCTGGTAAAGAGGGATAGCCCCTCGTTACCAAATACCACTTTTGTCAGGGCCTTTGTTCCTGCCCCAGTTCTGGCACCTTATTGTTTTGACAAGGACCTTGTCTTTTTACCAACTTATTACTTGAAATGATATATCCTGTCTGTTTGCTGTTTCAAGACTGTGATATATTTTCCTAGTGGTTTTGTTTTAAAAATAAATAAGGTTTAATTTTTTCCTCCAAAAAAGAAAGAAAAAAGGAGAAATTATGACTGACACCATAGAAATACAAAGGATACTAAGAGATACTACAAACAGTAGTCTTTATTTATGCCAATAAAATGGACACCCTAGAAGAAATGCACAGATTCTTAGAAAGATATAACCTTCCAATCCTGAACCAGAAAGAAACAGAAAATATGAATAGGACATCAAAGACCTGAAATTGAAAATGTGATTTTAAAAAAATCCAAAAAACAAGAAGTCCAGGACCTGATGGCTTCAGAAGCAAATTCTATCAAACTTTTAAAGAAGGTTTAACACCTATCCTTCTGAAATTCTTCCAAAAAATTGCAGAGGAAGGGATACTCCTAAGCCAATTCTATGAGACCACCATCACCCTGATATCAAAACCAGACAAAGATACTACAGAAATGAAAACTGCAGGCCAATATCACTGATGAACATAGATGCAAAAATCCTCAACAAAGTATTTGCAGACAGAATTACAATATATTAAAAGGATCATATACCATGATCAAGTGGTATTTATCCCAGGGATGCAAGGATTCTTCAATATATACAAATCAATCAACGTTATACACATCAACAAACTGAAGAATAAAAACCATATGGTCATCTCAATAGATGCTGAAAAAATTTTGAGAAAATTCATTATTCATTTGTAGTAAATCCTCTCCAGAACATAAAGGGCCACAATGACAAACCCACAGCTAACATCATTCCCAATGGTGAAAAAACTGACACAGTTTCCTCTAAGATCAGGAATAAGACAAGGATATCCATTCCTAGCACTTTTATTCAACATAGTTTGGGAAGTCATAGCCAAGGCAATCAGAGAAGAAAAGAAACAAAAGGAATCCAAATTGGAAAAGAAGAAGTAAAATTGTCAGTATTTACAGGTGACTTGATATTATACATAGATAACCCTAAAGAAGCTGCTGGGAAACTACTAGAGCTAATCAGTGAATTTGGTAAAATTTTAGAATACAAAATTAATACACAGAAATTGCTCGCATTACTATACACTAACAACAAAAGACCAGAGGAGAAATTAAGGAAACAATCCCACTTAACATCGCATCAAAGAGAATAAAATACCTTGGAATAAACCTACCTAAGGTGGTTAAAAAACTGTACTCTGAAAAACATGATACTGTTGAAGGAAATCAAAGATGATGCAGATGGAAAGATACACCATGTTCTTGAATTGGAAGAATAAATATTGTCAAAATAAGTATACTACCCAAGGCAATCTACAGATTCAGTGCAACCCCTATCAAGTTACCAATGGCATTTTTCATAAAACTAGGACAAAAAAAATTTAAATTTGTATGGAAACATAAAAACCCTGAATAGCCAAAGCAATCTTGACCAAGGAAAATGGAGATGAAGGAGTCAGGCTCCCTTACTTCAAAGTATACTACAAAGCTACAGTCATCAAAAGAGTATGGGACTATCACAGAAAAAGAAATAACAGATCAGTGGAACAGCCTAGAAAGCCCAGAAATAAACCCATGCACTTAACGATAAATTAAAGTGTGACAGAAGAGGCAAGAATATGCTGTGGGAAAAGAACAGTCTCTTCAAGAAGTGGTGCTGGGAAAACTGAGCAGCTAACTTCTGGAAAGCTAGAACATTCTTTAACACCATACAAAAAAATAAACTGAAAATGGATTAAATACCTAAATGTAAAGCCAGATACTATAAAACTTATAGAGGAAAATATTAAAATATTAGGTAGAAATCTCTTTGACATAAATCACAGTAATATCGTTTTTGATCCACCTCCTAGAGTAATGAAGATAAAAATAAATACTTGGGATCTAATTAAACTTAAAAGCTTTTGCACAGTAAAGGAAATCATTGACAAAAGGAAAAGACAGCCCATGGAATGGGGAAAAAAAATCTTTGTAAATAAAGCCACTGATAAGAGATTTGCTTCCAAAATATACAAACAGCTCATACAGCTTTATATATAAAAAAAACTCCAATTAAAAAATGGTCAGATGATCTAAACAGAAATTTCTCCAAAGAAGACATACAGATGGCCAAAAGACACATGAAAAGATGTTCAGCATCACTAATTATTAGAGATAGGCAGATCAAATCTACCTCTCACCAATTGGAATGACCATCATCAAAAAGTCCACAAGCACTAAATGCTAAAGAGGATGTAGAGAAAAGGGAGCCCTCCTACACTGCCGATGGGAATGTAAGCTGGTGCAACCACTATGGAGAACAGTATGCAAGTTCCTTTAAAATCTAAATGTAGAACTACATGTAATTTAGCAATACCATTCCTGGGCATCTACCTGGAGAAAACCATAACTTGAAATGATACATGCACCCCCAATGTTACTGAAGCACTGTTTACAATAGCCAAGACATGGAAGCAACATAAATGTCTATCAACAGAGGAATGGATAAAGAATATATATATATATATATATATATATATATATATATATATATATATATATATACACACAATGGATATTGCCCATAAAAAAGAAGGAAATGATATACCATTTGCAGCAACATGGTTGGACCTAGAAATTATCATGCTAAATGAAGTCAGAGAATGACAAATCTGATTACTAATATATGGAATCTATTAGAAATGATAAAACAGAACTTAGAAAACAGGTACAGACTCAATGCTTTTGAAAATAAACTTATGCTATAATGCAAAAAATAACAATTAAAAAATAAAATAAACTTATGTTTACCAAGGGGGACACGTGTGGGTGGAGGGATAAATTAGGAGGTTGAGATTGATATATACACACTGTTGTATATAGAATAGACTGGTATTGAGGACCTACTTTATAGCACAGGGAAATTTACTCACTACTGTGTGGTAACCTATATGGGAAAAGAATATGAAAAGGAATAAAAATATACATACACACACACACACACACACAACTTATTTGCTTTGCTGTCCATTTGAAATTAACACAACTTCATAAGACTATATTTCAATAAAATGTAAAAAAAGAGAATTAGAGTTCTTAAATACTTAGCTCCCCTACTACTAGCTCATATTGAAAATGAATCTATTTTTACTTAAAACTCTTTCTGAATTAATAGTTGTTAATGTTTTCATAATATTCTTTAAATCTGTTAATGTTTATCTAATTTGAACTGCCCAATAATTTTTGGTGTTTGGCCTAGAATTTTAAAAGTAGAAATTATTTCAGAATTAAGCTCATTTTACTGGTGAGGAACTTGAGGCCTTTGGTGAGAAAATCAAATTTTATTTCAGTACAGTTTAGAACCAATTCTATACGAATTTTTTTCCATTGTGTTTTTTAATGAATTGCTGTCCTTTGCTACTGGCAGCATCAGAGAAATAAGCAAAAAAAGAAAAAAATCAAGGAAATATGTTCTTTTTAAAAGTTGATGGTTCAATTATTTAAAAAAAACACTTTTCATGTTTTTGGAATAATAATTAAGAATGCTAGAAAATTTGATCAAAATCTAGCAGATGAAATATGACTTACATAAAACATTAATAGCAAAGCAAATTTAATGAATCCATATGGAAGGCACAGGTTGGAGGTTAGACTTTATGTCATATATGAAGAGCTTATCTTTAGATTCAAAGAGTTCTTGGTTCATGTCACAGCTCCTCTGCACTAGTGATTTTTGACCATGAGTGAGTTACTTTGCCTAAATTTTCATGCTTGTAATATGAGAATAGTCATCCTCATATTTCACTGTTTTAAGGACTGAATAAAATAGAATCTGAAACACATGTTTCTAACTGGAGTAGAGATTCTTAGTAAAAGGAAGTGACCTTTATTGTCGCCATATAAGCTAATAAAGGGAAATACTGTGAAACAATTAGAGAACATGACTTTTTTTTGGTTATAGTAGAGCAGGTAAAGGGTAACTGAGAAATTACTGATTGGAGAACTATTCAGGGTAAATGAGTTGGGATAAGCACACTACAAAGATGCAAGAAATAAAATGATATTTTTTTGTGATAAATAGAGCAGAACTACTGCATATATAGATGTGGTATACAAGTTTAAAAGTAGAGGAGTTCCCGTCTTGGTTCAGCGGAAACGAATCTGACTAGCATCCATGAGGACACAGGTTCGGTCGCTGGCCTCGCTCAGTGGGTCAAGGATCCAGCATTGCCATGAGCTGTGGTGTAGGTCGCAGACATGGCTTGGATCTGGCGTTGCTGTGACTATGGTATAGGCTGTCAGCTACAGCTCCAATTCAACCCCTAGCCTGGGAGCAGCCCTAAAAAAGACAAAAAATAAAAAAGTAGAGATAATGTTGTGAAAGGCAAAAAGCCAGAAGGCATGATTAGAAGTGAACCCATGGGTAGTGGAGAACATATGAAATTCTTGAATATCATTGGTGGGTGCAATAGGATTTACAAGATACAAAGATTGGAAGTCAGGAAAAAAAATACAAATTTGTCATAGACCCTATAAATTTAGGGTCTGTGTATTTTATAATCATATGACTAATTGAGTTCTGTACTTTATGGAGCCAGATTTTTAAAGGTTAAAATCATAAACCTCAAATTAAATTCTCACCTTGACAAAGGATATATATTGACAAAGGACAAATTTTATACATTGCCAATTAGATTTTTAATTGGAGGATGTAAATGAACAAATTCAGCTCTGTTACTCTGGAATTAGGCAAAACATGCATTTAATAAATAAAAACTTTACTTTGAAACAAAGCCAGAGATAAAATATAAATATTCTTATGGACTTTTTGTCTTGCCCATGTTTGAGCATATATCCTAGAGGAAGCTGAGGCAAGAGATGTGAATCATCTTTTTACGCAGAATGCTAAATTTCCATGTGAACTGCAGAATAGAGTAGGTACTTCACTTTCCCAAGTGTGATTGATAAACATCCCCTAAGACCAAACCAACTGATAGTTTATTCTGGTACCCCACTGAATACCTCCCTGAATAGACAACTATCAGTCCTGATAGTAGGAAAAATCGTCTGGTAGAATTTAATATGAGATGTTGGTCCTCAATATAGTGACTTAATTGAGTAATATTGGTTCTGAACATGATATGTTCTTGAGCAATATTAATGGTGATTTTTAGTATGTATATGTTTTTCTTGTCACTTTTAGTAAAAATGGCATATTTATCTTTTCACAGGTCTGGCTAGTAAATATGAGATTGTGACTAAAAAGTACATTTGATAATCAGCTTGTTTCCTTTGACCCAGTTACCTTATACTTTGTTTTTCAAAAGGCCTTATGTGTCTCTTAAGTTATATTAGAGATCATTTTTTGATATGTAGCATACTTTAACTGAAAAATAAAGTGTTCAAATAAAACGTTTTAAAGCACTGAAGTTCGTTAGAATGGGAAGGGAAAATACATATTAACTTTTGTCTTTTTCCTTTACTATTCTATGTAAGTCACAGCTGCACACTTGGAGATTATCACTGAGTCCCTTAATAGCAGGAGATCATCCTTTTAAAGGCTGGTGTCAGTGTATACAGAAAAGTATGTGATTTCCATGCTGTATCCCAGAACCCTTTGTATAACCTCTGTGAAAATGGTGTCTTGTCTCATCTGAAGTCCAGATCTTATTCTGAATACCTAATAACTCTAAAGACAAGTAAATTTCTTAGGGATTGGCAGAATAGTTTGAGTGGATGAATTCAAATAAATCACAACTGTTGTATCCATGATCAATATAATTATAATGCATCTGAGAACACAACTCCAGAATGCTGAGTTCTGTGTGATGAATTGTAGACTGCTAAAGTTATTTCTACCTTAACATTATGTTTTGGTTTAAGCCATTTAACTTTTTATTAATATTTTTATGGACATTAGCTGAACTTCTGTTTTGAAATAAAAGAGAAGATATGTAAAGGCATAATTTCCTTGAGATATAATAGCAATATTTTGTTCACTGGTCAAATGTTTAAAAACATAAAACACTGGCAAGATAGATACTAATTTTAGTAGCCCAAACTTAATCTCTGTATCCAGTCATGTAGAAAATAAGCTTTAGCTTATTACTTTTAAATCAGATTGAGCTAAAGAATATTCAGAAATTAAGTATATTTTACCTTTATCAACCTGAGCACTTCTGTAGGTCCTCTTTCAAGTAGTCATAGAGTAATTTGAAAGGGGGAAACATTCTTAAACTTCAAATTTTTTTACATCTAATATCTCAATTTTAGAAATGCTTAGCTTCTTGAAAAGCACTTATGGCAGAGTTAAATTGTCTTCTTTCTTTCTTGTGTATTTAATAATTTATGTTTTCTTTAGTATTTGAAAGCTTTTTAAATTATTAGATGTACTTTTCGTGCTCTCAACTTTTGATAAATATCTTTTCAGATTATACTATAAAAGTAATTTCATGACCCAATATTTATCATTTAAAAATATTAAGTACCACGGAAACCCAGCACTATGCTTGGCAAAGGGGTAAAATGGTGACTAAAAACACGTTAGTATTTCATGGACCTAATCGTTTGGTAGCTGTACCCTAATTCAGTATACACCAGTGTGTCTGGAGAAGTTATGTTGTCAAAACTTGGAGCGGAAGAAGTGTGCTACTAGAATCTATTGGACGGAGGCCAAGGATGCTGTTAAACATCCTACATTGAGCAGAATGGCCACTCACAACAAAGAATGATCAGTTTCGGAGTTCCCTGGTAGCTCAGTGGTTAAAGATCCACTGTTGTCACTAATGTGGTGTGTGTTCTATCACAGGCCAGAGAACTTCTGCATACTGTGGGTAAGTCTAAAAAAAAAAAAAAAAGAATTATCAGCACAAATGCCCATGACCTCACAGTTTAAAAACTTTGCGAGTATTTAAAATAGGCATCAATTAAACAATCCCACTGTTAAATGCATGAATTACACTCAAAATAAAGCAGTTCGAAAGAAAGGAAACAGTTTTATGAGAGTCCAGAGCAAGGAAATTTGACCTAAACGGGGTCATTGTAGTCTTCTCTGAGGAAGTTATTTGAAGTTTATCTGAGAGCACAGTGTTTTGTGCATAGAATCGGGGTAAGTGTATCAAAGAACAGAAGGGCTCATGGTTGGAGGACATAGATTAATAACCATAAGACAAGAGTGGAATAGGAGCTTTAAGGCAAGACTGGTGGAGTAATTAAAACCATATGTGGTTGTGTAGATCCTTTTAGGAATTCATAGCTATTGAAGTAGTTTAAAGCAAAGTAGAACTTGATTAGATCCACAGATTTGAAAATATCACTCTGGCTGCATATTATCTAATATCCACAGAAAGAGGTAGTTTAGAAGAGGACAGAGTTGATGAAAGGAAACTAAGAGATTCTGGCAAGATACTATAACTTACAAGCTGAGTCAGTAGTAAAAATTAATTTGATAATATTCATGTTTATTTAAGTTACAAATGACAGAAGAAGGTCTTCTGAAGCAATGACTCATAAAATAAGGTACTTAATTTTCAGTTTAAATCCGAAGCTTATATCTTGCCAGAAGTATGTGTAAGCAAAGACATATGCCTGTTTTTTTTTTAAAGTTTGTTGTTCTCACCCAGAACGTTGAAACATGAGGTGAACTGAATTAGTAAAAAAAAAAATAATGTAAAAAGCAACAGAATCCTCTGTCCATTGCACAATATAGGGAATATAATATTAGGCACCTGATTCAGGATTAAAGCAAGGGAAAACCACTAAATGGTTAATCTTTTGGTAAAGTAGGGTTGAAAGTTTACCTGGAGTCAGTTTGAGTAAGCCATTTCTGCCTTAGTGCAGAGGGAGCAGATTAAATGCTTAGCCTTCTCTGAGCTTTCTCTTGCGTTAATAGGTACTTATGAAATATTGAAATTGCTGGTAAAGTGAATGACTAGAGGCAAAGGTACTTATTTTTTTTAGAAGCTATTTTTCTACTTTTCTCAATAAAGTGAGAGAATTACCAAATCCTGATTTAGAGACTGTTAGCTTTTCTAAAGTGTTGGTGAGGGGAGTTGGAAATGGTAGTGAATAAATTGAAATATCATGAATTATAGTGAAAATTTAGTTCAAACTAAATTATTTTCTAACCTTAGAAGAAAACCCCTAAAAAAATACCTGGAAAATGTTCAGTTTGTTATGGCTGTTTTGGTTAAAACTGATATTAAGTAGAGTAGTAAAATGATACTGATTCATGTGTAGTACTGAAACAATCTCTCTTTATGACATTAAAGTTATTTAGAGAAGCAAATTCTTCGACAGTAAGCTTTGCAGGTGCTATCCTCAACCTCAGAGAGATGGAATTTGGGGGGTAATACGGAAAAACTCTTTCTTATATGAGCTGTAATCCCCTCCTACCCTTAAAGTTGTCCTCAAAATATCCTTTCTACATTTAGAAGCAATTTATAACCACCTTTCCAATGTTTGAGATTTTTCTATCTTTTAATATCCACCCCTTCATTTGCTCCTATGCTAGGCTATTCATGACTCTATCCGTACTTTTAAAATGGCAGCCAAATCAATTCTGAAGATACTTTTCTAGATAAGGGATGCTTGGTTATGGGAATGAGAAGACTATAGTTTCTTGTGATTTAGACATTATATTTCTTATATTTAATTAAATTAACTATGGTTTTATGTGTAATTGGGAATCTATGAATGGTTTTACTAATACAGGTCAACATTTAACTGTTTTTCCTTTTGATTGACTTGCTAATCAGTTAAGATATGATGTAGTCTTAACGTGGGGTAAATCTAATTTTTACAGTGTTTTGCCAAAAGTTTCTATATTGCATTATTGGAAGATGTGATTCAGTGAGCCTACAATTCCCAGAATAATTGTACCCAAAGAATACTCAGGGATGAAGAATTAAGTTTTGGACATGTTGATGTCTATATCCTCATGATTCCTTTGAATGGAGATAGACTTGTGAAAAGTTAGTTGTATGTGTCTGAGGCTCAAAAATTAGTGAAGATTATTATTACATTTTAGCAACAATTTACATATACATGATTGCTACAGCCTTGGGTATAAATTCAAACAAAAAAGTAAGATAGGTTGAGTAAAGAGATCCGAAGATGGGATGCTTCGGCATTCTGATTTACAAAGTACAAAGTCAGCAAACCAAAATGAGAAGATTCATTCAGTGGGAAAGGGATGGTATCAGAAGAGTGATGTCTTAGAGTCTCATGTGGCAGAGATTCAGGAATCTACTAGTGGACTGCAATGTAAATGGTGCAGAGGGGTTGAATAAGACAGTAACTAACGCATGAATATTAGCTTAAGCAAGTAGTTTGGATTTAATGACCTTAGCAAAAATGGTGTCAGTGGAGTAACAGATTTTCCTGGATTGAGGATTAAATAAGAGTTGAGAACATAGATGCATTGAAATTCTTTATTTTGATGGAAGTGTTTGGAGTTAATGGAAAGGCTACAGTTTAGGATCCCAAATCCTAGATGAAGATGGAATAATAAGGGTTTCTAAAGATGAAAATGAGGTAAATTGTCCATGAACAGTATTGTTATGTGGTGTGCTCTTGTTCTCAAAGACATTTTATATAAGGGTGAAAGAATAATATGTAGAATAGACATTGAAAAGTTCAACAGTAGCAGAGCCACAACCCTATGAAGGGTGGAGTATATAGGAGAGGCAGGTTTTACTTTTGAGGAAATCTGGAAAAAGTGGAGTCTTTTGGAAAAACTAGAGTCAGTTAAAACAATGAGGTAAGGAATAGTCTGAAAACTAGTGTATGTAAGATTTTTTTTTTTTTTTTTTTTTTTTTTTTTGCTGTGCAGTAAGTATTAAGGGGCTCTGGAGTAGGAACAGAAGGCAAATATGAGATTTATGGAGACAATAGTCATGAGTAGTAAAGAGAACTGAAAGACTTGTATTTGTTGTTTCAAGAATTATAAGGGTGTGAAGTTTGTGAGCATATAGGATCTGAAGGTAACTTGATAAACTTTATTCTGTGTCCATGCATGCCTTCTGCCAGGGGCCTGTGTTGGCTATTGTTTTCCTTGTGTTCCAGAGTAGTAACTAAAACATTGATGAAAAATTTTGATAAGGATGAAAACAGAGTTTAGCAGCAGAAAAGCTCTTATAATTCATTCAAAATAATATATTTTAATTACCCATCTAAGCTGGATTCCTACAGCTTACTTTATCCTTTTGAGATCAGCCTTCCAACTAACACTTCATCAACAAGTTGCTTCCTTTTGAAGGCCCTAATCTTCCCTAACTTCATTGTTGCTTCTGTGGGCTCAGAGTTTTGATGAACTTTACGAAAGAAATTGTGTCATGTACCTTCTAGCAAAAGGTGGTCTTGTTGCTTTTGGCAGAAGTGCCTTAAAAATTGAGTAGAAGAAACTTAAAGATTGTTTAAAATTTAATGAGTTGAGGAAGGTAAGAGGAAAATAATGTTACTGTCACTTACCTGCTAAAATTATTTTCTTCTTACCTTCCATCCATGAAAGATTTTATTATTCTTTAAATTGTGTCTTTCATCAGTGGAATTTCTCATGCTAGAGGGGCTAAATAGCTCAGAAGTAAGTCCTTTCTCATGTTGGCCTGATGTCACTACTGCAGACAGTCTAATTTATTATTGATCACTTGTAATGCTTTTTTATTTGTCTCTATTCCAGCACTTCTGATATGTTGGGTGAAGCCTATTGATTCATCCAGGTTTGACTTTTATGGTAATTTACCGAAAGGGAGGCTTGAGGAAAGCTTACAAGAGAGATGGACATTTTTCAGATCTTGCTAAAGTGAAATAAAAGAAACATAAAAGGTCTGTTTTTTCCAGTTGAGTTAATGATTCTGCTAGAGTTTAACTTGTGGGTGGGTCAGAGTTGATGCAGAAAGGATATTGTTACATGTAAAGTTATAATTTTGATTATTTAATATTGAATCTTAATGATGGACTATGCCTTTTAAAAATATAGGAGTTCAAGATGAAAGGAATGATTCAATTTAGTTTTTCAAAACCTGCAAAATGTCTTCCTTGAGAGGCCTTAGTATTTCACATAAAGGGTTTGGTAAATGGATTATATTTTGAAGTACTTTATGACTAATAATCCTATTATCCTTGAATCAGAAATATCTGAAAAGTAAATATCCTGTTTTATCTACCATGCCTTTTCATGTAAACGTACAATTTGTCTTGATTGGATCTAAATTGTTGAGCAGAGAGAATGCATGCATCTACTTTTCCGTAGCTCTCCCTGGACAGCAAATTGAATTCTCCTGTGTATTGTTCTGGCTTGACTACATTTGTTTGTTTTTTATCTCTGCTATGCAAAAAGATTAGTTTTATCTTCCCAATAGGAAATGGAAAAAAGAGTGTTCTCCTCTTTATTGATAGACTTCTTCCAGAAAAATAATGCAACTAAATAAGTTAGTTTTAAGCAACAGATAAGAGAATCCTGAACACTGAATAAAACTGATGTTCAGTGGAGAGCATTAGAAACCTGGATAGACTACCAAGATGCAGCAGATCAAGAATTAGAGAAAAAAATATTATCAGCTGATGAGACACAGATAAACAAAGAGGGAGCACAAAACTTTGAGTTTTATCAGTTAGTATATACAAGTTCTATCAATCTGATTACTATAAAACTAGCCTTTAGCTACTGTGCAGAGAAAGAGCAAATCACTAGAGTTACAGAGCTGGTCTACTTAGATGATTTATTGAAACAAATTACAATAAGCTTTAACCATCTGTTAGAGTTCTGAACTTTTACATTGGCCTTCAGTTAAAAAAAAAGGTGAGAAGAACTGAAAAATAAGTTAAAGTAAGTAAGGTAGAGAAGGAATAAATTGTTACATTCCTAAACAGAGGTGTTTTCTCTTTGGCAGATATTGAAGATAGTGAACCAAATATTTAGAAAAGGCTTAGTTTCTCATTATTTTATTTATAAATAGTTTTAAATATACTTGATCAATTAAAATTTTAAGAAGATATTTTATTTTTGCTATGACTTCCTGTAATAACTTTCTTATCAGTATTTATATGTATATGTGGGTATCAGGAACCAGTAGGTACAGTATACTTTGTTATTTACAGGGAATATAAGGAAATAGGAATGATCTATGTTCTCATGTCTTTTGCATCTATGTGTTGAGAGATTTGATACATTTAATTTTACTTATTTTATTACATAGTTATCAACTTACTAATTAGATCTGGAAAAGTATGGGCAATTCTTTGTAGTTTGGATGAGAGAAAATGGTCAAGGAAAAGGTAAACGTTAAAAGGGAAGGCTTCTAGGAGAGTTTACCTTTGAAATTTTTAGAAATCTGGACAACAATGCTGTAAAAATAGTGTGGTCAGATATAGAATATGGTAATGAGCTAGGTGTTATCATGGTAGCATATAGCATTTGGGAAGTTGAAATTTGAAAACATAGTTTATTTTAGATTATAGAAACATGTACTTCCTAGTGAAAGAAATTTGGGTTTTATCTGATGTTCTCTCTCTGATATAACTTAAAAGAATTACAGAAAATAGGCAGCATTCATCTGTACAACTGGAGGAACAATAGGATCTAAATTAGTGGAAAGGTTTATTATATAGCTTTTAGGCTTGCTATCTGATTTCTGGAGCTCTACCTACAGGCTTTAAAGTCCTAGATATAGTATTTTTCCTCACCATATAAAGAGTTTAAATAAAACAGAGAAAGTTGTTACATGCTAATGGAGTTATAAGATATGGGCAAAGGTATAGCATATTGGGAAAAATAAAAATAGAAAATAATCTATAAAGTTATAGGACTTGTAATAAATAGCTAATAAAGAATAAAACAGGTTGATAAAATAAGATCTATTGGTGTGATCTTGTATGTCTGAAGTGTTGGAAGATAAGAATTAGTGGACAAATGACTGAGTCAGAGACTATTGATTACAGGTAAGCTGAAAGTGTTGTTAAATTTCTATCAGAGTATAAGATTGGGAGTGTGAAATAAGGATGCTGACTTCTTTTGAGCACTCATTAGAGACTTAAACATTCCCACTGTGGTAAAATTCCACAGTTCCATCTTCATGAAACCCAAATTCAAGTTATGGTAATTACTTTTTTCAGATTTTCTGAATAATTGGCGTGATTTGGGGGGTACCATGAGCAATGTTTTACTGAAGACAAAGAAAAATAAAATGCATACAATGAAAGGATGCAGCTTTTTGGCAGATAATACCTTTCATTACCCACTAAAATGATCAGTGACATGGTGGGCAAAGATAGAACTATGATGCTAGAAAAAAAACAAAGGCATGAGTTCTCCCATGAAGGTTATTGATAATATCTTCCAGATCCTGATTATGGGACATATTTTCCTACTTCTTTCCATGTCTTGAATTTTTTTTTAAATTTTAATGCGTGTTGGATGTTGCAAGTGATATATTGTGAAGAGTCTTCCTCTTTTCAAGGGCATTGAGCTTTGCTCAGGCAGTTAAAGTGTTGGTAGTACATTCTGTGTATATTAGATATAGTTTTATTCTCTATTTTCTTGATACTCTCTTGATCTTGAACTTAGTCGTAGGCCGTGAACGTTACTCTAGGTCATAGATCATACTGCTAAAGTAAGGCTTTCCTGAGGATATCAAAGAAACTTTTCATCCCAAGGTCTCCTGTCTTTACTTAAGCCAGAATACCAGTGTTCCTAGAATTATATTACCTTTTGTATCGCTGGTCAGCACTCAGCACAAGGCTCCTAGAGTTTCACATGTGTGGAACTGTGCTCTTGGTTATGGAAAGATTGTAAATCCACATGCAGATTTCTGGGGCCCATTTCCAGCAGCTTAGAATTTAGATCTCTGCTTCCTCTACTGAGTGGCATAAACCACTGCTTGGGGTTCATTATCCTGCCCTACAGCAGGAATGATCTTCCAGACAGAAATGCAGGGAGATGGCTTGCTTGGTGTTTGCCTTTTCTGAAGTATCACAGTCCTGCAGTAGTAACTGTCCAGTGACTGAAAACACTTTTCCTCATATATTTTGTTGTTACGTATTTTTTTCAGAGGCAGGAGAAGTCTGTTACCAGTTACCCTTTTCTGTTCCCATTCTAAGATTCTACGTTATGTTCTTACTTTGTTAGATACATTCAAAGGACTTTATATAGGTTGTCCTTTATCAGCTTACATAAGCTTGAAAATGCTTCAGTTATGTTCTTTCTTTATTGGATTTGAAGATGTATGTGTCACAAAATCAGTTTCATAAATGATTTTGAGCAGTTATCTTTCACACAGGCAAAAATGTTCAGTAAGCTTACCATTTTTATGACTATTAAACATTAACTATTTAAAGATTCATCAGATCTCTCAGGCTGGTGGGTAAAATAAAAACAGGAAATAAACCAAGACATTAAATTTTTTGTCTGTTTAGAAGAATTCTCATTTAGACACTGGAACCAGAAACAGATCCATTCTCTATTACTTCCATATTTCCCTTCAGCTTTGAATGTCAGGCTTAGAAAAAGTGAAAAAGGAATTTCTGACTTCCTAGAAGGTATTGTAGGTCAACTGTGTATTAATTAATTTGTATTGTAACCTGACTTCCATATATAATTTTCTCTTTTTCTCTGAGGGTGCTTGAAGACTATATTTTAAATTTCTATTGAAGTGTAGTTGATATACAATATTGTCCTAATTTCTACTGCATAGCAAAGTGATTCAGTTATACGTATATACACAATTATTTTTCTTGTTCTTTTCCACTATAGTTTACACAGGATATTGAATATAATAGTATCTGTGCTAGTAGACCCTTATTGTTTAACCATTTTATTTATTTATTTAATTAACTAATTTTTATTATTTTTTTTCCATTATACCCAGCCGTACAGCATGGTGACAGGGTTACACATACATCTATGGAATCATCACAAGTGGTTAGACATAGTTCCCAGTGCCTTACTGTAGGATCTCCTTGGTTTTCCAGCCCATAAGCAATAGTCTACAACTATTAACCCCAGACCCCTCTACCATCCCATTCCCTCCCCCACACTTTTGGTAACCACAAGTGTGTTCTCCAAGTCCTTGATTTTCTTTTCTGCAAAAAGGTTCATTTGTGCAGTATATTAGATTCCAGTTATTAGTGATATCAT
Organism: Catagonus wagneri; assembly: GCA_004024745.2. Classification (NCBI taxonomy): domain Eukaryota; kingdom Metazoa; phylum Chordata; class Mammalia; order Artiodactyla; family Tayassuidae; genus Catagonus; species Catagonus wagneri. The sequence continues at coordinate 14,764,401 of PVHT020000193.1, forward strand.
ATGGTATCTGCCTTTCTCATTCTGACTTACTTCACTCAGCATGAGAGTCTCTAATTCCATCCATGTTGCTGCAAATGACATTATTTTATTCTTTTGTATGGCTGAGTAGTATTCCATGGTGTATATATACCACATCTTCCTAATCCAGTCATCTGTCGATGGACATTTGGGTTGTTTCCATGTCTTGGCTATTGTGAATAGTGCTGCAATGAACATGCGTGTGCAGGTGTTTTTTTCAAGGAAAGTTTTGTCCGGATATATGCCCAAGAGTGGGATTGCTGGGTCATATGGTAGTTCTATGTATAGTTTTCTAAGGTACCTCCATACTGTTTTCCATTGTGGTTGTACCAGCTTACACTCCTACCAACAGTGCAGAAGGGTCCCCTTTTCTCCACACCCCCTCCAGTATTTTTTGTTTGTGGACTTATTAATGATGGCCATTCTGACTGGTGTGAGGTGGTATCTCGTGGTAGTTTTGATTTGCATTTCTCTAATCATCAGTGATGTTGAGCATTTTTCATGTGCTTATTGGCCATCTGGATCTCTTCTTTGGAGAACTGTCTATTTAGGTCCTTTGCCCATTTTTCAATGGGGTTGTTGGTTTTTTTGCTGTTGAGCTGCATAAGTTGTTTATATATTTTTGAGATTAAACCCTTGCCAGTTGCATCATTTGACACTATTTTCTCCCATTCTGTAAGTTGTCTTTTTGTTTTCTTTTTGGTTTCCTTTGCTGTTTAAAATCTTGTCAACTTGATTAGGTCCATTGGTTTAACTTTGCTTTGATCTCTGTTGCTTTGGGAGACTGACCTGAGAAAACATTTGTAAGGTTGATGTCAGAGAATGTCTTGCCAATGTTTTCTTCCAGGAGTTTAATGGTGTCTTGTCTTATATTTAAGTCTTTAAGCCATTTAGAGTTTATTTTTGTGCATGGTGTGAGAGTGTGTTCTAGTTTCATTGATTTGCATGCAGCTGTCCAGGTTTCCCAGCAATGCTTACTGAACAGACACTCTTTTTCCCATGTTATGTTCTTGCCCTCTTGTCAAAAATCATTTGACCATAGGCATCTGGGTTTATTTCTGGGTTCTCTATTCTTTTCCATTGGTCCGTACGTCTGTTTTGGTACCAGTACCACACTGTCTTGATTACTGTGGCCCTGTGATATTGCCTGAAGGCTGGGAGAGTTATGCCTCCTGCTTGGTTTTTGTTCTTTAGAATCGCTTTGGCGATTCTGGGTCTCTTGTGGTTCCATATATAATGTTGAATTGTTTGTTCTAGTTCTGTGAAGAATGTCTTGGGTAATTTGATAGGAATTGCACTGAATCTGTAGATTGCTTTGGGTAGTATCACCATTTTTCAATATTAATTTTTCCGGCCCTTGAGCATGGAATATCTTTCCATTTGTTTTTATCTTCTTTGATCTCCTTGATTAATGCTTTGTAGTTTTCTGCATGTAAGTCTTTCACCTCCTTGGTCAAGTTTATTCCCAGGTATTTGATTTTTTGGGGTGCCATTTTAAAAGGTAAAGTATTTTGGTATTCTTTTTCTAATATTTCATTGTTAGTATACAGAAATGTGATTGATTTCTGAAGGTTAACATTATAGTGTTCTGCTAATCCCAAACTTCCAATTCTCCCCTCTCCTACACCTCCATTCCTTTGGCAGCCAGAAGTCTATTCTCATATCCGTGAGTCTTTTTTGGTTTTGTAGATATGTCTAGTTGTGTCATATTTTAGATTCCACATGTAGGTGATACCATATAGTGTTTGTCTTTCCTTTTCTGACTTACTTCACCTAGTATGATAATCTCTGCTTTCATCTCTGTTGCTGCAAATGGCATTATTTTGTTCTTTTTTATGGTTGAGTAGTATTCCATTGTATATATGTGTGCTTTGTATAATAATCTTTAGGTCTATTTAAGTTGCTGCTTACAGGAACAAGCCAGCTATTTACCAGCAGTAACTCAAAACTTCATTTCAAACTCAAGGAAATAATTTAGTAAAATTGGATAATAGCTTTCCTGGGGAGGCTAAATCTTCAAAAAGATTTAATATCAATTATTTAAATAAAATCATCCAAAAAATATAGAAGAGGAAGGAATACTTCCCAAATATTTATATGAGGACTATATTACCATGATAGCAAAACCAGACAAAGTTACCCCAAGAAAACTATATCATATGAATACAGGTGAAAAATCCTCTATCAAATACTAATGAAACAAAGTCAACAGGATTTTATATACCATGACCAAGCAAGATTTACCAAGGAATGAAATGTTGGTTTCCCAATCAAAAACTAAATGATATAATGTGCCATATTAAAGAATATAGGATGAAACCACATGATTTTATTAATAAAGAATATTTAAAAATGCAATACCCATTCTTAATTAAAAGAAATAGCAAGCTAAGAACACAAGGAAGTTTCCTGAACTTGGTAAGGAAGAATCTACAAGAAACTCACAGATAACATTATACTTAATGATAAAATACTCTTGTTTTCCCCAAAGATTTGGAACAAGACAAGGATGTCTCTTCTTGATATGTCTATTCAGCCTTGTGTTGAAGGTTTTAGCAATGGAATTTAGAAAAGAAAAGTAGAAGAAAGGCATTCAAATTTTTAAAAATATAAAACTACTTCCATTTACAGGTGTCTTGATTTTGTGCATAGACAATAATAAGGAATAAGGAATTTACACAAAAAGACTTATTAGAAATAATGAGTTTAGCCAAGTATTAGGACATAATATTAATACACAAAATATATTTGCAATTTTATGCACTAGCAGTGATTAAAGTGCAACTAAGAAAAAATAAATCAAATAATAAAAATATCAATAGCACCAAGGAGAATAAAAATATTTAAGGATGTATTTAGCAAAGTGCAATAGTTGTAAAATGGCAAAGCATTGCTAAATAAAATTACAGATCTGAATAAATAGACATCTCTGTTTATGAGTCAGAACATTTAATGTTAATATGGCAAACTCCCCAAATTAATCTACACATCCAGTGCATACACTACCAAAATCCCAGTTAGCTTTTTTTCAGGATATTGATAAATTGATCCTGAAATTCATATCAAAAGCAGGGGACCAAGAATAGTCAAACTGAAACTTTTCTTGCAGGAGGAGATTAAGATGGAGGCCTTATACTTCCTGAAGTCTAAACTTACTAAAAAGTTACAGGAAGTTCCCATTGTGGCACAGCAGAAACAAGTCTGAAATCCTACTCTTAAGGTACATATGTGAAAGGAATGAAAACACACATTCATAAAAAACATGTGCAGAAATATTCATAGTGGCATTACTCATATTAGCCAAAGAGTGGGAACAACCCAGCTGTCCACCAACTAGCAAATGGATAAATTAAATATACTATATTCATACAATAGGATGATATTTAGCAATAAAAATGGTGGAAGACTGATGCATATTATAGTATGAATGAAGTTTGAAAACATTATGCTAAGTGAAAGGAGCCAGTCGCAAAAGACCAAGGTTCCATGTGAAATGGTCAGAATAATCAAATCTATAGAAATGAAAAGTAGATTAGTAGTTGCCTAGTGCTGGAGATTGGGGGAATAGTAGCAAGTGACTGTTAGTGTGTACAGAATTTCTTTTTTAGGATGATGAAATGTGCTAACATGCGATTATGGTAATGATTGTACACGTCCCTGAATATACTGAAAAGACCTTGAATTATACAACTTAAACAGATGAATTACATGATATGAAAATTATATCTCAGGAAATTTTTTAAAATATAATTTCACTGGAATATATTTGACTTACAATGTTGTATTATTTTGAGGTGTATGGCAAAGTGAATCAGTCATACCTATAAATATATCCATCTTTTTTTCCATAGAGATTATTACAAACTATTGAGTAGATTCTCCTGTGCTGTAAGTAGGTTCTTGTTGGTCATCTATTTTATAAATAGTGTGTACATGTTATTTTCACCTTTCCAACTCTTCCCATCCCCCAGTGGTTTCACCTATATAAAGTAAACGTAAGATTGATTTTAAAATTTGTGAGTCTATTTCTGTTTTGTGTATAAGTTCTTTTGTATCATTTTTATTAGATTCCAGATTTGGGAAACTGCTAAAACTTGAATTCCAGTAAGTACTAAAGGAAGCTTTTCTACAGTGTTTTCACTCTTACTTCTGGTTTTTACATGTTGCTTGGCTTTTCTCTTGAAGTCTTAGAAAGCTCCCTTGCTGGTCTAAATGAAGACAGTTTACTAGCAAGAGACCCAAAGGTGAGAAAGCTGTTTAATTTTTTTTTTTTGAGGGAGGGCCAAGTTAAGGTGTACATAGAGAAAAGACACTATGAGAAATCAACCGTGGGAAGAAAATTAGATTTTTTAACATAATTATTTCATAAATTTTTATTTTAGAATTCAGATAAAGCATGATAGTCCCTACTGTGTAATAAAGATAAAAAATAGAAAACATGCATAAAACTGATTGTTCTCTCCTTTTCCCTGAAAATTTTGGTGGGTTTATTATCAAATGCAGAAATATATACAATTGTACTTAGTGGGAGGAAAAACATTTCATAGATATTTATGTATTTTGCCTCTTTTCTTGTTAACAAATAGTAAATATAATCAGTGAGATCCTGATGCATAGCATAGGGAACTATATCCAGTCACTTGTGATGGAACATGATGGAGGATAATGTGAGAAAAAAAAATATATATATACATATACATATTCATATACATATACATATATATATATATATATATATATATATAAAAAACTGGGTCATTTTGCTGTACCTTAGAAATCGACAGAACACTGTAACTTACCTATAATGGAAAAAATAAAAATCATAAAAAAAATTTTGAAAATGCAGATGAGCGCGAAAAAAGAAGTGAAGATTGCCTATAATTTTACTATTATAAGAAATTTCTGTAGAAATATATGCAATTTCTGTATATATAGAAATGCTTTATGTTTTCTAATGTTATATATTCTCTTTATTATATTTTAAATATATTTTGCATGTTGTTTTATAATATTTTTACATTTAAATATTATGATTTTGACTATGCCAATAACTAGTATTTTTAATACTTTGATACTAAAATTAAATATTGTAGCCATAAATGATTGTGACTGTGTTTACAAGTCTTTTTTTAGTTTTTAAACAAATAATACCCACAGAACTTCTGTTTGGATAATTAGTTCATCCACAGGGTCTTCATAGTTTGAGGTGATAAATGACATTCTGCCATAAATGGATTCTTTAGAAATATTCTTTTATTGATATCATAGAATATGTTTATTCATAGCTATTTTCTCTTCACAAAGCTTTATTAAATGCATCAGCTCTTAAAAGTCAAAATGCATTCCAAACCTTTTGCTTCCCATGTTTGGTTCAAAGGGTTGAAAAGACCTTTTAGTTCTGGGTTGTAAATTCAAATGTGATTCTGGTTGATATTTGACAGCTATATCACAACCTGCACTCTAAAAGCTGCTGCATTCAATCTACTATCCAGTGACACAAAATATAATCACATTTGACATTGTTGAAGGAAGCCACTCTGTAGAATTCATGAGAGACTGAGTTATCATGTGCTTTTTCTTTTTAAACATGAAATCTCTCAATCTCTCTCTGTCTTTCAATATAGATAGATATAGATACAGATATGCACACACATACATATATAAATTGCATATATTTATGTTGACATTTACATATATAGTACCCATACACACATATACATGCATGCATGTAGTTAAAGGTAATGTTTTCTGGACAGTTATGTTTTCCTATGGTATCAGGAAAATTTAGGGATGTATACATACTCCCTTATTTTTAGTGGAAGAAACATAGAATGAGGACTTCTAGATATAAGATATGTGAGTGAATTTCACTTTTTGGTAGAGTTAATAGACATTTGGAAGCCAAATGACATTAGAAATCATGATATTAAAATTGAAGCTGGAATTTGGATAAATTTCACCAATACCTACTACACAATTTTTCTTGTGAGGGTTATTTTACTTTTATATTGCTTTAAAATGTGATTTCTGAAGAATTGACATTTGTGCCACTGGGCATAAGACCGAGACTTGTTTTCTCTTTTATCTAAAATACTAACTCAGATGACAAAGTATATGAATTGCATTTGTGAATTTATCCTTTTCCTAATCATAATTAGGAAAGAATAGAGGTCAGTGTCAAAGTATACCGCTGACATTTTTTTTTTACTTGAAAGTATTTTGAAAACATCTTGGAATCATTTATTCTAGTTTGTGAGTTTTTAAAATAGAATGTAAGTTATAGAGCATATTTATTATGATGTGGTCACACATAAACTAGGTCAAAGAGGCACCTTTTACCCTCTTGTAATTAAGATTCCTCTTTCAATTATATGAGGTGCTTGTGATTTTATTTCCTAAATTTGGAAGTAGATACTTGTAATATTTCTTGATTTACCTCCGTGGTATTTTTAGATAAGAGCATATTACTGAAACATTGTCTAGATCACTTATTGTGTTTTTGGGTTTATTGTTAAAGGGTTACTATAGATTTATTTCAAATTGCAAAACTAGCTTTTTAAATGTACTTTTGAGAGAAAGTGTGTAAAATCATCATTCAGATAAAATAATTTCATACAACTGGTTTATTTCCCTTTAAAACAATACACCAAACTGTTATCCATGATTACTGAGAATGTAGTTATAATTTAAGAAAATACATAGCTGGTATATAAATCGAATATGCATTGAATGTCCTAGTGATAAATTCCTAGAGCTCTTTGATACATAATGGCTCATATTTGTATGACTACATTATCTTGATGTTGGAGTTACTTAGGAACAAAGGAAGGGTATTTCTATCTTCATTTTATGGTGATACTCTGTAAAGGAATTATTGCAGGCATAAGGAAAAGGGTGGCATAATGTTAGCAAATAACTTAACTTGAAGGATCTACTGTGTTTCTTGAATCCTGTATTAATACTCCATCTGGAGGCTCATCACTGGTACTTATGATCTTAGAAAAAAAATCTGTTTATAGTTACCAGTATTATAGGGATTGTGAAAATGTAGGTTATGAAAGCCTTCAATTTGTTTTTTTTTTTGCCAAGAAATACAAATTTGGTTTTGTTAGTGACTTGAGTAAAAAGTATATGAACAAAATACTTTAAGAAAGCCATCATTATTTAATAAAATTAATAACATACATATTTAAATAATTTTTGTGCTTGTTCTCCTGTGTTTAGGTCACTTATTCTAATTGAGACTTGTACTTCCCTAAGAGGTATCTGAGAAATTGTGGGGTAAATAAGTGGGCAAGTCAGATATGGTAGTCATGTTTAATACACATTATAATTACTGGTACTGCATGGTAGAGAGCTGTCTGTTCATTCTACACAACTTCACAAAACCTTGCAGCTAGATCTCCATGTAAGTGAGAAACCTGTTTATATATGTCTTAATATAAATACTTTGTTTTCTGTGCCAGCATAAAGTCCTTTTGCACTCTAAATATTCCCTGAATTTTCCAATAATCCAATGACTGTAATATAGTCAGAGAAACTTGTACTTTGTTCAGTTTACCAGGAATTTAGAATTTTTAAAAATACCACTGATGGTGATAACATAGGTTATAATATTTGCATCACCAAAATGTTGTGTTCATTTGGATGTCTAGTGCATATGACTATCTTTTAATTTTTCCATATTTACTCTCCTTATAATATTTTTCTGTAATAATACACGTGGGGCTTTCTGTAGTGGTGGTTTTTAAAATTTTTGTGTATAGGCAGATATTTTATTTTGCAATTATTTATTACTATTTATTTATTTATTCGCTCTTTAAGGCTGCATCTGCAGCATATGGAAGTTCCCAGGCTAGGTGTTGAATTGGAGTTTATAGCTGCCACCCTATGCCACAGCCATGGCAAGGCAGAATCTAAGCCATGTCTGCAGCCTACACCACACTTCATGGCAATGCAGGATTCTTAACCCACTGAACATGGCCAGGAATTGAACCTGCATCCTCAAGGATTCTAGTAGGATTCATTACCACTGAGCCGTAATGGGAACTTCCAGGCAAATTATTTTAACATGTATTTTATGATAATACAAAAAATGTTACAAAATATTATTTTTAAAGAGTAAGAGGAGGAGTTTCCGTCGTGGCTCAGTGGTTAACGAATCCAACTAGGAACTATGAGGTTGTGGGTTCGATCCCTGGCCTTGCTCAGTGGGTTAAGGATCCAGCGTTGCCGTGAGCTGTGGTGTAGCTTGCAGACGCGGCTCGGATCGCACGTTGCTGTGGCTGTGGCGAAGGACGGCGGCTACAGCTCCTGTTAGACCCCTAGCCTGGGAACCTCCATATGCCACAGGTGCGGCTCTACATAAAGGCAAAAAGACAAAAAAAAAAAAAAAAAAAAGAGTAAGAGGAATGTTGCTGCCTCAGGAGATAAATTTTCACAAATTTAGAGTTAAATAATCTGATATGTTTGACTCTCACATGATTTAGCAATATTAATTGGGTTTGGATGCATGTGTTTGAATGTTTTTACGTAGTAAGGAGAGGCCTATGATACAAATATGGCAAATTATAATAGATGAAGCTAGTTTTGCGGATACATTAGTTCATTGTACTGTTTTTTACACCTCCAAATAAAAATTAAGAATTCTCAATATATCCCTTATTATTTAAGCTTCTGAATTCAGAAATCCTTTTCTGAATTTGGAGGATTTGTTCATTTGGTGGATTCAGTACATTTTGTTTGAATCATTTGTGTTGATGAAATAGATTGTAGATGCCTGCTGGAGACTACTTCCAGTGGTGAATCTGCATTCTGGCACATGTCAATGTGGGAGTTCAAGCCAGGGATGACAAGAAAGCGTCATTGTGTCAGAAAGGGAGATGCAACTACTTTGAGGCTCACTTATAAGCTAATTACTATTTATCATCATGTAGAATTACACAAATGACAGATATATTCAGGAAGCCACAGTGACATTGCCATGGGCTTTATTTCTTAGTAAAACCTCAAAAATAAAAGAGCAAATTTCCCAACTGAAGTAGATTTGTGAATACATAGTGATGAGCACGAGTTTACAAGTTTATACAGAAAAATGTTTAGGAAAAGTGCTCCCTATAAAATTAGCCACAACTACTAAATCAAAAATGCCAGGGAGTTCCCGTCGTGGTGCAGTGGTTAACGAATCCGACTAGGAACCATGAGGTTGCGGGTTCGATCCCTGCCCTTGCTCAGTGGGTTAATGATCCGGCGTTGCCGTGAGCTGTGGTGTAGGTTGCAGACGTGGCTCGGATCCTGCGTTGCTGTGGCTGCGGTGCAGGCCAGTGGCCACAGCTTCGATTAGACCCCTAGCCTGGGAACCTCCACATGCCCCGGGTGCGGCCATAAAAACCCGGGGCCATAAAATGACAAAAGGCAAAAAAAAAAAAAAAAATGCCAGCAGCAGTTTGAAAAGAGTATGGAGTTAGTTGAAGAACGATAGATTTTAAATGCATTGCACCTTTATATCAGAAAGATGAAATTATGGGAAAAAAACCTATTAAGATCCTACAATTAAATTTTGGTTGCCTCCTTACTTTAAAAAAAACAAAGGCAGTTCTAACTTGATTTTTAAAATTTTATTTAGAATATTCAAATATTAAATCTGTTTTTATTTGTTAGATTAATGTCATTATGATTACTGTTTTGAACATAACTGTAGCTTAATTTTCTTTAGCATCTCATTACATATTGGTCCTTGCTCTAAACATTTATTATGTAGTTTGCACAATAGCCCTATGAAATACAGATGCTTTTTTCTTTTTTATTTATTTTTATTCCAGTTTTATTGAGATTTAGTTGACGTAGAATTATATGAATCTAAGTTGTACAGTATAATGATTTTTTAAATTTAATTTTGGAGTATAGTTGACTTGTATTAGTTTCAAGTATGCAGCAAAGTTAATCAGTCATACATAGAAATATATCCATTATTTTTCCCATGTAGGCAACTACAAACTATTCAGTAGATTTTCTCATGCTATGCAGTAGGTTCTCCTAATTCATTTATTTTATACAGTACTGTGTATATGTTATTCCCACCCACCCTCCCAATTCATCCCTCCCCCGCCCAGCGGTTTCACCTGTCGTAATCATAAGACTGGTTTTAAATCTATGTTTTTTTCTCTTTTATAAATAAATTCATTTGTATCATTTTTATTACATTACATCTTTAGGTGATATCATATGATGTTTGTGTTTCTCTAACTTCACTCAATGTGATAATCTCTAGGTTCATGCATGTTACTGCAAGTGGCATTTTTTCATTCTTTTTTAATGTCTGAATTATACTCCATTTTATATATGTACTACATCTTCTTGATTCTTTCCTCTGTCATTGGACATTTAGTTTGTTTCCATGCCTTGGCTACTGTAAATAGTTCTGCAGTGAACACTGGGGTGAGTGTATGTTGCCACTCCAATTATGGTTTTCTCTGGGTAAATGCCCAGGAGTGGGATTGCTGGATCTTCTGGGAAAACTGAACAGCTACATGTAAAAGAATGAAACTAGAACATTCTTTAACACCATACACAAAAATAAACTCAAAGTGGATTAAGGACCTAAATGTAGGGCCGGATACTATAAAACTCCTAGAGGAAAACATAGGTGGAACACTCTTTGGCATAAATTGCAGGATTATCTTGTTTGACCCACCTCCTAGAATAATAACAATAACACCAATAATAATCCAGTGTGACTTATTTAAACTTAAAATATTTTTCCTAGAAAAGTAAACCATTTAAAAAATGGAAAGACAAACCATAGAGTGGGAGAAAATCTTTGCAAATGAAGCAGCCAACAAGGGATTAATTTCCAGAATACACAAACATCTCATGGAGCTTTATATCACAAAAACAGAAAATCCAATACAAAAAAATGAGAAGAATATCTAAATAGACATTTCTCCAGAGAAGACAGATGACCAAAAACAAAAAAAAAACAAACAAAAAAAAGCAACAACATGAAAATATGCTCAGTGTCACTAATTTTCAGAAAAATGCAGGTCTAAACTACAATGAGCATTCCCACCAACACTGCCCATGAGTGCCCTCTTCTCTACATCCTCACCAACACTTTTTTTGTGTGTGTGTTTTTGATAATAGCCATTTTGGTAGATGTGTGGTTTTGATTTGGAATATACTCATGATTAGTAATGTTGAACAACTTTTCATGTGCCTGTTGTCCATCAGTATGTCTTCTTTGGAAATGTATATTCAGGTTTTCTGCCTATTTCTTGATTGAGTTTGTACTTTTGATGTTGAGTTGTATGAGTTCTTTATATATTTTGTATATTAACTTGTTGTTAGATATATCGTTTGCAAATGTCTTCTATTCAGTAGATGGTCTTTCATTTTGTTGATAGTTTCTTTCACTTTGCAAAAAATTTTTAGTTTGATGTAGTCTCATTTGTTTATTTTGCTTTTATTTCCCTTCTCTGGGGAGATATATCAGAAATATCATTCAGACAGATGTCAAAGAGCATATTTCCTGTTTTCTTGCAGATGTTTGCTGGTTTCAGGTCTTAAATTTGTTTTCAATCCAGTTTCAATTTATTTTTGTGCATGGTGTAAGACTTTGGTCCAGTTTGATTCTTCTACCTGTTGCAGTCCAGTTTTCCCATCATTATTTATTAAAGAAGCCACCTTTTCCCTTTGCACATTCTTGCTTCCTTTGTCATAGATAAATTTCCCATGTAAATATACTTTCATTTCTGGCCTCTCTCTTCATTTCTATTCATTTATGTGACTCTTTTTGTGCCACTAGCATGCAGATTTGATTATAGTAGCTTCGTAGCATGGTCTGAAGTTAGGAAGTATAATATTTCCAACTTATGTTTTTTCCCTCAAGATTACTTGGGCATTTGGGGATTGTTTGTGGTTCTATATAAATTATAATATTACCTTTTCTAGTTCTGTGAAAAATGTCATGAGTGTTTTGATAGGTATTACATTAAATCTGTAGGTTGCTTTGGGTAGTATGCACATTTTAACAATATTATTTTTTGTCTTTTTGTCTTTTTAGGGCCATACACAGGGCATATGAAAGTTTCCAGGTTAGGTGTGGAATCAGAGCTGTAGCTGCTGGCCTACACCATAGCCACAGCAACGCAGGACCCAAGCCATGTCTGTGACCTATAACACAGATCACAGCAATGCTGAATCCTTAACCCTCTGAGTGAGGCCAGGGATGGAAACCACATCCTCATGGATACTAGTCAAGTTGGTTAACAGCTGAGCCACAGTGGGAACTCCTTAACAACATTCTTAAAATCCATGAACGTGAAATGTATTTTAGTTTACTGATATCATGTTCAGTTGTCTTAATCATTGTTTTATAGTTATCAGAGACTAGGTCTTTCAACTCCTTGGTTAAGTTTATTGCTAGGTATTTTATTTTTTTTAATGCAATTTTAAATGGGATTGTTATGTTTTTTTTCTCATTATCAGTGTATAGAAAAGCAACAGATTTTTGTGTATTAATCTTGTATCCATCAACTTTAATGAATTAGTTTATTTTTCTAATAGTTTTTTTGGTGTAGATTTTAGAGTTTTCTGTATATAAAATCATGTCATCTATAAATAGTGACAGTTTTACTTTTTCCCTTCCAATTTGGTTGCCTTGTATTTCTTTCTTTTTTTTTTTTTTGTCTTATAGCAATGGCTAGGAATTACAACACAATGTTGAATAAAAGTGGTGATTGTGGGCATCCTTCTTGTTCCCGATCTTACATAATAGGCTATCAGTTTTACCACTGAGTATGATGTTAGTCGTGCATTTGGCATATATGGCCTTTATTATGTTGAGGTATGTTCCCTCTATAACCATTTTGTTAAGTTTTTATCACAAATGGATATTGAACTTTGTAAAAAACTTTTTCTGCATCTATTGAAAGGATCACTTAATTTTTATTCTGTTTTTAAATGTGGCGTATCAGATGGATTTGTTGGTATTGAATCATCCTTTCTTTCCTTGGATAAATCCCACTTGATCATGGTGTATGATTTTTCTAATGTATTGTTGAATTCACCTTACTAATATTTCACTGAGGATTTTTGCATCTATTTTCATCATTGTGAGTTCCCTAGTGACCCAGTGGTTTAAGGATAGAGCATTGCCAATGCTGTGGCTATGCGCATCAATTTGATCCCTGGCCCCGGAACTTTAAGGTACCATGGGCATGGCCAAAAAATAAAAAATAATTTTTTTGGTCTTTTTGCCTTTATCTAGAGCTGCACTCGCGGCATATGGAGGTTTCCAGGCTAGGGGTCTAACAGGAGCTGTAGTCGCCGGCCTTCGCCATAGCCACAGCAACACGGGTCCGGGCCGCGTCTGCAAGCTACACCACAGCTCACGGCAACGCCAGATCTTTAAGCCACTGAGCAAGGCCAGGGATCGAACCCGCAATCTCACAATTCTTAGTCGGATTCGTTAACCACTGAGCCACGAAGGGAACTCCAAAAATAAAAAATAATTTTAAAACAGTTTCCTGTTTAGTAGTAATAAATATTTTTTATTTTTTCATTTTATTATGATTTTTATTTTTTCCATTATAGCTGGTTTACAGTGTTCTGTCAGTTTTCTACTGTATAGCAAGGTGACCCAGTCACACATACAAAGACTTACTAGTTTTGTTTATCTTTTCAAAGAACAAGCTCTTTGCTTCATTGATTTTTTTTACTCTATTTTTCAGTTTGTACTTATATCAGCTTTGATTTTTTTTCATTTCTTTCCTTTTACTAATAATGGGTTTGTTTTTGTTCTCTTTCTAGTTCCTTTAGATGTAAGGTTAGGTTGTTTATATGAGATTTTTGTTGTTTTCTGATGTAGGCTTGTATCACTATAAAATTCCCTTCTACAAGTGGTATTGCTTTGTCCCATAGACTTTGGATTGTTGGGTCTGTTTTCATTTTTCTTGAAGTATTTTTTATTTCTTCTTTGGACCCACTGATTCTTCAGTAGCATATTGCTTCATCTCCTTGTGTTTTGAGTTTTGTATTTTTTTTTTGCGATTTTTTTTTTCTTAGAGTTGATTTTTCTTTTCTTTTAGGGCTGCACCTGTGGTATATGGAAGTTCCCAGGCTAGGGTTCAAATCAGAGCTTCAGCTACTGCCCTACACCACAGCCACAGCAATGCCAGATCTGTGCCACGTATGCAACCTACACTGCAGATCATAGCAGTGCAGTGCCAGATCCTTAACACACTGAGTGGGGCCAGGGATCAAACTTGCATCCTCATGGTTACTAGTTGTGTTTGTTATCACTGAGCTACAATGGGAACTCCTCTTAGAGTTTATTTGTAATTTCATACATTTGTGATCAAAAAAGATGCTTGGTGATTTCAGTCTTATATCTGTTCAGACTTGTTTTGTGGCCCAGCATATGATTTATCCTTGAGAATATTCCATTTGCACTTGCTGCTTTTGGATAGCGTTTATATATCTACATATGCACATATATATGTGTACACACACACACACACACACACACACCAGTCCATCTGGTATAATTTGTTCTTTTAGGCCACTGTTTTCCTACTGACTTTCTATCTTGATGATCTGTCCATTGATGTAAGTGGCATGTTAAAGTCCCATACTGTTATTGTGTAAATGTCAATTTCTCCCTTTATGTTTGCTAATATTATGCTCTTTATTGAAGTGCTCCTATGTTGGGTGCATATATATTTACAGTCCTGATATCTCCTTGTTATAATATTCTTCTTTGTCTCATTTTACAGTATTTGTTTTAAATTATGTTTTGTCTCATACAGGTGTTGCTACTCTACCTTTTTTTTTTCCATTTCTCTTTGCCTGGAATATCTTCATTTCCTCACTTTCAGTGTGTGTGTGTCCTTAAATCTGAAGTGAGTCTCTAGTAGGCAGCATGCATATGGATATTTTTTAAATCCATCAGCCCCTCCATGTCTTTTGATTGGAGCATTGAATCCATTTACATCTAAATTCACATCTAAATATAATTCTTGATATACATGTACTTATTGTCATTTTATTGTTTTGAGGTTTTTGGTTTTTTCAATTTTTTCTTATCTGTCTTCCCTTATCACTTGATGACTATTTTTAGTGTTTTCTTTGAGTTTGTTCCATTTCCCTATATGTGTATCTGTTACATATTTTTGTTTTTTGGCTACCATGTGGTTTATATATGATTAATATATAATTATTTTAAGTTAATAATCTCTTAAGTTTGACCACAACATAACCAACCCTGCATTTTTTTTACTAAACAAATTTTTTTAATTTTTCAGTTTAAAATAATTTTAGCTTTACAAAAGAGTTGCAAGGATAGTACAGAGTTCCCATGTACTCTTAGCTCAGCTTCCCGTAATGTTAACATCTGATGCAACCACGGTACATTTATCAAAACTAAGAAATTAGCCAGCACAGCACTGTTAAACAAACTGCAACTTTATTCACATTTCTGCAATTTTTCCACTGATGTCTTTTTTCCATTCCAGGATCCATATGGGGAAATAACCTTGCACTTAGCTGTCAAGTTTCCTTGGTCTCCTCCAATGTGTGACATTTTCTTATTTTTTTTAATTAATTTATTTTTTTTACATTATAGCTGGTTTACAGATTTATGTCAGATTTTCCAACTGCACCATGTGGTGACCCGGTTACGTGTACATATATGGATTGGTCACATGTAATTAGATATAGTTCCCCGTGCAATACAGTTGGATCTCCTTGCTATTCCATCATTAAAGCAGGAGTTATCCCCATTCCCTCCCCCCCCCCCCCCCCCCCCCCCCCTCCCTTGGCAACTACAAGTCTGTTCCCCAAGTTCCTGCTTTTCTTTTCTGTTGAGATGTTCATTTGTGCAGTGTTTTAGACTCCAGTTATAAGAGATTTCATATGACATCTGTCTTTCTCCTTCTGACTTGCTTCACTCAGTATGAGGGTTTATAATTCCATCCATGTTGCTGCGAATGACATTGTTTAATCCTTTTTTATGGCTGAATAGTATTCCATTGTGTATATATATCACATCTTCCTAATCCAGTCATCTGTCGATGGACATGTGGGCTGTTTCCATGTCTTGGCTATTGTGAATAGTGCTTCAGTGAACACGCGTGTGCAAGTGTCTTTCTCCAGGAAATTTTTGTCTGGATATATGCCCAAGAGTGGGATTGCTGGGTCATATGGTAATTCTATGTAGAGTTTTCTAAGGTACCTCCACACTGTCTTCCATAGTGGTTGCACCAGCTTACATTCCCACCAGTAGTGCAGGAGGGTTCCCTTTTCTCCACAACCCCTCCAGCATTTGTTGCTTGTGGACTTAATGATGGCCATTCTGACTGGTGTGAGGTGCTATCTCATGGTAGTTTTGATTTGCATTTCTCTAATTATCAGAGATGTTGAGCATTTTTTCATGTGCTTGTTGGCCATCTGTTTATCTTCTTTGGAGAAATGTCTATTCAGGTCCATTGCCCATTTTTCAATGGGGTTGTTGGTTTTTTTGCAGTTGAGCTGCATCAGTTGTTTATATATTTTAGAGATTAAGCCCTTGT
>PVHT020000193.1:14784955-14836610 GCA_004024745.2 Catagonus wagneri
TGGGGCATATATATTGACAATTGTAATATCCTTTTCTTGAATGGATCCTTTAACCATTAAATAATGTCCTTCTTTGTCTTTCTTTATGGCTTTCACCTTAAAGTCTGTTTTGTCTGATATGAGTATTGCCACTCCTGCTTTCCTTTCTTGTCCATTGGCATGAAAAGTCTTTCTCCATCCCCTTACTTTCAATCTAGTTGTGTCCTTTGCTCTAAGGTGAGTCTCTTGAAGGCAGCAGATTGCAGCAACCCTGCATTTTTTAACACAATTTACCATTCCTGCATTTTTATTCACCCTCACGTGTAAAGTTTTTGAAATCACATCTTACATCTTTTTTTGTGTATCTTGTAACTATTATGGATATATATGGTTTTACTCCTTTTGTCTTTTAACCTTCCTACTAGTTTTACAAGTGGTTGATATATTACATTTACTGTATATTTGCCTTTACCAGTGAGTGAGATTTTTCCTTTTGTACTTTTCATATTTCTAGTTGTAGTGTTTTCTTTTACACTTCAGGAAATCCTTTAGACACTTCTTGTAAAGCCAATTTTGTTGGTGCTTAAATTTTTTAGCTTTTGTAAAACTCTTTATCTCACCTTCAAATTGAAATGAAAGTCTTGCCAGTTAGAGTATTCTTGGCTATAGATAATTACTTGGTTGTGGGAACATTATTGTGCAGGATTACACATGTAATCCTCATTTTAAACTCTTTTCCGTTCACCTTGAGTGATTTCTACTACTTGGTCTGCCAGTTTGCTGATCTGTTCTCATGTATTGTCTAATCTACTGTTGATCCTTTGCTATGTTTTTAAATTTATGTTACTGTATTATTCAGCTCTCTTTGGTTCAACTTTTCATTCGTGTTTGTTAAATTTATCACTGTGTTAATACATTCTTAGTCACTGAGCATCTTTATGATTATTACATTGCACTCTTTATTGGGTAAGTTGCTTATTTCTGCTTCACTTAGTCATTCTTCTGTGATATTTTTCTTGTTCCTCTTTTTGGAACATATTTATCTCCTCAGTTTTCAGAATTATGTGCTTGTTTGTATGTATTAGGTAGGTGAGTTATGTTTCCTGATTTTGGAAAAGTGGCCTTATATAAGAAGTATCCTGTGGGCCTCAGCAGCACATTCTTCTCTGGTTTCCAGTTATATGGTCTAAGGATACCCCCTATGTGTGCTGAATAGGCATTTCTGTTGTGATGGGACCGATTACTATAGGTGTGATGGTAGTTGGGTCTGTTTGGCTGCCAGTCCCTCCCTTTCATAAAGGCTACTGAACCACTGGTAAGAAAATCTGGGTCCAGGTGTGGCTGGCTGTATGGCTTTGAGAGACTCAAGGTTGGTGGCCACAGCTGGTTCCATATGAGACTGGTTGTTCAGCATGGGGGCAGACCCAGGACTGGTGCCATCTGGCTAATGGGTAGGGCTTCATTCAAGTCCTAATAGTTTATAGGGAAGATTGAAAATGATTCTTGACTATACTCATGTCCTCATGGTATAGGAAACTACCCAAAATGGCTGCTGCCAGTGTCTTTATCCCCAAGGGCATGCCAGTAACCTCCTTCCTCTCTGGAAGGCTTCTTCAAGATCAGCAAATGGGTCTACTTAGGCTCCTTTTATATTAATGCCTCTGCACTTGGTCTCAGAGCATGTGAGATTTTGCATGCACCCTTTAAGAGTGAAATCTCTGCTATAGCCCTCTGGTTCTCCTATATGCAGGCCTCACTGGACTTCAAAGTCAGATGTTCTGGGAGCTTTTCTTCCTGGTTCAGGACACCCAGGCTGGGGAACCTTATGTAGGGGTTGGACCTCTCATTCCTTGGAAAGAACCTTTGCAGTCATGACCATCCTCCTGTTTGGGTTGCCCACCTAGGTGTGTGGGTCTTGATTATATCACATCTCTACTTTTAGGAAATTGTTGTGATTCCTTCTTTATATCTTTAGCTGTGGAATTTTTTTTCTGATAGTTCCTTAGTAAATAGTTGTAAGTTTGGTGTGCCCATTAAATGAGGTGAGCTCAAGGTCTTCCTACTCCACCACCTTGGCCACTCCCTGGGATGTAGGCACTATTACTGTTGTTTTTTATGTAATAGGTTTCCACAGAGGCAGATACTGGAGGAAGGACTAGAGCATATGTATTTTATTCTCTTTGTTCATGTGAAGGGGTGATGCTAGAAAGCATCAGTAGGATAGGTGGAGATTTAAGACAGAGAAGGAAATAAAGTGAATACCAGACATTTTAATATGCTGGTTTCTACTCAGACTATCTTGGATTCAGTCCTGATGATGGTCTCAGGAAGATAGTATAAAGCAGTTTTCTTAAACGTTGGCATCTCTCAGAAGCCTCTGCAGAGTTTGTTAAACCAGAGTACTGGGCCCCATCCTTAGAGTCTGGTTCAGTATATGTGGGATTGGATCTGAGACCTTGGAGTTTTTCTGACAAGTACTCAGATGATGACTCTACAATTGGTATGGGTACCAAACTTTTAGAACAATGGGTAAGGATATGCCTAAGACTTGTTTCATCTCAGGGGCAGGAAGTTTTAATATTTTCCAATTTATATCCCTCACTAGCTGAGGAATCCTGCTTAGGCTTTAACTTGCTAACACTTTGGGCCAAAAATATGAATGTACCTAACATATACCCTTAGGTAGAGTGTGGCATAATTTTTCTCTGGGACTCTATCAGAGTGGCCTGGAATGAGTTTGGAGGGGGTATTGATGGAACCATAACACTATGATGAATCTTTAGTTTACATATGAGGAAAGTGAGGCAGAGAGAAGTTGATTAATTTTCCAGAGTTAACAACTCTGGGAACTGTTAACAAGTTAACAGAGTCAAGATTCTAATTAAGGATTAAAATCCAACCAGCATCCAAATTTCCTGGGAACTTTCCAAAAAATGCATATTCTTGGGTCCAAACCCAGACCTACTAAAACATATCCTGGGGGCAAGCCCCAGAAGTTACTGTTGTAACATATCTTCCAGATGATTCTAGTATACTCTCAAATTTGAAAGCCATTAATATATGTCATATGCTCTGATCTCCTACATGATACAATCTTAATTCTGTAAGTAGACCCTCGTCAGGTTTCATTTGCTGACTTTTTTTAAACATGGGAATGAGTGCTCACCAGTTACCATTGGTATACCTGAATCTTTGTGTCTGTTATATGTATTAGTATGCATCTGTGTGTCTGTAAATTTTTCTTTGTCAGGAAAATTTACTCTTGACAACGTGATTAGCATTATGTTTCCTCTTGATAACAGAATAGGTCCTTGTAGGGCCTGCTGAAGAGTATATCTCTTTCACAGCACTGCCTTTTTCTTTAGCTGCCTGATGCTGTTTCATTTCCACAATCCAAATTGCTTAACCTGTGAATCTGCATGTACTTCTGGCCATGTTTGGTATTACCTCACAGAATTTATTTATTTGCATATCCATGACCACAGAGAGGACTCAGATCAAATAGGGCCTCAGAACAGGAAAGCTGTCAACGTGCCAGAATCTCATGACAAAGAACTGCTGTTTACTCTTTGATGAAAAATGGTGATATTAATAAAATTGCTTTATGTAATATATTTAGCTTATTATCACACAAATTCAATGCAGGTATGCTGTTCTGCTGAGTGTTCATTTCCCTCCTCTACCTGGCAAATCCTGTTCATTGTTCAAGGGTCAAGTGAAATGTCTTTTTATTTTTAGAGCCTTGTCTAAATCTCCAGAGTTAACTACCTTTTATTCTCTGTCCCCTAGAACACTGTTAATCACTGTTAAAATGCTTATCGTAATCTCTTAGAATTATCTTGTTTCCTATATAATTACCTTGTTTCTTACACATCCAAAACTATAGACCCTAGAAGCAGTGAACCAGATATTAAGCAATCTTGAAAAAAAAAAGAATCTTAAGCGTTCCTTAAAGTTTAACCAATGAGGATATTAAAGATGAATCTCTAAGAATATTGGGAGCATTTCATGTATTCTTTGATTCTAGTTTAGATTATATATGAAAAACATTCAAAAAAAAGAGTATATATTTTTGAGGCTATAGAAGTTATCCTACTGTAGTAAAGTGTCAGGAGCTTAGTCTCCCTTATAACTGCCTTACCCTATACGTTTCTCTAATTCAATAAGACATAGTTGTCAAATGATTATGTATACTTTGTTCTCTTGGAAGCTGAGAACAGTCAACCTCAACCTTCTCAAACAGCTGTCTAAGCTTCATATCAAACTGGGAGGTCTGTATCAGATATTGCCAACATTGTGCCCTCTAGGTAAAATATAATATAAATCAGACCCAAAATTCTGAACAGTCAAGTTGAGTCTTAATCACATTGTATCAGTGTGACAAAACATTTTGTTATTGGCACAGATTTTTCAAGTAGATAACAATTTACCTTATCATACTTATTTTTTTCAATCTTTACTGTTTATAGCAAATCATCTTGTATAATACTTTGCTATGCTTCCATGAAGAAATACAGTTTATGCCCTCTTTACCTGAAATTGTGTGAGCTTTTGTGACTATCTTAACTAACATACTATGGCAGAAGTGACACCATATTTCTTCCCAGGCTAGGTCACAGTAGATGATACAGCCTCCAGGTGGCTTTCTGTTTTGGTACCTCTGGTCTTGGAACTCATTCATCATACCGTAAGGTATTATAGAGTATATGGAGAGGCCTGGATGAATAAAGGTTTCAACCTAACTCGGCACCATCCAGTAACCAGCATAAACCTGCTAGCCATGTGAATGAGCCACTTTGAAGCAATGACTCCATTTTCCTACCCCTCTGTCAAGTCATCCTCAGTTGATGCCATGTGGGAACAGATATCAGCCTTCCCCATCCAGCTCTGCTTAAACTGCAGAGTTGTGAGCTTATTAATGATTGTTATTTTAAGCTACTAAACTTTGGTGCGGTTTGTTGCAAATCAGTAAGTAAATGTAACCATGTTCAGACAGAGCATGCTCAAGGTAAGACTAGACTATCACAACATTGCAGAGTGCACTCTGTTTCAGAGCTATTGCAATGAGTGTTTGTTTCTTGTCATTACCTGGGAAAACCTATTAATTCATTTACCTTTTTTCTTTTTTATGGTGTTTTCTAAATCTCCTGTCAGAGTTCACAATCTTTTTCTGTCCTCCCTTTATGTATATCTTCTCTTGAAATTTTCTGTTTTTTTTTTTAAAACCCTTCCCAAATAATATACCCTTGGCACTTGGGGAAAAAGTATAGTCTTAATTAAAAGTCAATGAGTGATTTATTCATTCTGATTTTGTGCTGTCTTTTATATAATTTTTGCTCTTCCAACTCATGATGCTGCCTTCTTTTCATGTACTCAAAGACAGCTGCTGAAAAGAAGGTATGGGGAAGACTCCAGCTCCGTTTTGCTCAAGAGGAATACACATCACTGCACTAACATTTAAGAAAGCACAATAAGACACATGCCCCATCAAATCATAAGTGAGTGAGAATGCTAACCCATTGTTGAGCAGCCTTTTCCCAGCAATGGCTATGTGTTGTGGAAGAGGAGCATGATTATGGGTGGTCAGGTAACTATGCCTGTTGAAAGTCAAAACTAGAAACGTAGAATAGAATGTGGATAAGCTAGAATAATTCAACTCAGTTATTTCTGATACTTAGCTATCAGATCATGAACAATTCTAAATATGTATGAGGCTGTTTCCTCATCTATAAAGTAGTTAATAATAATAAAATTTCATGCTAGGAGAAAGGATCAGAAGCAATCTGCTTTGACAAAGCAATTTGCACATGTTGGGTATTTGCTGTAAGCAGGGACTTTTGTACTTTATACGTGTCGTACATTATTTTATACATTTTATTATTTTATACATTTATTTATATTTTATATGTTTTGTACATTATATTTTCAGTACCTTGTATATAGTAGATGTTAAATAAATTCAGAGTAAATGAGTATTATTCCTGCCCTACATACAGAAAAACTGAGATAATAGAAAAGAATGTATTTGGATTGCTTATATAGTAAAGTTAGTTTTTTTTTAAAGTGTAATCTTTTTTCTTAGAAAATTGAGGTTTTAGATAAAAATAGGGACAGAACTATAAGATAAATAATAATAATGAAACAGCTGCTGTTGATACCTACTAGATACTATTTTACATGAATTATCTCTTTAATGCAAAAAATAATCTTGACATATGATATTGTGATCTTTATTTTAGAATTGAGAGATTATGGTAAGGAGAACTAATATAATTTGCCTCACTTAGGCCTTAAGCCACCAAAGATGCATTTGAAGTTGTTCAGTTTAAATCTAGGGTCTGGTAATTTGTAAGGGTAAAGGTCTCAATTGTTTTTATGCCTGGGAAGCCTATTAAATAAGAGATGTCCTGTGTTTCCTTTCTACTGAGTTGTTGGTACAATTCAATAAACTTTGGAAAAGTTATGAGGTATATTTGGAACGAGGCTAAGCATCTTTGAAAATTACTCTGATTATCTATTTTGTCAGTTGTGTTACCTGTGTCTGAATTTGTGCAGATGATATTTTTCAAAATCTGAATTTAAGCTGTAGTGCCATTTCACTGCAGCCAGATATCCTGACAACAGAATTGTGGAAACCTTGGGGGTAGATAAGGGTTAGGTTTTATCTACATAATCCACATATAGGTAATTGCTATTCAGCACTGTATTTGTGCAACTATACAGCTATCTTCACAGCAGAAAGAAACTCTTTGAGGGAGAATTTATGTAACATGAACTTTTATAATGAAAGGGTTTTTGTTGTTCTGGTTAACCTTCCTTAGGAGTGCATAAGTGTTCATATAAAATCATGAATCTACTTCATAGGGTTTTACGGTTTTCAGAAACTTCTTATTCTACTGCTGAATTAATCTTTTACATTTTGGGGTTGTATAGGATGCTTTTCTTTGTCAGTGTAGATTGTGATAAAGGCAAAGGATACAAATGAAGTTTAGTAATCCATAAGGTAAGGTGCATGGGCTAACTTTTATATATGTAATATTGAGGACTCCATGGCAGATATCCATACTTGGGAGCTGTAAGCCATGTTTAGTGACAGTTATTACAGTATTCTACAAACTTACTACCTTCCTCACAGCTCATGAATAGAATATTTCTAACTCGAGGTTCTGTTGTTGTTTCTTGGTGATATTTTCAGGTGATTTGCTCTTGCATTCCATACCTGTGTATTCAGAGAATGTGCATATTCACAGTGACTGTAAAAATGGCACCATAAAGACACATCATATCAGTTTGTAAAGATTATGTGTTTTTCACAGTGTATTTCCTATTTTTGAATAGCTGGAATTTTATTTCAAAATTATGGATTTGTAATTTTGGCTGTTGATATTAAAATCTTGAATTTTACTTAATTTAAAGTGGTTTTGCATATAGAATTTTCTTATATAGACCTAAGTTGAAATTAAATATAGCTCATTTGACATTGTCTTTGGTGATGGAGTAATTATTAGCTACTTGTAGTCTTCAGTGGAACAGGGAAGTCTAAATATATAGGAATAACTGGGAATACATGGTGCATTGGAGAGACCATTATTGGAGTGTGAGTGTGTGTAGGGGCAGCTGGTTTAGGCGGGTGGTTGTCATATGATATGATGCCAGCAAAAGTATGTGATGGCCCAATAATGAATGCTGTGTATGGAGATTGAATTTTGTTCTGGAATCATTAGGATGTTGTGGTGGATTAAAGATGAACACATATTATGTGAAATTGCTCCCACTGAGATATGAGGTCTAGTGTCCCCTTCACAGGCAGAGAGCTGTACGACTGCTTTCAGCAACAGAATATGGTAAAAGTGGTGCTATGGTGTTTTCTGGGCCCAGAATTTAAGATACCAGAAACTTGGAGTTGCCATTGTGGTGCAACGGAAATGAGTCCAACTAGGAACTATGAGGTTGCGGGTTTGATCCCTGACCTCGCTCAGTGGGTTAAGGATCTGACATTGCCATGAGTTGTGGTGTAGGTGCCAGATGTGGCTCGGATCTGGCGTTGCTGTGGCAGTGGCATAGGCTGGCAGCTACAGCTCTCATTAGACCTCTAGCCTGGGAACCTCCATATGCCACAGATGTGGCCATAAAAAGACAAAAGAAAATACCAGAAACTTTATGCTGATTGTATTTTGACCTCTTTACTCTTGGAATCTAGCTGCCATTGTGTCTTAGGAGACTCATATTTGTAAGAAGTTCGTAACGTACAGAGAGGACTGGGGAATTCATATGTTATAAAGACAAAAACAGAGATGGAGAAGCAGTACAAAAAGCATAAGGCCACCAAACAAAGAAAATATATTAGAAATGAATCCTGCTCCAGCTGATGCTCCCCAAGCAGGGGGAAAAGAGGACGGAAGAAGTGCAGCAGCCATCACCACAGACTCCCACGTATTTGGCCAACAATCACCTCTCTAGTTTTCACTGACATTGACCTCAACTGATGGAACTGCCAGGATTCTGAGTTACTGAAACCCTTTTTGTATGTACCAATGTCTCATGCTCTAATATCAAGAAGGAGCTGATTGTTGGCATCTCCTCCCCCCAGGGGAAAGAATAGCTAGGTGACTCCAGTTGCCCTTGCTGATGCTGCCACAAACACCTACAACCTTCAGGGGTCTTCACTGAGGCTGTCTGGAGTCTTCATTGCTGTAGCTCTTTATCTCCCAGAGTGAGAGGCACTGCATCCCCACCCAGTCAGCACCCTTACCTCCACCCATAGATTAAAGTCTTTCCCTACTGGAGCTAATCTAAATTATAAAAGAGGTGATTATTTCTTCAAAATATAGATATTAGTGCAAGGTTATAATGAACACACACACAAAAAAAATCAAGGAAATATAACAGTACAAAAGGAACTTGCTAAGTTTCCACTAACTAACAATAGTTAGAGATATACAAATTGTCTGACAAAAGAACTGTTTTAATGGAACTCAGTAAGTTACATGAGAAATAGTAGATGACTTAAAGAAATCAGTAAAATAATACATGAACAAGATCATTGGAGAGATATAAATCATGAAAAAGAAGAATATGGTAAATGAATTGAAAACTGAAAAAACTTTTATAGCGGACTCAATAAGAAGGAATAATCTTCAAAGTCAAACACAGGTCTTTTGAAATTATCCAGTCAGAGGAAAAAGAATGGAAAACAGTGAAAAACCCAGTAGGATTTATGAGATATCCTAAACAGAATCAATATAGATGTTATGGGAGTCCCAGAGGAGGAAAGAGAAAAGTGGGAGCAAACATCTCCTTTTAAAAATAATGACTAAGACCTTCCCCAAAATCTCTGGAGAGAATGGATATCCAGATACACGACACTCAAAATATCCCAGATAGAGTCAACCCAAAGAAGAGTACACTGAGACACACTATAATTATCAGAAATCAAAGTTGAAGAGTTTTGAAAGCTACAGTAGAAAATGATTCATCATATTATAGGAAATCCCAATAAGACAATGAGCAGATTCTTCAGCAGAATCCTTGAAGGCCAAGGGAGAGTAGGATGATATGTTGAAAGTGCAGAAAGAAGAAAATTGCCAACCAAGAATAATAAATGTGGCAAAATTATCTGTTAAAAATGGAGAGATAAATGCTTTCCAAGGCAAATAAAAATGGAGGTATTTAATAACTATCATGGGTATACCTTAGAGAAACATTCAAGTGACTTTTTCAGATTGAAACAAAAGCATGTTATACAGCAGTGTAGAAGTTTGATAAAGTGTAAATTTCCTTGGCAAGTGTAAATACATAGGTAAGTCTAGAATAATGTGACACTCTAATATGCATACATAAATTACCTATAATTCTAATAAAATTAAATGATAAAAATTTGCTAATGGATACACATTTAAAAAGGAAGCAGACTATGACTATGAGAATATAATATGGGGAAAGGGGGAGAGTGAAAATATAGAATTCTTAAAGTTAAATTGTTATCAATATAAAATAGATTGTTGTAACTATAAGATATTTTTGACAAGTTTTGAGCTAACCATAAAGAAAAAAAACTATAGTAGATACACAAATTATAAGGGGGAAAGAATCAAATTGAATCACTAAAATAAATTGTCAAAGGAAGACAGTAAGATAAGAAAGGGACAGAATAACTATAAAATGTACAGAAAACCATTTTAAAATGGCAATAGTAAATACCTTCAAATCAATAATTACTTTATATGTAAATGGATTAAACTCTTAAATAAAAAGGGACATGGCTAAAGTGATTTTTAAAAATGCAGTGATATGCTGTCTGTGTGATTCCCTTTAAATTTAAAGATGTTATTAGGCAGAGAGAGAAAAGAGTGTAAAATATATTCCATGAAAATGGTAACCAAAAGAAAGGAGGGGTGGCTATACTTGGATCAGAAAAACTAGATGTTCAGTCAAAAACTATCTCTGTAGACAAAGGTCATCAAATAATGATAAAAGGATAAACAGATATCAAATAATTGTAAGTACGTAGGTAACCAACACCTAAATGTACCTGAATGGATACAGAAAGGTACTATGTATACACAATGGAATATTATTCAGTCTTTAAAAAGAAGGTCATTGTGCCTTTTTGACAATATGGATGAACCTGGAAGATATTTTGCTGAGTGAAATAAACCAGACACAGCATGATAAATACTTATGATATAATATATATGTAGAATGTAAAACTAAGTCAACGAGGTAGAGGGTAGAATGGTGCTTGTCAGGGGCTGGGCAAAAGTGGAAAGCAGGATATGCTGGTCAAGAGGTCTAAAATTTCACTTACACGAAAAGATTAAGTTGTAAGGATCTAAAGTACTAAAATGTGACTATAAATAAATATTTTATACTTTAAATTTGCTACAGAGTGTAATCCTTAAGTGTTATCACCACACCAAAAAAAAAAAGGTAGCTATGTGGGGTGATGGATGTTAATTACCTTGATTGTGGAGGTTATTTCACAATGGATATATGTATCAAAACACCCAATCATACAAATTATATAATTTTAGTTATTATATCTCAGGAAGAAGGGAGAAAAACTTGGATGAATAGTAAAAAAAAAAAAAAGCAAAATTAATAAGTATTCCTTGCAATTGAAAAGTTGTGTATAAAGGCTGTATAGGTAAATATGCAAGAACAGCCTAAATGATTGAATGAATCAATGAATGATAGGACTAAAGGACAAACAGGGAAGGATGTGGATAACCTCATGCCACAGAGGACCCTGAAACCAAGTACCACTTGTTACCCCACATCCCTGGGAATGCACATGTCCTACTGTTGCTGCTGCCAAGGGCTTTTGGCATTGTCCCTATCTGCCTCAGGGTAACTGCTGCTGCCAAGGGCTCTCAGCATTGTCCCTATCTGCCTCAGGGTAACTGCTACTGCCAAGGGCCCTGCAACCAGGAGAAGGGTGCCATCCCTTCTTCCTCATTGGTCACCACCACTGCCAAGGGCCCTGCAAGGAGGCACAACTTGCAGGTACTGCCCATTGCCTGCACATCCCTGAAAGCATGTGCAAGCTGTTCACTGCACCCCTTCATCAAGGGGATAATGACACACATACACTGAGGAGGAGACAGCAAGCATCTAAACCAGAAGTAGCTCCCATGCCAAAAAATTAAAAGCTCTCACAAGCTACCCAGGGATGCTCCTGCATATAAATAACCCTTCAAGGGTACAGTAGATAACTGTTTTCTCTAAACTCACAGAGTAGGAAAAATAAAAGCAAAATGAAGAAGCACAAGAACCATTCCCAGTTAAAAGAAAGGAGAATTCCCCTGAAGGAACAAACAACGAAACAGACGTCTGCAGTCTAACATACACTGAGTTCAAAGAGGTAATAAAAATATTGAAGGAATTAAGAATGTCTATCAACGGTTACACAGACTACTTTAAAAAGGAACTAAAAACTATAAGGAGGGGCTGAGAAAAAATTTTAAAATTCATTTTCATAGTTAAAAGCTGAATTAAAGGCATTGAACAGTTAAATGAAAAAATGCAGAGGAACAAATAAGTGACTTGGAAGAAAGAATGATGAAAATCACCAATCAGGACAGTAGACAGAAAACCAAATGAAAAAAACATGAAAGCACTATAAGAGATCTCTGGGATAAAATGAAGCATGCCAATCTATTCATGCTAGGGATCCCAGAAGGAGAAGAAAAAGAAAAGGGAATTGAAAAGATATTTGAAAAAATTATGTTTGAAAACTTTTCAAATCTAAAGGAAACCTGAAGCAGAAAATGCCCCATACAAGCTGAACCCAAACAGACCTACACTAAGTCCTATAATAAAACTGGCAAAAGTTAAAGATAAGGAGAGGATTCTAAAAGCAGCAAGATAAAAATAGAATTAATTTTAAGGGAACCCTCATAAGGTTATGAGCTGATTTCACTACAGAAGGACTACAGGTCAGGAGAGAGTAGTAAGATATACTAAAAGTTCTGAAAAGGAAAAATTTGCTGCCTAGAATTCTCTACCTGGCAAAGTTATCATTTAAAATAGAAGAAATAAAGAATTTCTCAAACAAAAACTAAAAGAATATACCAATACCAAACCTATCTTTAAGGAAATATTGAAAGCTCTCCTCTAAATAGGAAGTAAGAAGATATAGGATGGAGGAAATCACAGTTGGAAACCATGTTGTGCAGTTGGAAAATTGAAAGAAATCTGTAAACCAGCTATAATGGAAGAATAAAAAAATAAAAAATAAATAAAATTCTCTTAAATTAAAAAAAAGAAAGTAATTAAGCCAGTATACAATCAAAAAGAGAAAGAAAACCTATTTGTGAAGGTGATGTTAAGTACAAGGAATAGCAAAAGGATAAACAGAGATGTAAAGACATCAAAATCATGAAGTGGGAAGGACAATAAGAAAATCTAGATTATTTTTCTTTTAATTTTTTTTTTTTTTTTTTGCTTTTTTAGGGCCACACCTGCAGCATAAGGAGGTTCCCAGGCTAGGAGTCTAATTGTAGCTACAGCTGCCAGCCTAGGCCACAGTCACAGCAACGCAGGATCTGAGCCACGTCTGCAAACTACACCACAGTTTACAGCAATGCTGGATCCTTAAACCACTGAGTGAGGCCAGGGATCTAACGCACAACCTCATGATTCCTAGTTGGATTCGTTTCTGCTGCACCATGACGGGAACTCCTAGATACTTTTTTTAAGATTGTGTTTGAGCCTATATAACTGTCAGTCTTAAGCAAACAGATACAGGAAGGAGTTAACATATTTGAAAAACTGGGAACCACAAATAAAAAACAAACAATAGATTCACAGAAAACAAAAAGGGCACACAAGCATAAGATAAAAGTAAGACATCCAACCAAAAAAGGAAAAGGAACAAGGGGGAAACAGTATCAACTGGAAAACAAGGTTTAAAATGGAAACATATATATATTTATCAATAATTACCTTAAATGTCATGGACTGAATTCTCCATTCAAAAGATATGGAGTAGCAGACTGAATGAAAAAAAATAAGAACCTACAATATGCTGCCTCCAGGAGACCCACATTAGGGCAAAGGACACATATAAATTGAAAGTGATGGGATGTAAAAAGTCATTTCATGTGAATGGAAATGATAACAGAAATTGAAGGAACATTGTAAATTGACCATACTCTGATAAAAAAGAAAACAGGAAAAAAGCAAATGTCACAATACTCGTATCAGACAAAGTATACATTAAAGGTCATAAAGAAAGATAAAGAAGGACACAATTTAATGATAAAAGGATCAGTTCAAGAAGAGGATATGATAGTAGTCAACATATATGCCCCTAATGTAGGAGCACCAAAAATACATAAAACAAATACTAATAGACATAAAAGAACAAATTGATGGGAACACGACCATAGTAGGAGACTTTAACACCCCACTCACATCAGTAGACAGACCTTCTGGACAGAAAATCAAGAAGGGAACAGAAATCCTAAATAACACATTAGAACAGTTAGACTTAATTGATATTTTCAGGATATTACATCTCCCCCCAAAAAATCCAGAATATATGCCCTTTTCAAGTGTACATGGAACATTCTCTAGGACTGACAATAAGTGGGGGCATAAAATTAACCTCAAGAAATTTGAGTATAGAAATTATCTCATGCATCTCCTCTGACTGCAATGGCATGAAACTATAAACTACCCACAGGAAAAGAAATGAGAAAGAAAAACTGACTGCATGGAGATTAAACATGCGACTGGAAAAACAGTGGGTCAATAAGGAAATTAAAAAGGAAATTTAAAAGTACCTTGAGAGAAACGGCAATGAAAACACAACCATTCCAAATCTATGGGATGCCAGATATAAGTGATATCATATGGACTGCACAACTGAACCTTTCTACAGGAAAGAAAATCATGAACTTGGAGAACAGACTTGTGGTTGCCAAGGGGATGGGGGAGGGAGTGGGATGGTAGGGGGGTCTGGGGTTAACAGTTGTAGACTGTTGCCCCTGGGATGGAAAAGCAGGTGATCTGGCTATATAGCACCGGGAACTATGTCTAATCACTAGTGACAAATCCATATATATATATGTGTAACCGGGTCACCACGCTGTGCAGTTGGAAAATTGACAAAAATCTGTAAACCAGCTATAATGGAAAAATAAAAACAAAACAAAACAAAACAAAATCTATGGGATGCCACAAAGGCAATTCTTAGACGTAAGTTCATGGTGATACAGTTCTTCCTCAGAAAATAAGAAAAACCTCAAATCAACAGCTTAACCTACTACCTAAAAGAATTAGAAAAAGAAGAACAAACAAAAGCTAAAGTCAGCAGAAGCAAGGAAATAATAAAGATTGAAGAGAAAATCAATAAAATATAGATTAAAAAGCAACAGAAAAAATAAAACTAATATCTGGTTCTTTGAAAGGGTTAAATAAATTGACAAACCTCTGGCCAGACTCAACAAGAAGAGAGGCAAAACCAAAATAAATGAAATAAAAAATGAAAAAGGAGAAATCTCAACAGATAATGAAGAAATATGTAAAAACATGAGTACTATGAACAATTATATGCCAACAAATTTGACAACCTAGAAGAAATGGACAACTTTTTAGAAACAAACAACCCTCCAAACAGAATCAAGAAGATACTGATCATTTGAACAGAAAAATCACTAGAAATGAAATTGAATATGTAATTTTAAAACTCCCTACAAACAAAAGTCCAGGACCAGATGGCTTCATATGTGAATTCTTCCAAATATATAAAGATCTTATTATACCCATTCTTCTTAAAGTATTCCATAACATTGAAGAAGGAGCACTCCCAGCGACATTCTATGAAGCCCCCATCACCCTAACACCAATACCAGATAAAGATACTACCAAAAAAGAAAATTATAGGCCAATATCTTTGATGAATATAGATGCAAAAATTCTCAACAAAATTTTAGCCAACCAAATCTAACACATAAAAAAGATCATTCACCACCACCAAGTGGCATTCATCCCAAGTTCATGAGGATGGTTCAACATATGCAAATCAAACAATGTCATATAACAGAAGAAAAGTCAAAAACCACATGATCATATGTAAAAAAAGCATTTGAGAAAATCCAACATCCATTTATGATTTTAAAAATATTTTACCAATGTAGGTACAGATAGAACATATATCAACATCATAAAAGCCATTTATGACAAATGCAAAGTCAATGTAATACTCAACAGTGAAAAGCTGAAAACTGCCTTGCTAAAATCTGGAAGAAGACAAGAACGCTCACTCTCACTACTTTTATTCAATGTACCATTGAAAGTCTTAGCCACAGCAATCAGACAAACAAAAGAAATAAAATGTATCCAGATTGGAAGAAAAGAGGTAAAATTGTCACTATATAATGATACTTTATATAGAAAATTCTGATTCCACACAAAAACTACTAAAACCGATTAACAAATTCAGCAAAATAGCAGGATACAAGATTATCATTCAGAAATTGGTTGCATTTCTATGTGCTAGCAATGATGTGTTAGAAAAGGAATAAATAAAAACAATACCTTAAAAATCACTCCCCCAAAATTAAATAAGGAACAAATCTGATCAAGGAGGTGAAAGATATGCTGATAACTATAAAACATTAATTAGGGAAATTAGGATTAAAAAGAAATGGAAAGATACTCCATGTTCCTTCCTGGATTGAAAGAGTTAATATTGTAAAAATGGGCCATACTATGCAGAGCAATCTACAGTTTTAATGTGATCCCTATCAACTTAACCCATGATATTTTTCACAGAACTAGAACAAATAATCCAAAAATTCATGCGGAACCATAAAAGACACAGAATTACCAAAGAAAATCCTGAGAGGTGGGGAGTAACAGGAGGCATAACTCTCTCAGACTTCAATGTTACAAAGCTACAGTAATCAAAAGTGTGGTACTGGTACAAAAAGCAGACATATGGATCAATGGAAAGAATAAAAAGCCCAGAAATAAATGTGTACACCTATGGTCAATTAATTTTTGACAAACTTGGCAAGAATATAAAATGGGAAGAAGTCTTTTCAGCAGGTGGTGCTGGCAAAACTAGACAGCTGCATGTAAATCAATGAAACTGGCACACACCCTCACGCCATGCACAAAAATAAACTCAAAATGGCTTAAAGATTTAAATATAAGACACCATGAAATTCTCGAAGAGAACATAGGCAAAACATTATTTGATATCAACTGTACAAATGTACGAATATTTTCTTAGGTCAGTCTCCCAAGGGAATAGAAATTAAAGCAAAAATAAACAAATGGGATCTAATCACACTTACAAGCTTTAGCACACGAAAGGAAACCATGAAAAAAAACAGGAAAAGACAACCCACAGAATGGGAGAAAATCTTTGCAATGTTGCAACCTGGTAAGGGCTTAGTTTCCAAAATATACAGGCAAGTCATACAGTGCAGCAAAAAAAAAACCCAATTTAAAAATGAGTGGAAGACCTAAATAGACATTTCTCCAAAGAAGAAATACGGATGGCCAGTAGGCACATGAAAAAATGCTCAACATTACTAACTATTAGAGAAATGCAAATCAAAACTACAATGAGGTACCACCTCACATTGGTCAGAATGACCATCATTAATAAGTCTACAAATAGCAAATGCTAGAGAGGGTCTGGAGAAAAGAGAACCCTCCTACACTGTTGGTGGGAGTTTAAATTGGTACAACCACTATGGAAAGAAGTATGGAGGTTCCTCAGAAAACTAAAAACTGAACTACCATGTGATCCCAGATCCCACTCCTGAGCATATATCTGGATGAATATTTCATTAAAAAAGAAACATGCACCTCTATATTCAGTGCAGCACTGTTCGAAGTAGCCAAGACATGGAAGCAACCTAAATGTCCATTGACAGATGAATGGATTAAGCATATGTGGTACATAAACACAATGGGATACTACTCAGCCATAAAAAATAACAAAATAATGTCATTTGCAGCAACATGGACGCAAATAGTAGAGATTATCATACTAAGTGAAGTAAGTCAGAAAGAGAAAGACATACCAGATGATATCACTTACATGTGGAATATAAAATGTGGTACCAGTGAACCTATCTACAAAACAGAAATAGACTCACAGAACAGATTTGTGGGTGCAAAGGGTGGGGGGGGGAAGTGGGATGGATGGGGAGTTTGGCGTTGGTAGATGTAAACTATTACATTTAGAATGGTTAAGCAGTGAGGTCCTACTATACAGCATGGGAAACTATATCCAATATCTTGGAATAGATCATGATGGAAGATAATTTAAGAAAAGGAATATGTGTGTGTGTATATATACAATGTGATTGGATCACTTTCCTATACAACAGAAATGGCTCAACATTATAACTCAACTATGTTTTAATGAAAAACACAGTGTGCTATTTCTATTGGCATAGAGAAAATAATGAGGTAGAATCAAGAATCTAGACACAAAGGGAAATTGTGTGTGTGTGTTCCATGGTAAACATACTGTAGTATTAAGGGATAGTGTTATTTCATAAATAATATCAAGACAATTGCCTACATGCCTGATCATGATATTCTTTTTGACTGCTTAATAAAAATGGCTTTTTTTCCACAGTAGTACTTAATTTAATGTAATTAAGAATATGAAATAGCCTGTGGGTTTTCATTTCCTATGTGTACTTGATTATGGAGAAACTCCTGTTGTGCTCTCTCTTGCGTGAAGATAAGTTTGTGGAAATCACTATTTTCAAGTATTGGTCCCTTCCTAAAGGAATCATCAAATATTTGCTACCATTATTGCTTTTTTGAGAAAATTAGATCAGATATTAGGCATAATTGCTCTCTATGTGTCAATTTTATTTGTATATAGCATAATATATAATATATGCATATACAGAGTTTAACCTTGAATGCAGGGGTCAATCTGCATATAACTTAGAGTTGACCTTTCATAACCACAGTTCCTTCACATTTGTGAATTCAACCAACCACAGACATTTAGTGCTGTAGTATTTACTATTGAAAAATATTCAAATATACGTGGATCTGTGCAGTTCAAACACATTTTTCAAGGATCAATTGTATATATGTGTATGTATGTATACACATATATGTATCTCATACACATGAATACACATACATATGTATGTTTAAGTATATGTTTACATATATAGCAATACAAAGAACGAATGGGTTTTTATTTTTTTATTTTTATTTTTTTGTCTTTTTGCCTTTATGTAGAGCTGCACCCGCGGCATATGGAGGTTCCCAGGCTAGGGGTCTAACAGGAGCCGTAGCTGCCGGCCTTCACCACAGCCACAGCAATGCGGGATCTGAGCCGCGTCTACAAGCTACACCACAGCTCACGGCAACGCCGGATCCTTAACCCACTGAGCAAGGCCAGGGATCGGACCCGCAACCTCACGGTTCTTAGTCTGATTCGTTAACCACTGAGCCACGAAGGGAACTCCCATGAATGGGTTTTTAAATAAATTTTATCCGAGTGTAGTTGACTTACAATATGATGTTAGTTTCAGGTGTACAGCCAAGTGAATCAGCCATGCATGTACATATATATATCCATTGTTTTTCAGATTCTTTCCCCATATTGGCTATCATAGACTCTTGAATCAATTTCTTCAAGTTATATAGTAGGTCCTGTTACCAATCAGTTTTGTATATAGTAGTGTTTATATGCCAATCCAAATCCCTCAGTCCATCCCTCACCCCAGCATTTTCCCTTTGGTAACCATAAGTTTGGTTTTGAAATCTTTGAGTATGTTTCTATTTTGTAAGTAAGTTCTTTTGTATCATTTTATTAGATTGCACATATTAGTGATTTCATATGATATTTGTGTTCCTCTTACTGACTTACTTCACTTAGTATGATAATATCTAGTTGCGGCAAGTCACATTATTTCATGTTTTTTGATAGTTGAATAATATTCCATTCTATATATTGTACCACATTTTCATTTACCCATTCTTCTTTTGATGACATTTAAGTTATTTCCACGTCTCAGCTATTGTAAATAACGCTGCAGTGAACATTGTGGTATACATATTTTTTCAAATTATGGTTTTCTCCAGAGATATGTCCAGGAGTGGGATTGCTGGATCGTATGATAGTTCTATATTTGTTAAAGGAACCTCCACACTGCTCTTCACAGTGGTTGCACCGACGTATATTCCTACTCGCAATGTAGTAGGTGGTACCTGTGATTTTGAGTGGTGTTTGCCATTATGTAAATCAGTACCTACACTTTTTATGTGCATTTCTTAAATTGTTCCCAATCCTTTTTATGTCTGAGACATTTAAAAATGAGAACACATATTTGTTTTTTTACTAAGAAAATATTTCACACTTTCTTTCCATACTCAGTAATTTTCCATAGTGTAGCTTGTATTGCTAAAATAATATCTACTTATTAAAGCATATTTCAAAGGATTACTACCTTATTTCTTTTGAATTACACTGTTAAAATTTTGACATAATGATTGCTTTTATGCAGGCAATTTTATTTGCACAGAAACATGAATTGCTTAGTACATCTTCAAAATACAGATCATTAATAGGGCATTTAATTCAGCTTCGTCTAGCATATTAAATAGAATATATAAATTTTACTATTTTTAAATAAAAAAGTAATAATACATGAGGTAAGAAATCCATTATGCTATCCTGTTCTTAACTCCCCCAACTCTGTCCCCACATAAGAGAATCTGACACTTTTAACTGTTTTAATGATTCATTGTTTTTGTTTTTCTGGCTAGTAACTCTCTAAATTCTGAAAATTTTTCTATGAATTTAGGCAGTATGTATTGATATGCCACAAAGATAAAATTCACATTTCTTTAACCTCTCATTCTACATTGCATACTTTATATTATTTTTTGTTCTTTACTTTTGTAATTGAAAAAAGAAATAAAAATGTTTTATTTTTAATTCCATGACTTTGTAAGGATTTCCAGTTCTACTCCATGAGTGATTAAGAAATTGGGAAAGCTACTCCTTTGTCCACTTTTTGTAGTTCTCGCTATCTTCATTTCTCTTACACATATCATTACTTTTATTTATCAGGGTTAATAGTAGTCACTTTTATTTCCGTGATCATATACTCTAAAATGGTCCATGTATTATTTCTGTGCTTATTTTTGAAAAATTAAACAAGTAATTAGTTAAATGCATTTTACTTTCTGACTATGGCTCACTATGCAATGAAGTAATGTGCTAAGATTATGTTTTATTGGATTATATCCAGTATCATAATCCATGTATCACTTCACAGAAAACAACTCTTACTTCCAGGTCTAGTGGATTGTTTTTCAGTTAAGTCAATTATAACAGTTTGCTTCACAGTTAACCATGTCTTTCTTGCTTGTCATACTAACCACCCCTGAAATCACTGGATTTATTTTTCTTTGTTAAGATTAGGGTGGAGGAGTTCCCGTCGTGGTACAGCAGAAATGAATCCGACTAGGAGCCATGAGCTTTCAGGTTCAATCCCTGGCCTTGCTCAGTGGTTTAAAGATCCAGCGTTGCTGTGGGCTGCAGTGTAGGTCACAGATGCGGCTCGGATCTGTCGTTGCTGTGGCTGTGGTGTAGGCTGGTAGTTATAGCTCTGATTAGACCCTTAGCCAGGGATCCTCCATATGCTGTGGGTGCGGCCCTCAAAAAACAAAAAGACCAAAAAAAAAAAAAAAAACAAAAAGATGAATGGGCAAGCATGTTTCATAGCATCACTCATAACTTATATCTTCTTATGCATACTGTATTATGGACTCCATCCCAGTCATCATCTTGAGTAAATTATTCTTAGAGATATTTGATCATTTAATGTGCATTTACTACTTTTTTAATATAAGCAGGTCATCGTTTATTGTAGAGATCATTCTCTGAAGGTAACTAGAGATTACAAGTGAAATAAAATTACCCCTAAAAAAGGTAGAAAGAAAGAAAATAGTTTATTAATCAGTTAATTTTGCTTTGGGATAGACTAGACACATAATTAAAGGACTAGAGATATTACAGTTCTTTCTGCTAGAGAGTGAACATTGCTTAAACAAGTAACATTCAGGTTGCTGATTGCTGTTTAGCTGAGTTTTTGGATTAATCTAGAAGTCAGCTCAGGTGTGGTGGTATACAAGTGCTTGTAAAAGTTTATGCAATGTTTCTATATCATAAGATCACTTGAAATCTTTTTTGAATAAAGAAAATCTTCCCTGTACATGGTAAACACTGCTAGACTCTCAGGGGGTAATGTAACTTTTATCAATGTATTAAAATCTGCGGCTTTCTTGGTTTTGTGAATTTATTTTGTTTTTTTGTTTGTTTGTTTGTTTTTTGCTTTTTAGGGCCGCACTCGTGGCATATGGAGCTTCCCAGGCTAGGGGCTGAATCAGAGCTGTAGCCACCAGCCTACACCACAGCTACTGCAATGTGGGATCTGAGCCGCGTCTGTGACCTACAGCACAGTTCAT
The DNA here is from genome assembly GCA_004024745.2 of Catagonus wagneri. Taxonomy (NCBI): domain Eukaryota; kingdom Metazoa; phylum Chordata; class Mammalia; order Artiodactyla; family Tayassuidae; genus Catagonus; species Catagonus wagneri. The sequence goes on from PVHT020000193.1 coordinate 14,806,910, forward strand.
GGCAACACTGGATCCTTAAGCCACTGAGTTAGGCCAGGGATTGAACCTGCATCCTCATGGATCCTAGTCAGGTTCATTAACCACTGAGCCATGAAGAGAAATATGGTTTTGTGAATTTATTAACCTACATCTTCCTTGGGGAGGAGAGGTTATTAACATTCTAAGCTTGCTTTGAAGATGGCAACTTGGAAATTTTTGCCACTTGGCTACTGAGTGAATTCCACCATTTATTGACCCCTATGTTATTCCTGTTTCTTGGTTTTGATCCTCTTATTACTCAGTGTAGCCACAGGCAACTTCCTCAGAGGGGTTGCTTGAGATGTAATTTTCTTCACTTTTTGAACTTCTGAAAATGGCCTAACTTCTTAGGTAGGTTATATGTATCTAAAATCCAGTTTAAAGTCATTGTCACAAAGCTGTTAAAACAAAAGTGTAATGATGTTAGATTGAAGTCTGACTACAGGCCATTCTTAATCCTTTCTTGGGTTTCTGTACCTCTGTAGGTTGTGTCTGTTGCAGTTTTTAGGATATTTCCTTTACTTTTAGCATTATCAAAATTCAAGATGCTATCTTGAAATTTGGATTTCAGTTACTCTGAATAAAGAAGCAAACCCAGACTGCTGGATCATTTCCTAGTAGTCTTTTTTTAATTTTTTGAGGAATTTCCATACTGTTTTTAATGGTAGCTATATCAGTGTATATTTCCTTCAAGAGCATACCAGGTTTACACTGGAAAACATTATCAAGATTCCTTAACAGATAGATCTAAAACCGCCACAGGATTCAGTAATCCAACTTCTGGGTATATATCCAAAAAAAATTGAAATCAAAATCTCAAAGAGATATCTGAACCCTGATTTCATTATAGCATTATTCACAATAACCAAGATATGCAAACAAGACAAATGTCCATTAAATAAATGGATAAAGAAAGTATGGTATATACATACAATGGAATATTTTTTTAGCCTTAAGAAGGAAATCATGCCATTTTCAGTAAGATGAGTAAACCTAGAAGACATTATGCCACATGCCATAAGCCAATCATGAAAGGACAAGTAGTGCATGAGTCCACTTACATGAGGTATCTCAAATAGAAGCTCATAATACAATAGGGACACAAGAATAACCAAAGCCTGGGAGGAGGGGAAAATAGTGAATTGTAGTTCAATGGGCATAAACTTTTACTTAGGCTAAAAATTCTTGATTTTTGCTGAATAACATAGTACTTACAGTTAGCAAAATTGTATTGTGAATTTAAAACAGGTTAAGAATATAGACTTCATGTTAAGTATTCTTACCAAAAAACATAAACACCTAAGAACAGAAGGATAATTTTTGAGGTGATGGGTATGTTCAGTACTTTAAGGTGATGGTATCATGAATATATACATATATCCAGACTCATCAAAATGTGTACAATATGTGCAATGTTTTGCATGCGAATTATACATCAATAGAGCTTAGAAAATAAAAGCAGGAGAAAATTAAAATTAAAATTCCCATACAAAAAGGAATAATGGAAAATTGTACCTTCAATCCTGGAACATCACGTTAATTGGCTCACCTAGGAGAAGGGGCATAGCTTTTAACTTGCTGCAGCTTCCAACCTGACAGTATCAACTCTTAACATGATTAAACTACCAAATAAAAGACAAAAAAGTTCAAACAAATATGATGTGTTCTATGAGGCAAAACTATGGGCTTTCACTACAGTGCTTCACGGAAATAGTTATTTAGGCACATATCCTCTTTTGTCATAATAAGCTGGCATATTCATAATGCATGCCACATTATTTGCATATGCTTTATAGTAATTTGTTTTAAAGTATTACAGAGCTCTCCAATGAGATTGAAGATAACATCTTCTCTCTTACTACTTTAAGACCAAATATAGTGCAAAACTTGTAGTAGCTACTTTTAGATCTAGCTTAGAAAGTAGTTTTCTGTAGGTGGGTGGGCTTTACTGTGTTCCAAGAGTGCCTTCCACATCCTGGTCAGCACCCTAAAAAATGAAAGTTGTTTTGGGAGCTCCCTTTGTGGCTCAGTGGTTAACAAACCCGACTAGGATCCGTGAGGATGCCAGTTCGATCCCTGGCCTTGCTCATTGGGTTGGAACCTGGCGTTGCTGTGAGCTGTGGTGTAGTTTGTAGACGTGGCTTCGATCCTGCATTGCTGTGGCTGTGGTGTAGGCCAGCAGCTGTAGCTCTGATTGGACCCCTAGCCTGGGAACTTCCACTTGCTGTGAGTGCGGCCCTAAAAAAAAAAATGTTGTTTTGAGGCAAGTTTAATTTAAAAGTAACACAAATAAATATATTTCCACTATTAAAGAAAAAACTCCAAAGTATTCATATTGAGTATGAATAATGGAGCATTAAATACAGGTTTGAGAAGTAGTCATCAAGCAAGACTATTAAGACCTGTGGGAGCCAGGACTGCACAGAGATGTGGGGAATATGAAAGGAATCCAGAGGACACAGACCTGGCACCCAAGGAATTATAGTGTAATTTTTAAAAGAGACAATCATATGTAAAAATTGTGTGGCAGTGTATGATCATGGTAGATTATGTCACAAGGAAGAGAGAGCTATAGAAATTCAGAAGACACATCTAGAAATTGATAGAGTACATTGTTTCTTTTCAATGACTCTATCATAAACCATCTGATAAGTAAATGGTACTTACTAAATTATTTTAAGGGCTCATATTCCCAACCAGTGGGTCACAGAACAGAGATCCATGAATCAGTGATAAGTGATTGATTGATGTTCATCCCCTCAGCCTTGAAGATAGCCTAATAGCTGGCATCACCTCCAGCTGTGAATAACCCTTGACATGGTGACTTGAAGGGTACCTGAGCAGAGTAGAGTCAAAGGAAGTATGCCCAGGGCCCCTCAGTTGTTGAAAAAAATAAGCAACACATGATTCTTGTTTTCTTTTTTTTTTTTAAACCTTTGAGGTGGTGAGCATGGCCAAGGATGTGCTGTACCACTTGGGCATCATTTTCTTCAGCAGGAGTTGAAGACCATCACTTTGTACATTGCTGACAAATGGCCATAACTTATATGGCCTTAGTTGTTAAACTCCTGAACTCATACATTTATAGTCCTTGGTTGAAATATTACTTCTCTTATTTTTAAAAATATTTTTGTTAAAGTATAGTTGATTTACAATGTTTCTTCAGTGTCAATTGTACAGCAAAGTGACCCAATCATACACAGTTTCCTGTGCTGTACTGTAGGACCCCATTGCCCATCCATTCATACTTCTTTTATTAATATACTTAATGAGGTCAAATTAGCTTTAATTTCCTTATGTGTCAAATGAGATTGATAAAAGTACATACATTATAGAATTAGGATGAGGGACAAGGATATGTGTATATGTTTAGTACAGTGCCTGACATATAGCAAAATATCAGTACATGTTAGCTTTACCATAATCACTGTCATTGCCATAATTACCTTGATCTTTGGCAGTATTGATTCTTTTTGGTGAAAATTTAGGACTTTCTGGAAGGCCTTATAAAGTCACATTACTGTGTCTTATTTAATTTTGACATATCAGTGAGAAATAGAAGAGCATTTTTTGCTGCAGCAGTTTATTAATAGCAACAAAGTAGAAAAAAACATGATTTTAAAAAGAGAGTAAAATAGTCACGTGAAGTAGGAACTGTGTGTTGAGCATCTTTATTGCATATTTTTGTAAAATAAAGTCTCCTAGCAATAAAATTAATCACTTTTTATTGTTGGGAATCTTACAAATTTATAAACATATGAAAGCTGTCACATCATTAAAAATATTTATTGTTCCCTTCAAATAAAAAGAATTTATTTTTTAAAATTTAGAAAAGTATTGCCTGATTTAGATAGCGTTAGCTTCCATAATCCATTTTGGAAAATAAATTCAAATATGTGTTCCAGAGAAAACTATAATTTTTATTCTCATATTTCTATTTAACCTTTGTTAGCATAATTTACCTCCAAATATTTGTGATTTGAAAGTAAAATTGAGTGTTATGCAAATGGATGAAAGGAGAAACCTGATTCCTTTGGGGAAAATAGGGAATTGGTAGTATTTTCTCCTTTTTTTTTCTTTTTCTCTTTTACCTTTATGTAGAGCTGCACCCGCGGCATATGGAGGTTCCAGGCTAGAGGTCTAACGGGAGCTGTAGCTGCCTGCCTTCACCACAGCCACAGCAACGCGGGATCCGAGCCGCGTCTGCAACCTTCATCACAGCTCACGGCAACGCCGGATCCTTAACCCACTGAGCAAGGCCAGGGATCGAACCCGCAACCTCATGGTTCTTAGTCGGATTCATTAACCACTGAGCCACAAAGGGAACTCCAGTATTTTGTACTTTTTGAAAAATAATGGTTATTAGAGAAAATGATGGTTATTGCAAAACAATTTGACTCTATCAAGAAATCAACTTTTTAAATAAATTGGTTCTAATAAATACTAAATTTCACAAAATCTACAAGATAAAATCATTTAAAATCTTTTTTCCAAGGAGTTCCCCTGGAATATGGTACCATATTCCAGCATTTCTCGTCAACATAGATTCCTGTAACTGCTGAACACTGAATGGGAAGAAAGAGTGATTGATGATGAAGATAGTTTTCTGTCTTCATTCTCATGCTTCCTAAACTTCCTGTTTTTTTTTTTTTCCCACATATGTAATATATTAGGATAAACATCATTTTCTAGGAGGGCCAGTGGTGCAATGGATAATGTCTCTGACTATGGATCAAAGATTCTAGGATAGACATTTGTGGAATTGTTGCAAATTTTTCTCATAAACTGTCTTCAGGTTATAAAAATATCTCATCAAACCTTTTAAAGTTAATCCTCCTTGTCCACTGTGGTTTTGCACCCATGACTGACTTCTTTTAAATGGCAGCTCTTGAGAAGTCCCCTTCCAATGAACACATTATTTCAGTTGTACTTCTTACCATAGAATTGTTATTTCTTTATGACAATTATTACCACCATTGTTCACTATCTGTCTTCATCACTAACTTATATGTTGTATGGAAACAGAATTATGCTTATATTTCATCACTCTACACCCACTGCCTAGCAGAATGCTCGGAACATAAAGTTTAATCAGTAAACAGTTGCTGAATGAATAGTTTCAGGATACTGTAATCGAGGTCTACTATTAAGAAAACATCTGTTTGCTTTTTATAAGTGCTTTTTGCAATATTTTGGTCAGAGAGATTTGGAATAGGATGATGAACAGGTTCTATCTATGAGAAACATACATGAATTTCACTAAATTACTGTAGAAAGTGATAGGGTATTGTTACAGGCATATGGGGATCCCTGTTTGAGTTTTTCTGGTAAAATTATATGTAAATTATCTTGAATAATTTGTTCACTGTTAAAATTATTAATGGGATTATAGTGGATATTTTCCCCATAAGCCAAAGCTTTCTCATTCTCTTAGCCTTATTCCTAACAATGCAAATTTAGATTCCTATTCTCAGAATTTTCATATTCCTGGTATTACCTAATGCTTTCTCACAACATGTGGCTGGATACTTTATCGACACTTAATAAACAGTTAAATGTCTTCCTCAACTAACAGATGCTGCCAACAAGATTGCAGCAAGCCCTGAGTTCTGTCAGTTGATTGTTGAAATCCTTGACAAAAACCCAAAGCACTGATTATCTGTGTTGTTGACTAAAAAGAGAATGATGTGCAAGGCAAAAATGGTATTCTGTTTGAAAGTGTAAGGTATCTAACACGTATTTTTACTCAGATGCAGAAATGCTATACTTCCCTTTGAAGGCGAACTGTGGGGATCCTGTGGAAAACCAGACACAGTCAGTCCCTAGGCACTGCTGAATGTGGTCTAGGTACCTTCAGACCTAGGCACACTAAAGGAATAAGATATGTCTGCTGTTGTTAGGAAGTTCCAATTAGCAACAATATTGCTTTCTGCTCAATGTCAGTACTGTATTGCATGGTGAGAAGCTTTTTCCATATGGCTTTCATGTAAGATGTCATGATACATTCAGGATATAACCAAAATAGATTCGGTGTCTTATAAACAGCAGAAATTTATTTATCACACTTCAGGAGTCTGGGAAATCCAAGATCAAGGTGTCAGCAGATAAACTATCTGGTCAGAACCCTTGTCATGGTTCATAAATGGCTGTATTCTCATGGTGTGTTCTTAAGAAGGAAGGGCACTAATGTCTTTTATGGTGATGTCACCCTCTTAATCTAATCACCTCCCAAAAGTCTACCTCCAAACACCATCACATTGAGGATTACGTTTAAATATATAAATTTTGGGGAGACACAAACAGTCTGTAGTATAAGGCCTTATACCAGCCTTGTATCTCTATATTTATCAATTCTCTCTTCTCATCTAACCATGTGAAATCTTGATCATATATATGTTCTGCTGGTCACCTACCTATAAGTGTTTATGTGCAAAGGTCCATCAGTCTGCTTCTCACTGTATAACTCGCAGTTGGAATTTGCTAAACAGCAACTATTTCAAGGCCATATCTTTCTATTTTTCTCTTTCATTTTGCAGCACACCCATAAAGTATTATTTTCTGAGTGGTATAGACCAGTGTTTAGACTAACTTATTTCTCTTTATTTGTTCAAATTTAGTTTAAACTTGATATTATTGACAACACTAAAGTAAGTATCATAATTTCATTTCCTTACATAGAATATTCCAGATATGCTACTTATTAGTTTTGGAAAAAAAAATGATCTTAATAATAAAATTTTGGACGTTTTATTCTCCCTCATTCTAAGAGTTGTACATGTGAGTAATTCTCTTAAAATAGAGCCTAGTTCTTAGTTATGGTAGTTCCATAGTCCTTTTTTCAAATTATAAAGATTCTAAAAATTTTTTTAAAGAGTAGAAAGTAATGAAATGGGTAGCAATGTGCATCCTTGAGATTTATGAGTGGGAACAGAGAGGAAAGAGAGAATAAGAGAATGGAGAAACTTTATATAATTTATATTTTCAATGTATTTTTGAAATTTTACAGTGACGGTAATATCTTCTAAAATTAAAAATCATAGGAACAATATTGAAAATTTGCAATACATCATTCATGCACTCAACCAGGACTTATAGGGTACTTAGTAAGTCCTTGCTCTGTTGAATAAAAGAGTAAATCATCATCACCATTATTTAAATATTTAAAGTCCATTGAGCAAACATTTGAGCACAGCTATGATTCTACTACTGAGTCATAACGTCTAAGAATTATTACATACAGTGGTTAATAATATGGGCTCTGTTGTTAAATTGTATGGATTTGAATCCTGATTTTATTATTTACTATCTGTATATTAAGAATATTAATAAAACTCTATGTACCACATTTACAGCATCTGTAAATTAAGAAGAATTACAGTACCTATCTTGTGTTGTTGGAGAGATTAAATGACTTAGTATCTGTAGATGACTTGAGATATGTTTGGCAAAGAGTAAATAATAATTATTAGATATTTATCCTGGAAACAAGACATCCAAATTACTTTTTTTTACAGAGGAAATTAGAAGGCTCCCTTAGAGCTGATAATTAGGTTGAATACTAAAGAGTACTTAAGCACTGAAAAATAGGTGAAGAAGGACTGGATGTTCTGCTGTACTAGTGATCTAGAATCCAGACTGCTGACAAATTTCATTTGATTTGTTCAATGTTTTAAGTTTTTAAACCTCAAATATTAATTATCATGAAATTTCACATAAAACTAATACATTTAAAATTCAGACTGTTAAACCTGTGTCCAGATGACAGTAGTCAGAGCTATAGGACAGCTACTTAAGATACTTAGATGAGGTCATCACTCTCTTTTTAACCAGCACACCTGTGCACTCCTGACACTGGCGACTCTAATAAAATGCACTTGTGTTGTTGTTTTTCTTTCCTTCTGCCTCCAGTACACACACTCTAAAGCATTATAATTGTTGACCCATGATGAAAGGGATCCTACAGGAAGTAGCTAAAATAGATGATAAAGAGCTAATCCAAGGTCAAAATCATAAAAGCCTTATTCTTTCTGTTTGGAGGAATAGAGATTGCACCCTGAAAGCTTCAGGGAGCCATTGATGCTTATAACAAGGTGAAACAAATGATGAAAGGAGCTCTTTGAAAAGACCATACTGGCATCACTTGGAGAGATAAATAGGAGGGGTTTAGTGATTTCAGTTTTTTAAATGTTGAGTTTGAAATGCTGAAGAGATACGTACAAGCTAAAGTCATTATATGAGTTCTATGGCCTAGATATGACAACTTCAGTAGTCGAAGCCTTATAGTTGGTAAGGTTACTGAGATGGGGAAAGGTAAAACTTAGAACTGAAAAATTAAAGTACCCACAGTGGAGATTGGATTAAGATGGCAGAATAGAAGGACTGGAGCTCAACTTCTCTCCCAAAAAACAAGAAAACTACAACCAAATGCCAAGTAGCCTTCAACCAGATGGACTGTAAACTTCCAAAAAAGATATTCTACTCCAAAAGCCAAAGAGGAGACCACATCAAGAGGTAGGAGGGGCAATTACATGATAGAAGCAACCCCATACCTCCTGGGTGGGAAGCCTGACAAACTAGAAAGTAACTGCATCACAGAGACTCAGCTACAGGACAGAGAGTTCTGAGCCCCACATCAATCCCCATGCCTGGGGATCTGGCACAGGGAGAAAGAGCCCCCAGATCATCTGGCATTGAAGGCCAGCAGGGCTTTTGTGCAGGAGCTCCACAGGACTGGGGGAAACAGAGAACCCATTCTTGAAAGTCACACACAGACTTTCACGTGCACTGGGTCCCAGGGCAAAGCAAAGTCTCCATAGGATTCCGGGTGGAACCTGACTGCAATACTTAGAGGAGCTCTTGGGAAAACAGGGGTGACTGTGCCTTGTTGTGGGGGAAGGGCATTGGAGGTGAAGCTCTCAGGAACATTCATCAGCCTGCATTTCTCTGGAGGTGGCCATTTCTGGGAAAATCTGGTCCCTCCCATCAGCACTGAGAAGCCCCTGGCCAAACAATAATCCAGGTGGGATCACAGCCCCAACCATCAGTAAACAGGCTGCCTAAAGACCCCTCAGGCACACAGCCAGCCTCTAATCTCATCCAGAGACAAAGCCCCACCCATCAGAGGGATAAGAATCAACCCCACCTAGCAGTGGGAAGGCATCAGTCCCTCCCATCAGGAAGCCTACAGCAAGCCCCCTCCATAACAACTTTAGCCACAGGGGAGGCAAATATCAGAACTAAGAGAGGCTACAACTCTATTGTCTACAAAAAGGTCACCACACCAAAAACCTATAAAAATGGAAAGACAGAAAACTATAACTCAGATAAGTAAAAGCCCAGAAAAACAGCTCAGTGATGAGATTATCAGCCTCCCAGAAAGAGACTTTATACTGTCGATGCTGAAGATGATGCAAGACACTGGAAATAAACTGGAGGCAAAGACTGATAATTTACAGGAAACAATTAGCAGAGAAATACAAGCTGTAAAAATTGAACAAGAAGAGATGCAAAATACAGTAACTGAAATAAAAAATTCATTAGAAGCAGCCAACAGTAGAATACAGGAGGCAGAAGAATGAATCAGCGAGGTGGAGGACAGATTAGTGGAAATCACTAATATGGAAAAGAGATAAAAGATTGAAAAGAAATGAGCAAAGTCTCAGAGAACTCTGGGATAATGTTAAACGCACCAACATCCATATTATAGGGTGCCAGAGGGAGAAGAGAGAGAGAAAGGGACAGAAAAAATATTTGAAGAGTTGAGAGCCGAAAACTTCCCTAATATGGGAAAGGAACCATCACTCAAATCCAGGAAGTGCAACGAGTACCATATAAAATAAACCCAAGGAGGAATACCACGAGACACATGTTAATCAAAATGACCAAAATTAAAGACAAAGAGAAAATTTTGAAAGCAGCTAGGGGAAAGAAACAAATGACATACAAGGGAACCCCGATAAGGTTATCAACAGATTTTTCATCTGAAACTCTGCAGGCCAGAAGGGATTGGCATGGTATACTAAATGTGATGAAAGGGAAAAACTTCCAACCAAGATTGCTTTATCCTGCAAGGCTCACATTCAGATTTGAAGGAGAGATCAAAACCTTTACAGATAAGCAAAAGTTAAGAGATTTCTGCAACACTAAACCAGCTTTACAACAAATCCTAAAGGAACTTCTCTAGGCAGTAAAGAAAAGGGCACAACCAGAATCAAAAACACCACAAATGATAAGGCCCACCAGTAAAGGCATATATACAGTAAAGATGCTAAATCATCCATGCACAATTATGCTACCAAAATCAGAAATCATGAGGAGAGAGCACAAATGCAGGTCACTGGAGATGCACGTGCAATTAAGAAACCAACAACTTAAAACAATCTCATTTGTGTATAGACTCCTATATCAAAACTTCAGGGTAAAAAAAAAAAAAAAAGCAGCAAAACCCCGAACAGTTAATACAGTGGCAATAAGAACATACATATCACTAATTACCTTAAATGTTATTGGACTGAATGCCCCAACCAAAAGACATAGACTTTCCGAATGGGTACAAAAACAAGACCCATATATAAGCTGTCTTCAAGAGACCCACTTGACTTCTAGAGACACATACAAATTGAAAGTGAGAGGATGGAAGAAAATATTCCATCAAAAGAAAGCCAGAGTAGCAATACTCCTATCAGACAAAATAGACTTTAAGATGAAGAACATTTTAAGAGACAAAGAAGGGCACTACGTAATGATCAAAAGGTCAATCCAAGAAGAAGATATAGTAATTTTAAATATCTATGCACCCAACATAGGATCCCACAATATATAAGGCAACTACTAACAACCTTAAAAAGAGAAATCAACAATAACACCATCATAGTGGGGAGCTTTAACACCCCACTCACAGCAGTGGACAGGTCATCCAGACAGAAAATCCATAAGGAAACACAGGCCCTGAATGAAGCATTAGATCAGATGGACAATAGATATTTATAGGACATTCCATCCAAAAGCAACAGAATACACATTTTTCTCAAGTGTGCACAGAACATTCTCTAAGACTGATCACATCCTGGGCTACAAATCAAGCCTCAGTAACTTTAAGATAATTGAAATCATATCAAGCATCTTCTCTGAACACAATGCTATACAACTGGAAATCAACAACAAGAAAAAAAATGGCAAAAAATACAAACACGTGGAGACTAAACAACACACTACTAAACAACCAATGGATCACTGAAGAAATCAAAGAGGAAATTAAAAAATACCTAGTGAAAATGACAACAAAGATACGACACACCCAAACCTCTGGGATGCAGCAAAAGCAGTTCTAAGAGGAAAGTTTATAGCAATACAAGCCTACCGCAGGAAACAAGAGAAAGCTCAAATAAACAACCCAGCTTTACATCTAAAGCAGCTAGAGAGGGAAGAAGCCAGGTCATGGAAACAACCTAAATGCCCATCGACAGAGGAGTGGATAGGGAAGATATGGTACATACACACAATGGAATATTACTCAGTCATTAAAAGGAATGAAATAACAACATTTATAGCAACATGGATGGACCTAGAAATTATCATGTGAAGTGAACCCAGTCAGACAATTAGACAGCAACACCCAATTCTACCTCTTACATGTGGAAACTAAAGAGACACAATGAAATTCTTTGAAGAACAGACAAAGACTCACAGATTTTGGAAAACCTTGGTTTTTCAAATAAGACAATCTGGAGGATGGGGGGATGCACTGTGGGTTTGGGACACAAAATCTATCAAATTGACTTATGATCTTTGTACACCTATAATTGAAATAAAATTCATTGTTATAAAAAATAGTACCCACAGTACCAACACTAGGATGTAGAATATTTAGAACCACAAACAAAAGCAATTTGAGGCTTCTAAACATCTTTTAGTTTTACTGAAATATAGTTTATATACAATAGATTTCACCCATTTTGAGTGTTCGGTTTGGTCAGTTATAGTAATTGTGTATAAGCGTACAGCCACCACAACTCAAACGTAGAATATTTTCATCACATTAATTTATTTTTCCTTATGCCCTTTGATTTCCTCTACCACCCACTGGCCCAGGCAACTATTTATCTTTTATATGTCACTATAGATTTTCTAGAAAGTCGTATAAATGGTGTCATATATGTAGTATTTTGTTTTTTATTTCTCTTGCTAAATCATCCAGTTGTTACATGTGTTGATTCATCATTTCTTTCTGTCACTGTATAATATCCCATAGTATGGATGTACCACAGTTCCAGCACAATTCAGATAATGCAGATTTGGGTTGTTTCCTGTTTTTGGCTATTTGAATAATGGATAAAAATGTATGTGGATTATTTTTATTTCCTTCAGTTAAATAGCTAGGAGTAGAATTATCATAGGTATTTCACTTACTTTCTACTTGTCTAACTCTTTTTTAAAGTGGCTGATCACTTTACAGTCTCACCAGCCTTAGGAGATCTCTACTCCCTTTACATCCTTAGTAGTACCAGGAGTCATCAGTATTTTTAACCTTAGTCATACTATTACAAATACATCATATTATATCATTGACAATTTTTATTTCCACGATGACTAGGTATTTTTGTCTTTCCATGTGCATATATTTTTGTAAAGTATCTGTTTAAATATATTTTTGCATTTATATTTTAAGTATATCTTTGCATATATTTTTTTAAGTATCTGTTTAAAACATTTGCACATTTTGTTAATTGAGCTGCTTGTCATCTTATTGAGTTTATGACAAATATAGCATTAACTGGTTAAACCCTGTTTAGATGTGATGTATCATCTTATTGTTGGATTTCATTTGTTAAAATTTTACTGACACATTTTGCATCCACATTCATTAGGGCTATCCTTTTATATTTTTCATGATATATCTTTGTTTTGATATCAGGAAATGCTGGGTTGGTAACAATTAGTTGGGAAGTCTTTGTTCCTCCTTTATTACTACAAAGAGTTTGTTTGGCATAGGTATTTTTCTTCCTTAAATGTCTGATGGGAATTACCTGTCAATTCAACTGGTCTCAGAGTGTTTTTTAGTTGTTGGTTGGTTGGTTTTTATGGAAATTACAATGTCAATATTCTGCATAAGGATAATTAAGATTCCTGTTTACTTTTGGATCATTGGGTCTTTTGCAAATTTCAAGGAGTTGTTTGTTTAATCTAGGTTGTCACATTTATGGGCTTGTATTATTCATGATATTCTCTTATTACCAGTTTAATTTCGGTAGGATCTGCAGTGGTGTACTATCTTTAATTCCTGAAAATAGTGTTTTCTGTGAAATTTTTATTTGATTTATTTCTAGCTATAAGCTTAAGATTTTTCAAAGAACTAGCTTTTAAGTTTATTTTTTTTTCTCTTTCAGTTGTACTGATTTCTGCTTTTTGTTAAGGCTTTTCATCTGTTTACTTTGAGTTCAATTTGCTTTTATTTTCCTGATTTCTAAAACTTAGATAATTTTAAATCCCCATCTCTTCTAACATTAATATTTGAAGGCATAAATTTTCCTTTAAGCACTGTTTAAGCTGCATCTCCTACATTTTATGTGTTTTATTACCTTTTAGTTCAATACACTTTCTCATTTCCTTTATGATTTCTTCTCTGACCAGTGTCTCACTTAAAATTTATTATTTGATTTCCAAATATTTCTGCATATACTGTTCTTTAGTTACCTAATGAGAGAACACAATCTCAATTATGTCATTCTTAAAAAAATAATATTTTGGGATGTGATTTCCAGCTCAGCGTATTGTGTATCACAGTAACATACCATGTATACATGAAAATAGTATATATTCTGATGTTATGTACTGATGTTCTGGTTTGAGATCTATAAATAGCAATCAAGTGAAGTTGATAATTTTTTTGTCTTCTATGACTTATTTTTGCAGTTTCCTTAAAATTATTTTTTAAAATTTTAAACTTATTTTTGACAAAAATTATATATATTTAAGGTGTGCAACATGGTATGCTGATGTATCTATACACTGTTGAATGATTACCACAATCAAAGTAGTTAATATAGCCATCATCCTCCAAGGTTAACTTCTTTATGTTGTGGTGAGGACACTTGAAATCTACTCTCTAAGCAAATTTCAAATATGCAATATGTTATTGTCGATCTATAGTCATCTAATGCTGTACATTAGTTTATTCATCTCATAATTGAAGATTTTACCCTTTGATCAATATCTTCCCTTTACTCCATCCCCCAGCTACTCTCTGTTGCCATGAGTACAACTTTATTTTCCACATGTAAGGGAGATTATATGATACTTCTTTCTCTTTCTAGTTTATTTCACTTAGCATAGTTCAGTCAATGTGAAAATCTGTGGTTTGATTTGGAATTACTGATTTATTCCTTTATGTTAAAATTGCTTTATTTATTTTGAAAATCTGACATTAGATATGTACACATTTATGATTGTTTTCCTGTATAATTGACACGTTATCATTATGAAATATTACTCATCTTTGTGATATCTTATATTTTGATATTCATTTTAATCTGCAATTAATATGGATACTTGAGTTCCCATTGTGGCTGAGCAGTTAAGAAACCCAACTGGCATCCATGAGGACATGGGTTCGATCCCTGGACTTGCTCAGTGGGTTAAGGATTTGGCATTGCCATGAGCTGTGGTGTAGATTGCAGACACCACTCAGATCCTTCTTTGCTGTGGCTCTGGCATAGAGGGGTGGCTGCAGCTCTGATTTGACCCCTAGCCTGGAAACCTCCAAATGCCGCGGGTGTGCCCCTAAAAAGACAAAAAAAATAATAAAATAAAATAAAAATGTGGATACTTAAGCCTTTCCATATACTATTTCTATGGTATACCTTTTTTCCATCCATTTACTTTCTACCTATTTGTGACTTTGTATTTAGAGTGCCTCTCTTGGAGACTGTGAATTAGGTCTCTCTCTCTCTTTTTTAATCCATTCTGTAAATCTCTGCCTTTGTATTGTAGCCTAATAAAATAAGTATGATTATTTATATGGTTTGATGTCTCCTATTTTATTATTTGTTCCCTTTGTTTTCATTTCTCTTTCCCTGCCCCCCACCATCTTGGGAGATTATTTTAAATGTTTTTAGAATTTTATTTTAATATTTCTACTGCCTTTTTTGCATTTAATAGTGTTTTGAAAATTAAAATAAATATATTTTACTTTTTCCTATACAGTTACAGTGAATAGTTTAGCACTTCACAGAAGTTATAGAGTCTATGAAACCCTATAGGTCCATATATCCGTCAGACATTTTGCGGGCCTTGACAAACATTGACCCATAGTGCACCTCCTTTCTTTGTAAATAAAGTTTTATTGGAACTTTAACTGTCCACTTATCTCTGGCTGCTTTTGTGCTACAGTGGCAGAGTTGACTAATTACAGCAGAGGCCTTATCACTTGCAAAATCTAAAATATTTGCTGACTCTTTATGGTTATTATATGTTATATTTTTGTACATTGCAAACCCTACAAAATAGTCATAACATTTGCTTTGAACTGTGCAATGTTTAAGAGGAAAAACAGCAAATGTTCATTTGCTTACCCTCAGATATTTATGATTTCCAGTACTTTTCATTCCTTTTTGAGCATCTGAGTTTCCATCTGTTAACTACTCCACTTCAACCTGTAGAACTTTCTTTAGCATTCCTTACCTTATAGGTGTCCTGACAACAAATTATTCTTTTCATTATTTGGTTTTTCCTTGTATATTTGATTAACCTGAAAGTGTCTTTAGTTTACTCTGACTGTTGAAGGATATTTTATAGAATATCCTGTGTATAAATTCTGGGTGGATAGTTTTATTTTTTTTGTTTGTTTTGGCATTCTAGTAGTGCTATTCCCCTCTCTTCTGCCCTCTGTAGTGGCTGGTGAAAAAGTCAGTTGTTAGTTGAATTGTTGTTGCCCTGTAGGTAATAAGTTGTTTTTCTCTTTCTATATTCGATATGTGTTGTTTTTCTACCTTTCAACAGTTTGATGGTGTTTTTCATGTTCTGTTTATAATTTTCTGTCTTTAATCAACCTTGAGAAAATTTTATGCATTATTCCTTCAGATTTTTTCTGCCTTGTTTTTTCATTCCACTTCTTCTTGGGTTCTAATTTACATATAGGACAGATTGTAGTATATTATTAAAGAGTTTTTGAGTCTTCATTTATTTTCAATCTTTTCATACCTGTTTTCTACACAGTTAGGCAATTTCTGTTGATTTTTATTCACATTCACTTAGTCTTTGCTCTGTCATTTCCATTTACCTCAGAAATCAATCAAGTGTTTAAGAATTTTTAGTGCTAAATTTCAGTTTTACTCTTTTTCTGATCAAATTCTTTTCATTCATTGTGAGAATATTGTGCTTTACTTCACTGACGATTGTTACAATAGCCATTTCAGAATCCTTGTTTACTACCCACAAAATCTGAGTCACTTCAGAATTGGTCTTTGTTTAATTGGATTTCTTGTTTTTCCTTTTCCCTAGCTCCATATTACCTAGGCCTAATTTTGTATCTTGGAGATACAGATATTAAGTTTTAGGGTTTGGGGATTGTATTGTTTTTGACCACGTGAATGGTGTTCCCTTTTAATAATTATTTTAGTTGAACTTAAATTACAAGCTTGTGGTTTTTTAGTTGAAACTCTGGCTTCAGATTAGATCTCTGTTTTTAAGTGAGCTGTTTTTACTATTTTATGTGTGTGCTTGTGGCACAGGTTAGATAGAAATGTGGGTATAGAGAATTAACACTTTCCCATTTTGGATTCCTTTAGACTCTTCTTTAGCAGTAATTTCCCCATCTTCAGTTTTCTTGCTTTCCAGGTGGAAATGTGACAAATTTTCCAATACCTTGCCACCTCATGCACTCAATGACTACACCTGACTCTAAGCTAACATTCATAAAAATGGACTTTCACTTTGTATACCACCCCTCCTTTGGACATGTACTCATCATTACATTCTGAAAGCTTCCATTCACTTTCTATTAATTAAATTTAGTGTAATGTCCAGGGTTTTATTTGTTTTCTGTAGGGAAGCCATTCTGATAAACTCTGTCATTATGAATGAGAGCCTCAAATTTCAATAAATTTGTTTTTTAAAGTTACAGTTGTTTCAGGTATTACTTTTCTACAATAAATTTTTGTAAGTTTCTATTCTCTTTTTAATTTCATTTGACTTCTTTTGTAGGATTTGCTTATCACTGATAAGAGTGAGCTTTATGTTTTCTTCTCATTTACTTTTCTTAGTAATTTGTCTTCTAACATAAAAATGCTATTTTTAAGAAACTGAAATTTAGAAAACTTGAAACATATACATCTTGGTAAATATGTTTTACAATGATAAATCATGTAAATATTTGTGAGATTATTAATTTAAATCTACATCAAGGCTTAATTGTTATAATTAGAACAATGGAAGAAATAGAGTTTGTTCTTGTGTCACTAGGCTTGATTTGTCATATCTTTTTTTGTAACCCATTAATTGAAAATCATGTTTGTTTTTAGGTAAATGTTTTAAATAAATATTTCTAGCATTATGAATGACTTATGTATTGTGATAAGTTCTCTCAATAGTAGATAATCATCTTGATTGATAGAGGCCATATGGAATATCTATGTGGGGAGGCTCAGCATCATTTAAACACACACATATTTTTCCTTGAAATGTGTTAGGAACTGATAAACACTCCCCTGCACAAACATCACTTTTACTCCTTCTTTTTAGTACTTATAAAAAGCTACTGGATCATTAGAGTAATCCTCTGAGCAAGTTTAAACAGTTATTTCAGAAACAGAGAAAAGAAGCATCAGTGAGAAATGGATTTATTTTTAACACTCTGACTTCAAGGTCAGAATCAATTTTTCTTTTGTACATAATGGTGATGGGAAGGTGAAGGCCAGGAATCAAAATCTGTAAGCTTTTATCCAAATGAAGTTTATGAAATAGGAGTATTTTTAAAAGAAACGTGTGAAAAGTTAGAATTGATTTCAGTCTGAGAAAATTCAATCATTGTATTGGATGTGATAAAGATATATATCATATAACATAGTAATCATTCAGTTCCTCATCACACAGCTGATTAATTCACAGTATTTGTGCAGTTTTCAAAATTTTGAAAATCATAATTGGTACTTAAAAGTATTTCAATAAATCCAAACAAGCAAATACCCACACATGGGCAAGAAAAATTATTTGAGAGAGGATAAATGTGAAGATTATAAGAAAGAGTATTGCTTCCCTGGAAATAGACCATTGTTTTAAATATTTCTGTTTATTAATCTCATACTGAATATTTTGAGGCCTTGGAAAATTATAATGTTGACAAGAGTGCTAGATTCCTCTTGGTGTCCCCAACTTGGAAACTCTCTAGGCATTAAGCTGAGATAAATCATAAGACTAACTTTGCTAATTTCCCTATTCTCAGGGATCACTGACATTTGTCAAATGCCTTTAAAACTATTATTTGGTATATTTTATCCAGTGTTAGTTGTTTCAGTGAGAGGGTCAGTTCAGTTCCTGTTAGTCAGTCTTGGCCGAAAGTAGAAGTCTTTGATTTTTAAATGATGCTGTCTATTCTGGAATGCAATTGACACTTGAAACTTCTCTGAAACCAGGTCAAGTTGTATTATTAGATTTTTTGTGTTTAATGTCTCTATCCAGCAAGATTGTGTGAAACAGAATTTGGTGATCAGTTTTAATGTACTGATATCATTTATTTAATTATCTAAATCCAAAGAAGACAGTACGAATAAATAAATTCATTAACTTACTCATTTATATTTAAAAAAAAAAAGAAAGAAAGTACAGAATGAGTCCAAGCTAATATTTTAGAGGCTCTGGTACAATAAATGTTAAGTATTATGTTCTTTTGGTGAAGACAGTAACTTGTTGAGCTAGAATTCCATTGATGAAAAAGACCCCATATCTACATACAATTTAGGGTTAGAACCTTTATTGTAAAAGTGGGAGAAAGAGAGAGCTAAATGCTTTGACAAAAAGTTTTTGAGTATTCACAGTAAGCTAAAGAAAGTGAAATTTAAAAATAGCAGAAGTAGTTGTGAGGAGAATATTTTCAGTAATCTCATGTAATTTATGTGTTTACCTAGAGACATGGAAAATGTGGAATTCTCTGGGTGGAAGTGACTGATAACTTTTAGTATCTGTTATTTTATTTATTTTCTGTGAAAATTACCCTTGCTTACATTAAAATGAACGTGACTGTGCAGTACACTTGAGATATTTGTTAGCATATTGAAATGAGAAGAGTTGAAACCACAATAGAGTGTAATTGTAACATTTAGAAAAAAATAGAAATACAGCAACAGGTTCAATTGGACTGTCTTTTTAGAACCAAGCTTTCTTAAAAAACCCTAGATGGCTGAGAATTTTACACAGTATAAACAAAAGAACTGCATATTGAATTATAACACTATCAATGATAGTCATTTTCATTATTATTATTATAATACAAATGAAATTAAAATAATAAATTGGTGACTATCATTTATTGCATCAGTCCAGCTTGAGTGTTTGGAACATTCTTTTTCAAAATATTTCCCTTAGAATAATATGCATTTCTTTCACTGATATGACAACTATTTAATATTACTGGAATTCCTTTACTGAAACTGTTTTTGGTATAATTTTGGTTAAAATGAGGAAAACAAGCACTTAACTATAAATTACACTGACTTGGAATTCCCATTGTGGTGCAGCAGAAACGAATTCGACTAGGAACCATGAGGTTGTGGGTTTGATCCCTGGCCTTGCTCAGTGGGTTAAGGATCCAGGATCCAACATTCTTCCTTTTTTTTTTTTTTTTTTTTGCTTTTTAGGGCCACATCCGCAGCATATTCCCAGGTTAGGAGTCAAATCAGAGCTGTAACTGCTGGCCTACACCACAGCCACAGCAACACAGGATCCCAGCTGCATCTGTGACCAACAACAGAGCTCACCACTACGCTAGATCCTTAACCCACTTAGCAAAGCCAGGGAATGAACCTGCATCCTCATGGATACTAGTCATATTCATTAACCACTGAGCCACGATGGGAACTTCAGGGTTATATAAAATTCTAAGGTAAAACATTTGAATGTGAGAGGGAAGAGAAATGTGTGTTCCATTTTGTTTTTTTTTTTTTTAATTTTAGGGACTGTGATTTTTAGAAAGCATTACATAATTTTATAATTGAACATTGTGATCTTTTAAAAATAAGTCTTTTTTTGGCTTTATTTATTTATTTGGATTTTAAGAGCCTCATCTGCGGCATGTGGAGGTTCCCAGGTTGAGGGTCTAATCTGAGCTGTTGCTGCTGGCCTGTGCCAGAGCCACAGCAACGCCAGATCCAAGCCGCGTCTGTGACCTACGCCACAGCTCACGGCAATGCCAGATCATTAACCCCCTGAGCAAGGTCAGGGATAGAACCTGCAACCTCATGGTTCCTAGTCCGATTCATTTCTGCTGCGCCATGACGGGAACTCCCTAAAAAAAAAGTCTTTAAACTTTATAACTACTTTGAAGAAATAGCTGATACTCTGGAGTTATGAAACTATTATTAAAATTTAATCAGTTGAATAAGTTCAAGAGTACTGTCTTGAACTTATTCTGTGGAAACGGCTCTGCATGCAGTGTGTTTCTGGGAAGATTTGTTTAGTAGGTCTACCACACAGATTTGGTGGGATTTCTGAGGTGTTTTGATACCTGAAATTTGAGTTTTAAAACTACAACTTGACAATTACTGTGCAGAGAAGTTTAGGATGCTTACCTAACCCAGTGACAAATTTCTTCTAATCAAGTTTGATATTAAAAACTGCAGGACATCAGGAATTCCCATTGTGGAGCAGCAGAAACAAATCTGACTACTACCCATGAGGATGAGTGTTCAATCACTGGCCTTGCTCAGTGGGTCAGGAATCCAGTATTGCTGTGAGCTGTGGTGTAGGTCTCAGACATGATCCCACTGTGGCTCTGGGTTGCCCAGCAGCTGTAGCTCAGATTGTACCCCTAGCCTGGGTACTTACATATGCTATGGGTGTGGCCCTTAAAAGCAAGTAAAACCAAAAAAAACAACAGAAAGAAAGAAAAAAACTCTGCAGGAAGTCATTGTTCTCCTAAGAGGGATACCTTTTTATAACATTCCAATTTAACATTTTCAAATTTTTGCGACATTTTTATATTAATCGAATATGAAAAAGTACAGAACTAGGAAATAAGGACGATGTAGATGGCTATTCAAGAATCAAAAATGTTACCATTTCTATAATGTTTGCTCTGCCTGCTCAGCGTTTCTTATGTTGACAGCCATTGAATTATGCTTTTCTTTCTCAATTTAAATAGGTCCTTCACAGTAGTATTCAAAAAGAATTTTGAAAACTGTCATATTCAAAGGTAATTCATAATAATTTTATTTGGGCATCCCTTGAGTCACATAATTTGATTATATTTAATCCATATTTTACAGTAATTTCCACTATTTACCCATGTGCAGATACAGCTAACTTGGCAGGGATATCCCAAAGCATATTATTTTTTATTAGTAAAGCTACATAGTCAAAGAAATAAGAAATGATAAACTGGAAACTGCACTCCAAATAATTATCTAAAATCCCCACACTTAAAAAAAATCCTGGTTTGCTAGCATAGGTGCCAGCTCATGATTGACTTCAAAGGAGAAATGTAATGTCCAAATTTAAAAAAAAAAGTCTTCATATGAGAAGTATCCTTATAAAAAGTATGTACATGAAATTTTAAATAATGTCAAAAGGCATTGTTCGTTTCAAAATTAACAGTATTTTGATTCTATGCTGCCTGTTTTAAATTGAGATCTGCAAGAATTGTAAACTGTTAGAAAAGTATGTTAAGAAGTTGAATACATTAGTTATTTTCTGCAAAAGTGGGGTTCATTGACATTTAATAGGCAGTTAAAAATCTATGTTTCCCCCTTTAAAATGGTGGGCAGAAACATACAGAAAACTCTGTTCGTAGGCTTTGAAAACTACAGAATATAATAAGGGAGAAGGAAATACATGAGATTCATATCAAGAAAGACTTTTTTTTGAGAGAGAGAAAGAGGACTATCACTCTGCCCTTTTTTGTAATGGGTAAGATAACATGAATAGAGAATTCAGAATGATAACTATTCTGAAGAATCTGGCACAT
Source organism: Catagonus wagneri (assembly GCA_004024745.2). Classification (NCBI taxonomy): domain Eukaryota; kingdom Metazoa; phylum Chordata; class Mammalia; order Artiodactyla; family Tayassuidae; genus Catagonus; species Catagonus wagneri. The sequence goes on from PVHT020000193.1 coordinate 14,829,099, forward strand.
TATATGATTGATTCCACAGACAATCAGAGTATGTTGTTTAAAATAAGATTATACGTATCTTTTGGTTTGACTTTCTTTATCCTATAAGAGATTCAAAGAAACCTAGTGGTGATAGATAATTTCCAAAAGATGTGAACATACCTACTTTTAAAAATAGATTTAAGCATGCAAAATCATTATGTTGGATTTTCCTTTCATCATAAAGAATTGCAGCCTTGACTCATATGACAGTAGGCAGTAGAAAAAAATAGAAGTACATCTGTTAATGTGTTCTAATTATCACTGGATAAGAAATCAACCCAAAATTAGTTGCTTGAAACAATAAGATATTATTATCTCTAACAGTTCTGTGGGTTAACTAGGCTTACCTAGGTGATTCTAGCTGGGGTAGCTTATACACTTGCACTTGGTTGTGGCTGAGTGGAATTTCTGGTATGGCGATAAAAGGAGATCAGTGAACCCTCTCCCCTGGACAGGTATCTATTAAGCTGATAACAATCAACAGAGTCAATCATTCAAAGTCTCTGGGGATTTATTCAAGGGCTAAGAACAAATTTAGGAAAAAATAATAAACAAAATCCGTGGAGACAGAGCAAGAACAACGGGAGGCCCTGGCATTAGCGTTATAGTACAGTTATATTCCCCACAGCTCTGCCTTGCAGAGTTGCTGTTCCAGTATGTTCAATGGCCAAGTGGCTGTCCCAGTCTCCTTCAACATCCTGGGGTGGAAGAACTTTTTGGAATGATTTGGGCAGCCAGCAAACATCGAGATCTATCATTTTCACTTCTCTCTGCTATATGGAAACTTAATATCATGTGGATGGGAGTGGTTGCATGTCTTCCAGTTCCTTACCTGCAACTGTTGCTAGGTAGAATAGATCTAGGGATGAAGCAGATGAGGTGTGAAGATCCATTTCCCACACACTTCTGTGTTTCAGAAGAGCTGCTTCAGAGGGCCTTTGGTAGGCATGTGGTAGCTTCCATCGCCTCCAGCTTGTGTGATTAAAGAACTATTTCAGTTAGGAGTTCCTGTCATGGCGCAGTGGTTAAAGAATCTGACTAGGAACCATGAGATTGCGGGTTCAATCCCTGGCCTTGCTCAGTGGGTTAAGGATCTGGCATTGCCGCGAGCTGTGGTGTAGGTCACAGACGCGGCTCGGATCCTGCGTTGCTGTGGCTGTGGCATAGGCTGGCTGCTACAGCTCCTGTTAGACCCCTAGCCTGGGAACCGCCACATGCCGCGGGTGCGGTCATAAAAAACAACAAAAGGCAAAAAACACACCAAAAAAACCCCCCCAAAAAACGAACTATTTCAGTTAGATTTAGCAACTGTTCAACTTTGGTAGATCCCACCACTTGTGGCTCTGAGCTGTAGAAGCTTCACACTTGGTGCTAACAATTGGAGAGCAGTACCAATCCCCCAACATCCCTGCAATGTATGCACAGGTTGCATATGCCACACACACACACCTCCTGCTCTATAGCATAAATAATTTCCTGGGCAGGGTTGAGGAAGCCTCAAAGTTTAGCAATACTTTGTCCCTGTCAAGGAGCTGGAATTGAGTGGGGAACAATGTATGTCTGAGAACATTCTTGGAAACAGTAGAGCAATCAGCTGGCATTAGTGGGGACTAATATCTCACTCAGTAGGATAACCAGCCAGGAGGTTAATTTGGAGATGAAGGAATGAAGAACTCAAAGTGGGCAGAGCTGAAACCTGACTCATCCTTGATTGTTAGGAAGATAGTGTGCATGTTGAAATGTGGTCCTCTGAGGAAAATATCAAGGTTTCATACTACATGAGAAATATACTTTTTTGAGCTTGTCTAGACAAATCAATAAGAAAGAGATATGTAAACACCAACTAGAGGAAGCCTGTGAGGATTAGTATTGAGAGTTGCTACATTATATTATCGAAAATGTCTGCTAACAACACAAATTATGTGACATTAACAAAAACTTGAAAATATGACTGGGCTTTAAAAAAAGGCCACTGAAACTAACATGCTAACTATGGGAGATACCTTTTGTAATCAAGTTACAAATGGATTGAAAGGAAAATTATGGGGGAAAATACACTATACAATAGCAACCATAAGAGCTGGAATGTCTTTGCTAACCTTGGATAAAATTGACTTTAAAAATGTTTCTAGAGATACGAGGAACATTTTAGAATTACAAATACTTGATCTGTAATAAATAAAAACAGTTAGAGACATATATGCACCTAGCAGTAGAGCTTTAAAGCACATGAAACAAAAGTAGCAAGACATGAGGGGAGAAGACAATTCAACAATAGTATTTGGAGATTTAAGTATCTCTCCATTGATAATGGATAGAACACCTAGGCCGCAGATCAATGAGAATAAAGGAGAGTATAAACTAACTTGCTCTAATAAACTTTTATAAAACACTATGCCCAACAACTTTAAAGTATACATTTTCATGAAAAATATGAAATATTTGCTGGAATAGAAAATATGTTAGAACATAATGCAAGCTTCAAAAATCTGTAAAGATAGAAATCATTTAAAATATGTTCTCTGACTGTAATAGAATGATATTAAAAATGAAAAACAAAAGAACATTGGGGAAAGTCAGAAGTATGTGGAAATTAAACAACACACAGCTGTTACCAGTGGGTCAAATAAATCCCAAAGGAAACTAGAAAAAATATTTGAAAAGAACAAAAATTAAAGCACAATATAAGTCAAGAAATTGAGCTAATACAGTGCTTAAAGGAAAACATATCTGTGAACACCTATACTAAAAATGATTTCAAATCAATATGCTGACATTATTCCACCTTAAGGGGAATGGAGAGGAATAGTAATCTGAATCCAAAGGTATTATCAGGAAGGATGTAACTGAGGCTACAATGGAGATAAAGTATAGAGTAAAAATAAAACACAGAAAAATCAGGAAAACTTTTTTCCTTGGAAAATATCAGTAAAATTAGCAAAACTTTTGCTAGACTAACAAAAAAGAGAAAACTCAAATTATTAAACTCAGGAATGAAAGAGGGCATATCACTATCAATTTCAGAAAATTAATTTCACTTATTAGGGAATACTGTGAACAAGCATATGCAAACAAATATGATACTTTGCTAAAAGTGAAAAATTTGTTAACAAAACACAATACAACTGGAAATGACTCAAGAAGAGAAAGATAATCTGGATTGACCTGTAACAAATGAAAAGGTTGAACTTAATAATTAAGTAACCTGCACATAAGGAAAAACCCAGGGCAGATATCTTTACTATAAATTCTAGATATTTAGAGAAAAATTAACTCTAATCCCTTAAGCGCTCTTTCAAAGAACAAGTGGTAGGAATACTTCCCAACTAGAATTATCCTGGTACCAAAATCAGACAAGGACATTAGAAGAAAAGAAAACTACAGGCCCTATAGATATATAATTCCTCAGCAACAAAATACAACAAACTGACTTCAATAATATGTGAAAAAGAACCAAAGACGTGTGTGTGTGTGTGTGTGTATTTACATGTGTATGTGTTGGTGTTGGCCAAGTGCAATTTATCCGAGGAATGCAAATGTTTTAAAATCCAGAAATAATTTCATACAATACAGCATATCTATTGAATAAAGGACAGTGATTATCTCAGTAGACACAGAGAAAGCTTTGATAAAACTAAATGATTTTTCACAATAAAAATATTTAGTGAACTTGGAATAGGGGGAAACTTTCTCAATATGATAAAGGACATCTAAGAAACAACCATACCTAACAGCTTACTTAATGGAGAAAGACTGAACACTTTCCCATTATCATCAGTAAATAGAAGTGGTATGAGTGGATGCCACTCATGTACTTCTATTCATCTTTGTGCTGAACATTCTACCCAAAGTGATTTGGCAATAAAGCAAAAATCAGGCATCAAGATTAGGGGAAAAAAGGCAAAATTCTATTTGCAGATGATGTTGTATTGTATATAAGGAATCCAAAGAATCTACTAAAAACCTATTGGAGTTAATAAATGACTTCAGCAAAGTTTCAGATCAAAAGATTAATATGCACACAAAAATTTTAATTCTAAACCTTAGCAATGAAAACACTGAAAATGAAACTAAGGAAAACAGTTCTGCTTATATTATCCTCAGAAATAATTTAAAATTTAGGAATAAATTTAACCATGAGGGGAAGACTTGTATACTAAATACTATAGAATATTGCTGAGAAAAATTGAAGATTAAAATAAATGGAAAGGCATTTTATATTCTTGGATTGGAAGACTTACTGTTGTGAGGATGGCAATATCCCCCAGAGAAATTTACAGATGAAGTGCAGTTTTTTTTTATTATAACAAACTTCTTTCTTTAACAGTTTAATGAATTTTTATTTTTTATTTTATTTTTTATTTTATTTTTTATTTATTATAGTTGATTTATAATGTGTCAATTTCTGCTATACAACAAAGTGACCCAGCTATACATTTATATACATTATTTTTTTCCATACTATCCTCTCTCATGCTCCATCACAAGTGATTAGATATAGTTCCCTGTGTTATACAGCAAGATGTCATTGCTGATCCATTCCAAATGCAATAGTTTGCCTCTACAAACTCCAAACTCACAGAACCTCCCACTCCTCCCCCTCCCTCTTGGCAACCACAAGTCTGCTCTCTATGTCCATGAGTTTGTTTCTTTTCTATAAATAAGAAACAAATGAAACCTATAAATAGGTTCATTTGTGCTATATATTAGATTATAGGTATGTGATATCATATGACTTTTTCTTTCTTACTTAACTTCACTTAGTATGAGTTCCATCCATGTTGCTACCAATGGCATTATTTTGTTATTTTTTATGGCTGAATATTATTCTATTGTGTATGTGCACCACATCTTATTAATCCATTCATCTGTTGTTGGACATTAGGTTGTTTCCATGTCTTGACTGTTGTGAATAGTGATGCAACAAACATAGGAGTACGTGTATCTTTTTCAGTGAAGTTTTGTCCAAATATATGCCCAGGAGTCAGATTGCTGGGCCATATGGTAGTTCTATATTTAATTTTCTGAGCTACTTCCATACTGTTTTCCATAGTGGTTGTGCCGATTTACATTCCCATTAACAGTGTAGGAGGGTTCCCTTTTCTCCACACCCTTTCCAGCATTTGTTATATGTAGATTTACTAATGATGGCCATTCTGACCAGTGTGAGGTGGTTATCAAAATCTCAGTTTCATTTGTTTTCAAGAAATGACATGTTGATTCTAAAATTAATATAAAATTGCATGGCGTTCAGAGTAATCAAATGTTTTTGAAAAAAAAAAACAAATATGGAGGACACATGTGTCCCAATTTCAGAGTTTTCCTAAAGCTGTAATAATCAAGAGAGTGTGAAAAAAAAAAAAAAAGAATGTGGCACTGGCATAAGTGTCCACATATATGTCATTGGAACTGAATTGAAAGTCCAAAAATAAGCCCTTACATTTTGCTCAGTTGATTTTGACAAAGGTGCCAAGACAATCCAATTGGGAGATAATTTTCTTTTCAGTTAATGCTGTTGGGACAACTGTATATCCACATACAAAATAATGAATTTTGAACCTTACCTCACAGTATATAGGAAATTAACTCAAAAAAGACCATATAACAAAATATAAAAGCTAAAACTCTGAAACACATTCTAGGAAACATAACAGTAAATCCTCTTGGCCATGGTTTAGGAAATGTTTGTTTAAATATGACATCAAATGCAGAAACAACAGAAGAAAGAATAGGTTAAAAAGTTTGGTGCTCAAAAAGTCACCATTAAGTAACTGAAAACAATGGGAAAAAAAGTTTGCAATTCATGTGTCTGATAGGGGACTTGTATCTATACCATATAAAACATTTTTACAACTCTACAGTAAAAAATACAAATCCAATTTAAAATAGGTATACATATTTCTCCAAAAGATGTACAAATTATCACTAAGTATGTGAAATGATGTTCAACATCATAACTAGGTACATGATTTGGAACCTACGAAAAACCACTTCACACCCCCAGATATGCCTATAATAAAAAAGACAATAATACACATTAGTAGAGATGATATACCAATTAAACATTGTTTGTGGAAAACTGGTAGTTCCTCCAAAATCTGTATTAAATATAGAATTAGCATTCTACTGCTAGGGATATAACAAAAAGAATTGAAAACAGGTGTTCAAACCAAAATTTAAACAAAAATGTTTATAACAGCATATTTACAATAGCAAAAATGTGGACATAATCCAAATGTCCATCAAGTGATGAATAGATGAACAAAATGGGATACATCCATAAATGGAATGTTATTCAACCATAAGAAGGAATGCAGTATTGATGTATGCTTCAACATGGATGATTATTGAAAAATTACATTAAGTGAAAGATGTTAATCACAAAAAACTCCATTTTCTATGATTCCTTTCATATGAAATGTCCACAATAGGATAGGGACAGAAAGTAGATTTGTGGTTTCCTAAAGCTGAGAGTGGAAGAAGGAATGGGAACTACTAATGTGTATGAGATTGCTTTGTATGTTGAGGAAAATACTCTAAAATTATATTGTCATGACTGTTATGCAACTCTGTGATTATTATTAAAAACATTGAATTTTACAAGTCATTTTATTTTTTTATTTTTTTGATTAAAATCGGATTGTTTATTTTTGTCCATATATTTATGCATATTTTTTTAATTTTTTAAAAATTTTATTTATTTTTTTTCCATTATACCCAGCTGCACAGTGTGGTGACAGCGTTACACATACATATATGGATTCATCACAAGTGGTTAGACATAGTTCCCAGTCCTATAGAGTAGAATCTCCTTGATTTTCCATCCCAGAGGCAACAGTCTACAACTGTTAACCCCAGACCCCCTTACCATCCCAATCCCTCCACCACCCTCTTGGCAACCACAAGTCTGTTCTCCAAGTCCTTGATTTTCTATTCTGTTGAAAGGTTCATTTATGCAGTATATTAGATTCCAGATATTAGTGATATTGTATGGTATTTGTCTTTCTCCTTCTGACTTACTTCACTCAGTATGAGGGTCTCTAATTCCATCCATGTTGCTGCAAATGACATTATTTTATTCTTTTTATGGCTGAGTAGTATTCCATTGTGTATATATACCACATTTTCCTAATCCAATCATCTGTCGATGGACATTTGGGCTGTTTCCATGTCTTGGCTATTGTGAATAGTGCTGCAATGCACATGCGTGTGCAGGTGTCTTTTTCAAGGAAAGTTTTGTCTGGATACATGCCCAAGAGTGGGATTGCTGGGTCATATGGTAGCTCTATAGCTTTCTAAGGTACCTCCATACTGTTTTCCATAGCGGTTGTATCAGCTTACATTCCCACCAACAGTGCAGGAGGGTTCCCTTTTCTCCACATCCCCTCCAGCATTTGTTGCTTGTGGACTTGTTAATGATGGTCATTCTGACTGGCATGAGGTGGTATCTCGTGGTAGTTTTGATTTGCATTTCTCTAATCATCAGTGATG
>PVHT020000193.1:14837610-14850455 GCA_004024745.2 Catagonus wagneri
TTTGATTTCTGTTGCTTTGGGAGACTGACCTGAGAAAACATCTGTAGGGTTGATGTCAGAGAATGTTTTACCAATGTTTTCTTCCAGGATTTTAATGGTATCTTGTCTTATATTTAAGTCTTTAAGCCATTTTGAGTTTATTTTTGTGCATGGTGTGAGAGTGTGTTCTAGTTTCATTGATTTGCATGCAGCTATCCAGTTTCCCAGCAATACTTACGGAACAGACTGTCTTTGTCAAAAATCAATTGACCATAGGCATCTGGGTTTATTTCTGGTTTTTTTCTGTTCCATTGGTCCGTATGTCTGTTTTGGTACCAGTACCACACTGTCTTGATTAACAAGTCATTTTAAATGGATGTTTTATGGCTTATAAATTATATCTCATTAAGCCAGTTTCTTTAAAAAAGTAATACCAGAAGAGAAACCCTATATAAAACTGGATCGTCTTTTTTATTGATTTTTGTTTTTTTTCCATTACACCTGATTTACAGTGTTCTGTCAATTTTCTCCTATACAGCAAAGTGACCTAGTCACACATACACATATACATTCCTTTTTCTCACATTATCATGCTCCACCGTAAGTGACTAGATAGAGTTTCCAGTGCTCTACCCCAGGATCTCATTGCCTGTCCATTCCAAAGGCAATAGTTTGCATTAACTTCAAATTCCTAGTCCCTCCCACTCCCCCCCCCCCTTGGCAACCACAAGTCTGTTCTCCATGTCCATGATTTTCTTTTCTGTGGAAAGGTTCATTTGTGCCGTATATTAGATTACAGACATAAGTAATATCATACGGTATTTGTCTTTCTCTTTCTAACTTACTTCACTTAGTATGTCTCTAGTTCCGGATCCAATATTTTTAATACTGGATTCTGCATGGCTTTCATTCCATGGATGTTGGCGTATGAGCTGTGGCAGTTGACTAATTTTGGCCCAAATACTTTTTCTTGGCAACTCAGTGATTCCAGACACCTAGCTCAATATTTCTGTCTGCTACCTTCAGAATGTAATGCAAAGATACTTGCAGAGCTGTCAAGAAAGACCTATTCTTTGGGGTGCCAAACAGAGATAGATGAATATCAGAAAGGACAACTAATTGCCCTCTAATTGGGACCAGTCAGCATTTGATAGAATCAGTCTTTCTACAATTAGACTGGCTTTCAGAGTTTTGTAAGTTATTGTAAAATTGAATCATCACTAAATTTCACCACCACTCCCTTCTTATTTCAAATTTGTTTCCAGATTTGAAGCGAGCTATTGTAGTTTGGTAATCCAGTTAGTGGTTTAAAAATAATAAAAGAGGGGGGAAAAAAACAACATTGACTTTGACTGGAGACATATGAAGCCTAGGCTGGTCTCAATATCCATGATGATTCACTGACATGGCTGATACCTGATATTGTCTGTCGGTTGAGCACACAGCTGTGGCTGTCAACCAGAGCACCTACATGTGGCTTATTTATTTACCTTGGACTTCTCACAACATGATGACACATATACCAAATTATTTCAGCTGCAGCTGCAACCTATGCTACAGCTGCAGCAACCCTGTATCCTTAAACCACTGCATCAGGCCAGGGATCAAACCCACACCACTACAGAGACAGTGCTGAATCTTTAGCCCACTGCACCACAGTAGGAACTCCAAATTATACATTTTTAAGTCTGTATATCTCAGACAAATATTTATCACTAGGTATGCTAATACCCAAAATCTCTAAACCTTACACCAAGCAGATAAATTGGCTGATAACGTCTCTATTGTGTGGCTACAGAAAACTGAAAATATGAAGATTAATTGGTTTAAAGCCTCACAGCTAGCAGATGGTAAGATTCTGCACTGTCCATTCTTTCTGTACGCCACACTGTCTCCCGAAGTGAGGTAACTACATGCTGAGAAATATGTTGAAAACCCATATACCTTTAAAGATTGTTATCCGATTCTTTTTACTTTATGATAATGTCTTTTTTGATTTTTTTTCTGTATTTTTTCTTTTTCCTTTTCTAAGTCTGCCGTTTCAGCATATGGAAGTTTCTAGGCTGGGGTCAAATCAGAGCTGCAGTTTCAGGCCTACACCACAGCCACAACAATGCTAGATCCAAGCGACAACAATGCTATATCCAAGCCACATCTGCAGCTTACACCATAGCTTCCAGCAACACTGGATTCTTAACTCACTGAGTGAGTTCAGTGACCACACCTGTATCCTCATGGTCACTGTGCTGGGTTCTCAACCTGCTGAGCCACAATGGGAACTCCTATTTTATTATTTTTTAATGGAAACGCTGATTTACAATGTTGTATTTGTTTCTGGTGTACAGCAAAGTGATTGAGTATTGTATATAATATATATGCCCTTTTTCATATTCTTTTCCATTATGGTTTATTATGTGCTATTGAATGTAGTTCCCTGTGCTATACAGTAGGACTTTTTGTTTGTCTATTTTGAATATAATAGTTTGTATCTGCTAATCCCAAACTCCTAATTTTTCCCTCACCTAACCCTTTCTGCTTTGGTAACTATTTTAAGTTTTGTTTTCTATGCCTGTGACTCTACTACTGTTTTGTAACTAGGTTCACTGGAATCATATTTTAGATTCCACATATAAGTGGTATCATATAGTATTTGCCATTTTCTTTTCTGGATTACTTTACTTTTTATGATAATTTCTCAGTCTAGCCATGTTGCTGCAAATGGCATTATTTCATTCTTTTTATGGCTGAGCAGTATTCTATTATATATAAGTACACCATATCTTCTTTATCCATTCCTCTGTTGATGGACATTCAGGCTGCTTCCATGTCTTGGCTATTGCATCTGTTCTATTATTTTATACGGTTTGCCCCCCATATCTGCAGGTTCTGCAACTATGGATTCAACCAACTGTAGGTCAAAAATATTTGAAAAAAGTCCCAGAAATTTCTAAAAAGCAGAACTTGAATTTCCCTTACACAGGCAACTGTATAACATAATATTTACATTGTATTTACAAGTATTTTCATAGTATTTACATTGTATTAGGTATTGTAAGTAATCTAGAGATGATTTATAGTATATAGGAGGGTGCTTAAGAATTTGGAGTTGTCACTGCTATGGTTTGAATTCTGACCCTGGCCCAAGAACTATTACATGCTATGGGTGTGCTCAAAAATTTTAAAGTATCTAGGAGGCTGTGAGTAGCTAATATGCAACTACTACCCTATTTTATATAAGGAACTTGAGCATCAGCAGGTTTTGGTGTCTGAGACAGGTTCTGGAAACAATCTCATTTTTACTAAATGATGACTGTACTTCAAATGGATTTCAGTGTGTTTAGTTTTGAATTTTGTTACATTTTATATGCCAGTTATAATACAAAGCATGCTACTCTGGTAAAAGGGAATAATTGGTTAAAGTTGAAGTTAGTAATTCATATTCCCCTGTATTTACTGATGTTGTGCTAATCTTACTAGACAAAGCTATTCATATCACATAGCATTCCTTCTAAGTGAATGGTAATATTTGAGTTTCAGTTTTTATTTGAAAAGGAACACTCTTCTTAAGTTAGCATCTTACACTGCCAGTTTTTTAGACAGGGAGGAAAGATGGTAGGCAGTAATATTGCTATAACTTTAAGAGTCTCTTAAGAGAAAGGAGAAGGATCAACAATTACATTAAACCTCTTAGATGTCTACATGAACATACACTTGGTTTTAGGTGAAGCTGTGGTACTTGATGTTGTTTATTATTGTATCCGGTGAGAATCCCTTTAAATTGTGCCCCTTCAATCTGATTTTTTCAAATTCCTAAATGTTATCTATTTTTTTTCATCTTAACTGAAGTATCAGCAAACTAGAGAGAATATTTGTTTGGTATTTGTGAGGAAATGGCTGAAATCCCTTTTCAGTAAAGGAGCTATTACTGTAGAGGCTGAAACTACACTAACCAAAGTGTTGTGGTAAAAGGTACGACGTACACACATTATGTTTACTTTAAGGCTTTTACTAGGTACTAGTTCCTGTAATTTTTTTCAGATTTATTTATTCTGGGGGAAATATAATATGAAATCTACAGTCCTGATAAATTTTAGTATATAGAGTATAGTGTTGTTAACTGTATGGAATGTACAATAATGCACAGCAGATATCTATAACTTTTCATCTTCCATGACTGTGAAGCTTTATCCCCATTGAATAACAATTCCTATTTTGCATTCTCCCCAGGTCCTGGGACCACCATTTTTTCTACATCAATGAAATGAATTTGACTAGATAACTCATGAAGGTGGTGTTATACAGTGTGTTAATTCCTTCTTAACTGGTTTATTTCACTTAGCATAACATTCTCAAGGTTCATGTTGTAGTGTGTGAAATAATTTCCTTCTTTTTTATGGCTAAATTATACTACACGATATGTGAATGCCATTTTTTCCTTATGCATTCGTGTGTCAATGGACATTTAGATATTTTTCTACCTCTTGGCTATTGTGAATACTACTATAGTGGACATGAGAGTGCAGATATTTTTTCAAGACCCTGATTTCACTTATTTAGGATAAATACCCAGAAGTAAGATTGTGGAATTATATGGCAGTTCAATTTTTAAGTTTTTGAGGAGCCTCCATAATGTTTCCCATGGTAGCTGTAACATTTTCCATGCACACCAACAGTGTACAAGGGTTCTTCCATTTTCTCTTTATCTTCATTAATACTTTTTATTGTATAGGTAGAGGCTATCATAACAGGAGTGAGGTGATATCTCTTTGGGTTTTCATTTACGGTTCCCTGATAATTAGTAATGTTTAGAATCTTTTCATGTACTTGGTGACTTTTCATATATTTGTTTAGGATTTTTTTTCTCTGGTAAAAATACCATTGTGATTTTGATATGAAGTGCATTGAAACTGTAGGTCATTTTGGTTAAAATGAAGATTTTAATAATATTGCCTTCCAATCCATTAATGAGATAGCTTTCCATTTTGTATCTTTAATTCCTTCAAAGTGTTACAGTTTCCAGTGTATAAGTCTTTCACCTTCTTGGTTAAGTTTGTTCCTAAGTATCTTATCCTTTTCGAGGGTATTGTAAGTGGGATAGTTTTCTTAATTTCCTTTTCAAATTACTCGTTAGTGTATAGAAATGTAGTTTTTGTTTATTTTGTATCCTGCAACTTTATTGAATTAGTTTTAACATTTTTGTGTAATCTTAGGGTTTTCTACTTATAAGATTATGTCATCCTCATATTGAGATATTTTACTTCTTTCTTTCAAATTTGGATGCATTTTGTTTCCTTTTCTTGCTTAATTCCTCTGAATAGGACTTTCTAGTATTGTGTTGAATAAAAGAGGTGATAGTTGGCATCCTTGCCTTGTTGCTGATCTTAGAGGAAAGGCAGTTTTCCACCAAGGATGGTTTTAGATGTGGCTTTTGATAGGACCTTTATTATATTGAGATAATTTACTTGTTTTACCAATTTGTTGAATTTTTTACCATGAAAATATGTTGAATTTTGTTGAATGATTTTATGCATGTATTGAGATGATCATATGATTTTTATCCTTCATTCTATATCAGTATTACTAGTTGAAGTATTTCTAATTAACTCTGTTTTACTGGGAATGAGAGTAGATGAGTAATATCACTAGTGGGCATGTACACTGAAGACATGAGATGTGAAATAGGAAAATGTGATGTAAGAAACAATATAAAAAGAAATGTAATTTAGAAAAGAATGCTTTTGAGCAAGCCTGACTTGATTCAAGTGGTGGCTATCATAATACATGTCTGGGTTTGGTCCAAAAACCAAAACTCTACAAACAGTATGGTAATAAAATGTTTATATGGGATATGGAACTTGTTTGACAGTAGATGGTAAAAATTGTAATAAATTCTTCCATTCTCTCTCTGCCCTCTTATGTACAATCTGGGCTTGGCCATTTTATTTAATAAATTCAGCCTGTATTTTATTGAAGTTGAGTTTGATTTTTGCTGTAGTATATTCATTCATTCATTATATTTATTTAGGCATCAGGATATGTTTTGAATGTGGAAACTTTGTACTACAACAAATATAATTTAACTGGTATTTGTTAGAATTGAGAATTAGACTTGCCACCAGTAACTATGTGTTTTGCAGTAGTGACCATCAGCCCTTTCTCTTCCAATATAGCAAAACTAGTAATTTTAAAAGTAAATGAATTCATAAATGATTCTTTAAGGCTTGAGTTAAGTATACTCTAGTAGGCTTAAGCCTTGAAATTTCTTTGATAATACTTTGATGTAGTTCTTATCAAATTTATTTAATAATTCATAAGTAGTTAATCTGTTTTGGATAGAACATTATTTCAGAAAAGTTTTACAAGTGTAACAAAGAACCAGTGTACATGAAGGCTATCCCATAGCCCATACAAGTATATAAGAACCTTTCATTTCTGGACAGTATAGCTTTACTACATCAATTATTTCCACTGAAATTGGAGGGGTTGCTTTGATTGATTAATTTATGTTGCCATTTAATAAAGAATACCATGTTTAAGTCATTCTTTTAGACTCTGTGATGGGTATAAATAGGAATCGGATACACAAAATTCTTTCAAGAATAGTCAGATAGGGTTTTTTTTGTTTGTTTTTTCTGGATGCATCTGTGGCATGCGGAAGTTCCCAGGACAGGGATCGAATCCACGCCACTGCAGTGAAAACACTGGATCCTCAACCTGCTGCACCACAAGAGAATTCCTCGAGAATAGTCAAATAGGGGACTGGTATATTAAATCAGTTACTCTTACGTGAGATAGAAAATATATCATTTCCCTGAAAATGACAAGAGGTCTGAGGAAAGTGACCTGTTAGCATTGGGGCAATCTTGAATGCTTTAATGGAAAAGGCAATATCTTGCTGGGCCTTAAATAATGGAGATAATTTTTTTTTTAAGTGAGAGGAGCAAAACAAGAAATTTTTAAGCAGAGAAAAGGATATGATCATTAGTCAGGTAAACCTGAAGTATGTGTAATGAATAGTAAATAATTTCACAAATCAATATATAAGACTCTTGAATGGAAGTAAGGGATGATATGCTTTTGTTTGAAATCTAAAATTTCACTGTCTTGAATTTTAATTTAAGATGTCTATGGTGAGAGTGTGTGATTGAGCCCTGGGATACAGGCTCTTAACATTAATTTATTGAGTTATCCTCAGGAATTTTGTAAACCACCTGGGTCTCACTTTTCTGTAAAACGAGGCAGACTTTTTTTAATTTAAACCTTATTTTAGATCTAAAGTATGATTGTTATCTTTACTTAATAAATAACTGGGAACTAATTAAATACCCAAGAGTAATATGACCTAACCTGTGATTAAGAAAGTCATTTAAATGATTTAGAAGACATAAGGAATGGAATGAGATAGGGATCAGGAATTTCACATAGTAAGAATAACAACATTCTATGTAAAATTCAAGAAGACAAATGAAGCATAAAAAGAGAGGGACAGATGGATAAAATAGAAAATATAAGTATAGAAATGAAAGACTTTAATAGTATTTTACTATCAAGAGGAGGAATCTGATAAATACCTCTTTTTAAAGTGCTCAGCCTTGGAGTTCCCATTGTAGCTCAGCAGGTTAAGAAAGTGACTGGTATCCATGACAGGGCAGGTTCAGTTCCTGGCCCTACTCAGTGGGTTAAGAATCCCAAGTTGCTACAAGCAGCAGTGTGGTTCACAGATGAGGCTCAGATCTGGCATGGCTATGGCAGTGTGCCAGCAGCTGCATCTCAGATTCGACCCCTAGCCTGGGACTCAAATAACTCTTGTTATTGATATGCCACAGATGTAGCCCTGAAAATAAAATAAAATTCATGCCTATTTTACATACACTCTAATATCTTGATATTTATTACTCTTCATGATTTAAACTAAAAAAATGTTAATGCTTTTTATTAAAAACATATTGAAAGTAAATTGTTTCTAGTAGGTGCAATGGTATATTCAAATTATTATCATTATCATCATCAAGAATATAGGTGTGGGATAAAACTGTGTTTCAAACACTAACATCCTTTTTGAAAGTCTCCACTTTGTTGAATGCCTCATTGCCACCTCCATGACTATTATTCTCCACAAGAATTTGAACAGTTTGCAAAATAGGTTAACTTAAGGGAGAGCGTACATACTAATAAAACTGATGTAGTAGTAATATCAATATAAGTACATATAGGCTTACTGGATATTTTTCATGAGAAGTCAGTGTGTCTTCATTAATGCTGCCTATTAGTGTGATATAAAAGAATTTGACAAAAATAAAAAATATTTTAAAATCATATATAATTAGTCTATGAATAGGTATTAGAGATATGTAATCTAATCTCATGCTTGCATATTTAAAACTTTGGCAGTAGTGTTTTAAGTAGGTATTGATTTTTTTTAATCTGAAGTCAAAATTAATATTGACATAGTGATATTTCATATTGATTCCTATCATTAAATTAAAACAGTATATATCAAACCACAAGGTTTGTGGCTTGTTAAAACATAGAATTCTGGGTCTCACTCTCACGGTTTCTGATTCAGTACATTACCAGTGGGGCCTGAGAATTTGCATTGCTTATAAGGGTTTAATTTATTGACCTTTGCCACTGAAAACATTTAAATGGAGAAACATCATAAGCTGTTATAATTTTGCCTTGCTATAGTGTAAGATGTACTCATACCACCTCCACTTCCTTGTTGATATGTACAATAGTTCTGTTACTGTGTATTTTATAGGCGTTAGACATTCAAAAACCCATATGTATAATTTGGAGAACTTTCTAGCTTATCCAGAGACAAAGCTATGTCACTTGTTACACGGATAGTAAACTTTTGAAATACTCTCCGTGTGACTTTGGTGATTACTTATAAATACCATAGAGTAAATCTAACCTTCAACACATAGCATTTAATTATAATGAAGATTAGTGTGGTATAGTTTTAATTCTAAATCCTGAAAACAAGACTACATGCCATAGTCGTAACATGAGGATGAGAAATCTTAGAGAACAAATAGATGATGTGTGTTTTCATATATTTACTACCCACCTCTTACACTCGGAAGAGCATGTTTCTCAAAATTATTTGGGATATATTTCCCATTTTATTTCTATTTTTTTTAAGTTTTGTTAAAGTATAGTTAATTTACAAGGCAGTGATGATTTCTGCTATACACCAAAGTGACCTAGTCGTACATATACACATAGTCAATCTCTCTCAGATTCTTTTCTTCCATTAATTATCAGAGAATACTGGATAGAATTCTCTGTGCTATACACTAGCTCTGCATTGACCAGTCATTCCATATACATCAGTCAAAAGAATCTTTTAATTTTTTATTATAGTTGATTTACACTCTTGTGCCAATTTCTGCTGTATGGCATAGTGACCCAGTCATACATTTATATACATTATTTTTACTCATACTGTCTTCCATCATGTTCTATCCCAAGAGATGGGATATAGTACTGCTGTGCAGTAGGACCTCATTATCCAATCTTATTGTAATAGTTTGCATCTACCAACCCAAACTCCCTGTCCATCGCACTCCCTTTCCCCTCCTCCTTGGCAACCACATGTCTGTTCTCTATGTCTGTTGAGTCTGTTTTGTGGATAGTTTCATTTGTGTCTTATTTTAGATTCCACCTGTAAATCAAATCATGTGGTATTTGTCTTTCTCTTTTTGACTTATTGCACCTAGCATAATGCCTGCTAGGTCCATCCATGTTGTTGCAAATGGAAATATTTACTTTTTAATGACCAAGTAGTATTCCATTGTATATATGTACATCTTCTTTATCCATTCATTTAGAGATAGGCCCTTAGGTTGCTTCTATATCTTTGCTATTGTGAATAATGCTGCAATTAACATTGGACTGCACATATCTTTTCCAATTAGTGTTTTCATTTTCTTTTGAAAAATACCCAGAACTGGTATTGCTGGATAATATTGTTTTTCCATTTTTAATTTTTTGAAGAGTTTCCATATTGTTTTCCATAGCAGTTGAACCAATTTATGTTCCTGGAAGTAGAATTTTTCAACTTAGTCTTTTTTCCTTTGTTTACAGAGGATTTTACCCTATGAAATAGCATAATTAATTTATATACATGATTATATGAACATTTTGTTATAGTTTCTGGATTTGTTGTCACCTGTAAAAGTACCCTTCTCATTCTGTGATTATCTATTGAAAATCTTCTCTCATTTCTTCTGGCACAGTTTACGGTAGTGGTGGCAACAATCCTTGCTATTTCTTCCTCTTCTTTCCTGTCTTGTTCTTCCTCTTTTGAAATTTACAATATTAAAGTTTAGTTTCACTGTCACTCAAAATATATGAAACCAGAAGATGCATTTATATTCCTTATCCTTGATGTTATATATCCATTCACATTCTAGTATTATACATTTTATAACTTAATCTATTAAAATGATCATTCCTTATGGACACATTTCAGGATGTGTTGATCTCCACTTGTTTCCTGCATTTATGACCTGAATCTGTTGCCCTTTGGAAATTAAAAGGAACTGTTGTGATGTAAGGAAGTACATATAATAGCTTAGGGAAGGATACAGCAAAGAGAGCCTGAAATGCTCATTAAATTGAATAAATAATTGAAATAAAAGTAGTATACTTTGTAAAAGGTGATTTAATGACTTGGAAAATTTAATTATGGTGATCTGATTAAATTGAAGTGTCATCAACCATTGGTATCATCAGAGTTGATTTGTGAGCACTATTCTAATTTTAGATTGATGAAGCTACAACAGGAGATGAAATAATGTTGCCCTCTAGTAAAGAGTCAAAGTACTGAAGTTGTAATATGAAATTATATATGGCAGTAACTTCACACTCTGCCTTCTTAGTCTCCTCCTTCCTTGTGCCTCTCTCTTTCTCCCTCTCTCTGTCTCTTTCCAACCCTACCTTTTTCTCTACCCCCTTCATCTTTCCCTCTCTCTTCCTCTCTTTTTTGTTTTGCTTTTTCTTCCTTATTTCCATCTCTTCCCCTTTTTTCTCTTACATTCTGTGCAGATTTCCTACTTGTACTGTTAGACAATGACTTTTATGATTTAGGAAATTAAGTTCCTTTATTTTACGTGTGTGTCTGAGCAGGAAGATGACAGTGTCTCCCATCACAGACTCATTACCATGCCAAAGAAAATTTTGACCCATTCTTCAATAATTATGTTTGCTATTAGTGATATATGTATAATTGTATCTTAACACAAGTCTGAATGTTGTTAAATTATAACTTGTGTCATTTGATTAACTTATGCTAATCGTGGCTTTAAGGTCACATCTAAAATGAATAAGTGTTGGGTTCCCACTGTACAGCACAGGGAACTATGCCCAATCTCCTGGGTTAGAACATGATGGAAGATAGTATGAAAAAAAGGAATGTACATATATGTATGACTGGAGCACTTTGTTGTACAATAGAAATTGAAGGAACATTGTAAATCAACTGTTTTAATTAAAATTTAAAAAGGTAAAGTCAAGCAATGTATTATAAATGCCAATGATTGATTTCTTCATATATAGGCCAAATACTTTAAAATATAATATTTTAGTATTTCAATATTAATCTTTTGTTTGTCTTTTTATTGTGGTAAAATATACATAATATAAAATTTGCTATTTTAATCAGCACCATCCATCTCCAGACCTGTTTCATCTTCCCAAACTATAACTGGAACCATTAAACAACAATTTCCCTCTCCCCTCACCTTAGACTCTGGGAACCATTGTTCTTCCTTCTGTCTCTATGAGTATAAGTACTCAAGTTGATGAGTGTAAGTGAAATTATACAATATTTGTCTTTTTGTGACATTTATTTTAGTAAGCATAATGCTTTGAGGTTCATCCCTGTAAGGATAGGTGTCAGAATTTTCTTGTTTTTAGGCCAAATAATAATATTCCATTGTTATATACCACATTTTGTTTATCCATTCATCCATCGATAGGCCCCAAGGCAATTGATTGTGGTTTTCATTTTCACTTTTTAAATAATTAGTATTGTTTTTTTTTTGCTTTTTTAAAATTTTTATTGTTTTTTCCCATTATACCCAGCTGTACAGTGTGGTGACAGGGTTACACATACATATATGGATTCATTACAAGTGGTTAGACATAGTTCCCAGTGCTATACAGTAGGATCTCCTTGGTTTCCAGCCCAGAGGCAACAGTCTACAACAATTTAACCCCAGACCCCCCTACCATCCCATTCACTCCCCCACCCTTTTGGCAACTGCAAGTCTGTTCGCCAAGTCCTTGATTTTCTTTTCTGCATAAAGTTTCATTTGTGAAGTATATTAGATTACAGTTATTAGTGATATCATATGGTATCTGTCTTTCTCCTTCTGACTTACTTCACTCATATGAGGGTCTCTAATTCCATCCATGTTGCTGCAAATGACATTATTTTATTCTTTTTATGGCTGAGTGGTATTTGATTGTGTATATATACCACATCTTCCTAATCCAATCATCTGTCGATGGACATTTGGGCTGTTTCCATGTCTTGGCTATTGTGAATAGTGCTGCAATGAACATGCATGTGCAGGTGTCTTTTTCAAGGAAAGTTTTGTCCGGGTATATGCCCAAGAGTGGGATTGCTGGGTCATATGGTAGTTCTATGTATAGTTTTCTAAGGTACCTCCATACTGTTTTCCATAGCGGTTGTATCAGCTTACATTCCCACCAACAGTGCAGGAGGGTTCCCTTTTCTCCACATCCCCTCCAGCATTTGTTGCTTGTGGACTTGTTAATGATGGTCATTCTGACTGGCATGAGGTGGTATCTCGTGGTAGTTTTGATTTGCATTTCTCTAATCATCAGTGATG
>PVHT020000193.1:14851455-14929358 GCA_004024745.2 Catagonus wagneri
TTTGATTTCTGTTGCTTTGGGAGACTGACCTGAGAAAACATCTGTAGGGTTGATGTCAGAGAATGTTTTACCAATGTTTTCTTCCAGGATTTTAATGGTATCTTGTCTTATATTTAAGTCTTTAAGCCATTTTGAGTTTATTTTTGTGCATGGTGTGAGAGTGTGTTCTAGTTTCATTGATTTGCATGCAGCTATCCAGGTTTCCCAGCAATGCTTACTGAACAGACTGTCTTTTTCCCATGTTATGTTCTTGCCTCCTTTGTCAAAGATCAATTGGCCGTAGGTGTTTGGGTTTATTTCTGGGTTCTCTATTCTGTTCCATTGGTCCGTACGTCTGTT
This sequence comes from Catagonus wagneri, assembly GCA_004024745.2. Lineage (NCBI taxonomy): Eukaryota > Metazoa > Chordata > Mammalia > Artiodactyla > Tayassuidae > Catagonus > Catagonus wagneri. The sequence goes on from PVHT020000193.1 coordinate 14,851,795, forward strand.
TTGGTTCCAGTACCACACTGTCTTGATTACTGTGGCTCTGTGATATTGCCTGAAGTCTTGGAGAGTTATGCCTCCTGCTTGGTTTTTGTTCCTCAGGATTTCTTTGGCAGTTCTGGGTCTTCTGTGGCTCCATATAAATTTTTGGATTGTTTGTTCTAGTTGTGTGAAAAATGTCATGGGTAATTTGATAGGGATTGCATCGACTCCATAGTTTGCTTTGGGAAATATGGTCATTTATATGATATTAATTATTCCATCCCAGGAGCATGGAAAATCTTTCCATTCTTTTGAATCCTCTTTAATTTCCTTGATTAATGTTTTATAGCTCTCAGCATATAAGGTTTATTCACAGGTATTTAATTTTAGGGGGTGCAGTTTTAAAAAGGTAATTGTATTTTTGTATTCCTTTTCTGATATTTCATTTTTAGTAAATAGAAATGCAACCGATTTTTTTACATAATGAATTTTATTACAATTATAGGTGTACAAAAATCATCACAACCAAATTTTATAGCATTTTCATCCCAAACCTTCAGTGTATCCGCCCACCCCCCAGTTTATCTCATTTGGAAATTGTAAGTTTTTCAAAGTCTGTGAGTCAGTATCTGTTCTGCAAAGAAGTTCATTGTGTCCTTTTTTTAGATTCCACATGTAAGTGGTAGTATTTGATGTTGGTGTCTCATTGTCTGATTGGTTTCAGTTCGCATGATAATTTCTAGGTCCATCCATGTTGCTGTAAATGCTGTTATTTCATTTCTTATAATGGTTGAGTAATATTCCATTGTGTATGTGTACCACATCTTCCCTATCCACTCCTCTGTCAATGGGCATTTAGGTTAATTCCATGGCTTGGCTATCGTATAGAGTGCTGCAGTGACCATTGGAGTACATGTGTCTTTTCACATCGTGGATTTCTCTGGAGAGATGTCCAGGAGTGGGATTGCTGGATCAAATTGTAATTCTATTTTTAGTTTTCTAAGGAATCTCCATACTGTTTTCCACAATGGTTGCACCAATTTGCATTCCCACCAATAGTGTAATAAAACTCTTAGAAGAAAACATAGGCCCAACACTCTCTGACGTAAATGACAGCAACATCTTCTCAGATCCACCTGTTAGAGTAATGATAATAAAAAGAAAAATAAACCAATGGGACTTAATTAAACTTAAAAGTTTCTGCACAGCAAAGGAAACCATAAACAAAACAAAAAGATAACCCAAAGAATGGGAGAATATATTTGCAAATGAAGCAACTGACAAGGGATTAATCTCCAAAATTTACAAACACCTTCTACAGCTCAATACCAAAACACAAACAACTCCATCAAAAAATGGGCAGACTATCTCAACAGACAATTCTCCAAAGAAGACATACAGATGGCCAAAAAACACATGAAAAGATGTTCAACATCACTCGTTATTAGAGAAATGCAAATCAAAACCACTATGAGGTACCACCTTAACACCAGCCAGAATGGCCATCATCAAAATGTCTGCAAACAATAAGTGCTGGAGAGGATGTGGAGACCTGCAACTGACTTCTGAATGTTAATCTTATATCCTGCTATTTTGCTGAATTTGTGTATCAGTTTGAGTAGTTTTAGTGTGGAGTCCTTGTGGTTTTCTATATATAGTTTCATGTCATCTTCATACAGGCACAGGTTTACCTCTTCTCTTCCAATTTGGATACCTTTTGGTTATTTTGTTTGATTGCTCTGGCTAGGACTTCCAATACTATGTTGAATAAAAGTCGTGAGAGTGGGCATCCTTGTCTTGTTCCAGATTTTAGTGGGAAGGCTTTCACATTTTCTCCATTGAGTATTATATTTGCTCTGGGTTTGTTGTAAATGGCTTTTATTGTGTTAAGGTATGTTCCCTCTATATCTAGATTTGTAAGATATTTTTATCATGAGTGGATGTTTGACCTTGCTAAATGCTTTTTCTACATCTGTTGAGATGATCATGTGCTTTTTTACTTTTCTTTTGTTAATGGGGTGTATGACGTTGATTGATTTGCATCTGTTGAACCCTCCTTTTGAACCTGGGATATATCCCTTGGTCGTGGTGTATGATCTTTTTATGTGTTATTGGATTCACTTGGCCAAGATTTTGTTGAGAATTTTTGTGTCTGTATTCATCAATGATATTGGACCATAATTTTCTTTTTTCATGATATCTTTGTCTGGTTTTGGTGTTAGGGTGATGGTGGTTTCATAGAATGTCTTTAGGAGTGTTTCCTCTTCTTCAACCTTTTGGAAATTTTGAGGGGGGTAGGTGTAAGTTCTTCTTTGTATGTTTGGTAGATTTCCCCTATGAAGTCATCTGGTCCTGGACTGTTGTTTGTAGGGAGTTTTTTAAATTACATATTCAATTTCCTTTCTAGTGACCATTATGTTCAGTTGATCTGTTTCTTCTTTTTGCAGTTTTGGTGGCCTGTAAGTCTCTAGAAAGTTGTCCATTTCTTCTAGGTTGCCAAATTTGTTGGCATATAATTATTCATAGTATTCTCCTATTTTTTTTTTTGTGTATTTCTGCAGTATCCATTGGGATTTCCTGTTTTTCATTTCTTATTTTGTTTGAGTTTTTTCTCTACTCTTCTTGGTTTGTCACTTGTGTTTACCTTTTCATAGAACTAGCTCTTGGTTTTATTTATTTTTTCTCTTGTTTTTTTGAATCTCTGTTTTACGATTTCCTCTCTGATCTTTATGATTTCTTTCTGTCTGCCAACTTTAGATTTTGTATGTTCTTTTTCTATTTCATTTAGGTGGTGGGTTGTCGATTTGAGATTTTTCTTCTTTCATGAGGAAGGCCTGTGTCGCTATGAACTTCCCTCTAAGCACTGCTTTTGTGGCATCCCACAGATTTCGAAGGGTTGTGTCTTCATTATCACTTGTCTTGAGGTATTTTTTAATTTCCTTCTTGAGTTCCTCATTGACCCATTCGTTTCTTAGTAGCATGTTTAGTCTCCATGTAGTTTGTTCTCATTTTTTTTTTCTGTGGTTGATTTCTATTTTCATGCCACTGTGGTCAAAGAAGATACTTGAAATAATTTCTAAACTCTTAAATTTGTTGAAGTTAGTATTGTGCCCCAGTATGTGGTCAATCCTTGAGAATGTTACATGTGCACTAGAAAAGAATGTGTATTCTGATTTTTTTAGATGTAATGTCCTGAATATGTCTATTCGGTCTAGCTTTTCTATTGTGTCGTTTAGGATCTCTGTTGCCTTATTGATTTTCTGTCTAGAGTTTCTATCCATTGATGCGAGTGGGGTGTTAAAGTCCCCTACTATGATTGTATTCCCATACATTTCTCCTTTTATATATGTTAGTATTTGTTGTAGGTATCTGGGTGCTCCTGTATTAGGGACATATATATTGACTATTGTAATATCCTCTTCTTGAATGTATCCTTTTATCTTTAAATAGTGTCATTCTTTGTCTTTCCTTATGGCCTTCATTTTAAAGTCTATTTTGTCGTATATGAGTATTTCAACTCCTGCTTTCCTGTCTTGTCCATTGGCATAAAATATTTTTTCCCATCCCCTCCCTTTCAATTTATATGTATCCTTTGCCCTAAGGTGAATCTCTTAGAGACAGTATATTGTAGGTTTTTGCTTTTTTATCCAGTCTGCCACTCTATGTTTTTAGATAGGAACGTTCAGTCAATTGACATTTGAGGTAATTATTGATAAATATGTATTTATTGGTATTTTAAACTTTGTTTTCCAGTTGATTCTATGTTTCTCCATTGTTCCTTCTTTCTTCAGTTGAATAACTTCCTTTTATTTTATGCTTGTATCCTTTTCTTTTTAGTTTTTGTGAATGTAATGTTTGGCTTTGGTTTGTGGTTATCCAGTTTTTTAAGTATGTTAACTCCTTCCTATATCTGATTCCTTTAGCCTGGTAGTCATATAGACTCAAACACATTCTAAAAAAAAAAGTCTATATTTTCTTACTTTCCTTCCCCACATTCTGTGATTTTGAAGTGCTTTTTTAACTTCTGCATTTGTATTTTTGCTGTTCCTTGTGTTTATCATCACTTTTACAACAGGTTTTGGTTTTTTCCTTTTAAATCTGTGTACTGGCTTACTTAAGTGATTGTTTTCCGGTTGTGGTTTCCTCCATCCTATTTTTCTTACTTATTTTTTATTTAGAGAAGTCTTTTCGTTATTCCTTTTAGAATGGGTTTAGTATTGCTGTACTATTTAATTTTTGTTTGTTGGGGAAATTCTTTATTTCTTCTATTATAAATGATATCCTTGCTGGGTAGAGCATTCTAGGCTGCAAATTTTTCCTTTTTAGAATTTTAAATATATCTTGCCACTCCCTTCTGGCCTGTAGTCTTTCTGTAGAGAAATCAGCTGATAGCTTTGTGGAGGTTCCCTATAATTAATGCTTTGCATTTCTCTTGCTGTCTTTAGAATCCTCTCTTTACCTTTAACTTTTACCATTTTTATTATAATATGTCTTGGTGTGGTCCTGTTTGGGTTCACCTTGTTTGGGACCCTCTTTGCTTCCTGTATCTTGATGTCTGTTTCCTTTAGATTTGGCAAGTTTTCAGACATAATTTCTTCAAACATATTTTCAATCCTCTTTTCTTTTTATTCTCCTCTGGAATCGCAATTATATGTAGATTGGCTCACATTATATTATCCCATAGATCTCTTATATTGCTTTCATATTTTTTCATTTGGTTTTCTGCCTTCTGTCCTGATTGGGTCATTTCCATTATTCTGTCTTTCAAGTCACTATTTCATTCATCTGCATTATTTCTTCTGCTCTTGAGTGCCTTTAACTCAGTTTGCATCTCTGCAAATGAATTTTCTAGTTTTCCTATGTTCCTTCTCATATTTTCTAGTTTCTTTCTAAAGTAATCTGAATTACTGTTTATATCCACTCAAATGCCTTCAGATTCACCCTTAATTCCTTCAGTATTTTCGTTGTCACCCTTTTGAACTCAGGGTCTATCACATTGCAGAGGTCTGTTTCATTGTTTGCTGCTTCAGGTGAATTCTCCTCTTCTAACTGGGAATTGTTCCTGAGTTTCTTCATTTTGCTTATGTTTTTCTTTTTCTGTGAGTTTTGGGAAATCAAACTGTAGTCTTGGAGGGCTATTTCTATGAAAGAGCACCCCTTTGTATTTTGTGGAGTGTTACTCTTTATTTTTGGAGTGGAAATTTGGATATTTGTTACCTCTTTCTTCAGCGTGAGTAGTATATCCCCTTGATAGGGTGCTGATTGTGTTTCCAGGGAGAAGGAAACAGTGGTCAGGGCCAGTAGTCAATACCTGGTTGCTGGGTTCTTGACAGTAGCAAGGACCTACAGGAAGTTGCCACAGGCTACTCCTAGTTGCAGGGCCTTGGGAAGTGGTAATGAGTCTCAGGTAGATTTAGGCAGTGCCTGGAGCATTAGGCAGTGGCAGGGTATGAGAGTTCCCAGGGGAGTGAGAGCAAGAATGGGTGATGTCCAGTCATAGTGCCCTCCTCTGTGGTCCCCTCTGAGGTGATTGGGGATGTAAGTGGTTCCTGTTCACAGACCCCTAGTGTTGGCAGGCCATGCCCACCTCTGGAGTCAGAGATAACTGTGGTGGTTTGCCCCTGCCACCTTTTGACCACACAAGAATCACCGCATCCCACTTAGACCTTGTAGGAGTTACTGCAGAGGCTTCTCCTATTTGCACAGTCCTGGGAAATGACAGTTTGGGCACTGCCTGGAGCATCTGGTAGCAGCATCAGCAGGGCGGGTGTGTTCCCAGGGGAGTAAGAGCATCAATGGGTGGTGCTCGGTTGCAGTGCCCTCTTTTTTTTTTCCTACCTCTGAGGTGCCTGGGGCTACAGGTGGAGCCTGTTACACAGGCCCATAGTGGTGGTGGGTCACACCCCAACTCTGGTTTCTGAGATGACTGCTGTGATTTTTTTCCTACCGCCTAAAGATCACACAAGAGGCATCACATCTTGCCTAGCCCCCCACTGCCCTTAGCCCACACAAGAGGTACCCAGCCACCCGTAGCCCACACAAGAGGTGCTTAGTCTCCTGTAGCCTGATAAAGTGGCCTCTTGCCACCTGTAGCCTATGCCAGAGGCACCCCACCCTCTGAGAGCCCGAGCATGTGCAGGGAAAGAGATTCCTATGTCTCTCTGCTCCTCCTCTTCTTGCCCTCCCCAACAATGGTGCCTTGCTCCTGTGGGCTCAGACCTCCTCCCAGGTTTCCTCGGCTGTGATGTTCTGCTTCCCAGCCTGTGGCACATGGCTCCCTAGTCCCCCAGGCTATTTCCACACAGCCAACCCTAGTCCTCTCCCCAGAACTGGCTTCCAGAGCCTGAGTCTCAGCATCCAGCCCCTGCCTGTGTGTGCCAGGATGTGATGTCTGGGATGGTGCTGATGGTCTGTGTGCCTCTCACTCTGCTTTGCCTTCCTTAGTCAAACTGCCACACTTTTCTCAGTGACTTTTAGGTCCCTTGATCTCTGTTGATCTCCCTCTTGGTTAGGTGGCTTCCCAGCGTGTGGGTTCCTTTTCTCTTTCACAGCTCCCTCTCAGAGTGCTAGTCCCATCTTGATTCCTTTTCTCTTTCTCTTTTTTTTTGCTTTTGTTCTACCAGCTATGTAAAGGGTTTCTTGCCCTTTTTGGAGGTTTATGTTCTTCTGCCAGTGTTCAGTAGATGTTCTGTGGGAATCCTTCTAAATGTAGATGCATTTTTTTGATGTGTTTGTGGGAGAAGGTTAGCACGACATCTTACCCCTCTGCCATCTTGATCCTTCTCCGCTTTGCACATTTTCAAATTAGGCTGTTTTATTTTGTTATTGGAGGCTTTGGAGTTCTTTATATAGTCTGGATATTACCTGATAGGTAACTTGCAATTATTTTCTCCCATTGTATGCGATACCTTTTCACTTTTTTGCTTGTATACTTTTATGAATAAATAATTTTGACTCAATTTATTTTTTGTTACCTATGCTTTGGGTGTCATTTTCAAAAATTATTGCTAAATCCAGTGTTATGAAGGTTTTTCCCTATGTTTTCTAAGAGTTTTGTGAGTTTTAGTTATTTTTATGTCTTTGATCCATTTTGAGGTAGTTTTTGTATATGATATATTAAGGGTCCAACTTCATTTTTTTGCATATGAAGATCATTTACACAAGAGTATTTGTTGAAAATACTTATGCTTATCTTCATGTATGTTTCCAAGTTGTATATTTAAAGCACAGTGAGACGAAGTAAAATCACCCCTTCCTGCATGTGATTTTTCTTTGTTTTATTGCTATTCAGGAACTTCTACATCACCTTGAGATAAGGAACTCATTTGTGTACTAGTAAATTTTAGACATGGAATATGACATCCTTCAGTGACACAACCAATTATGGCCACAAATGCTACTTTGATCTCTCAACTCTGTTTGCCACCATTGCCTCTAGCACCAGTATATTAATAGAATAAATGAGAGAAAGAGGTGATATATTGATTGATAGGTATGCAGGCTGGTAATTGGCATTTGAATTACTGATTAGCTTTGCCTTCATCATACATTAGTGAAGGATCCTAAAAGGCATTTTTTTTTCAGCCTACAAAGTCTGAAAAATAGACCTGGATGAGTAACAAAAGAAATTAAATTGACATCACTTTTATTTTTTAAATGCCTCTTTTTTAACAAAAAGAAGCTTTTTTTTTTGGCGTTACTTGCAGACTATCACACAGAAGATCCAGTAGCTTTTTGGACATGCACGTCATCAAGGACTCTTTGCTTTGCTCTCATACCACTTTTTCTTCCACTAGAAACAAATAAATATTTGGAGAAGGATAGTGAGGTGAAGTAGTCAGTGATTCAGAATCCAATCAGCGGGGCAGCAAGACATACAGAGCTCAGAATGCCTAGGGAAATGCTACTGAAGTAAAGCATGATCAATATAGGGCCTGAGGCATATGGCAAAGAGGAAAGATTTTGAGCCTGAGTAGAAACAGCCCTATGGATAATGGAGCAGTAGGAGGTGTCTGTTATGAACTTTGGGCTTTTTACTCTGAGAAACTAGTCTTGGGGCAGGCCAAGAGAATTGCAACTGCATTAACATAGGAACAGCTCAGTATATATTTGAAATAATAGAAATATGTTTCTTTAAAATTATTTTCTGATGCCAAAAGAGGCAGTATACAGAGTAGCAAAAAGCTACATATTAAACATTAAGGTCAGTAAGATAAAGATTTAAACTCTGGTCATCCTATAACAATGTATAAGTTACTCTTTATTTCAAAAAAAGTAAGCATATTTAATGCACAAATAAACAGCCCAAGATAATGTTAATCTTACTGTTCGGTATCTGGCCCATAGATCAGTGGTAATTGACATTCATTGTTTTTGTAGTTTCCAGACAAACAAGATAATTTTGTCATCATTATTACAACATTGAATTGTATATGAACCAATCCTTTAAGTGTGCAGTCACAAGCAAGCTTTAAGTAGATAAATCAGTACAGTGAAATCTATATTGTATACAATCACAGAAACAGGGTCACCCTGAAGTTGAAACAAAAGACTAAAAATCACTTTACAAAATAGGTAGTAACTAAAAATAGTACCCATTTTTAGTGTTTTTTAAAGGATCAGCTTTAAAGTAACAGAATGTAAAAATGCCAAAGAAGAAGTCCGAATGACTCTGTAATGCTTGAATTTTACACTCTTCATCCCTATATGGGCCATGCCTATCCTTGATTTTTTAAGTTTAATTTAAGCTTTTCAAATTTTCATGTTTTGAAATAGTTTTGTTTTAGATTTTTCTTTCCTGTATTGCTTTGAATCTCTTAATTGTGTCAGTATAGTAATTAGCTATCCATCAGTTATAAATTTTAAAACCCAAGACTTTCAATTGGGTTTAAATGGGAACAAAGAATGAAGAAAGTAGACACAAGAATTTTTAAAAAGCTTAAATGATAGAGGAGCCAGTACCAATTTTAAAAAGCACTCTTATCCTTACCTTAGAATTCTACTTTGATAAATATTAATGTTTAACCAGTTAGCAGCATTAACGCTACTATTTCAATAGTTACCATTTCATGTATAGTAAATGTCACAAGATGAACGTCATAGTTGATAAAGCAGACTTGGAAAGGAAAAGTTTACTAGAAAGTACACTTCCCTTTCTATTTATTTATTTATTTATTTATTTATTTATTTAGTCTTTTTGCCTTATCTAGGGCCGCACCCGCAGCATATGGAGGTTCCCAGGCTAGGGGTCTAATCGGAGCTATAGCCGCCAGCCTTGGCTACAGCCACAGCAACACGGGATCCGAACCGTGTCTGCAGCCTACACCACAGCTCACGGCAACGCCGGATCCTTAACCCACTGAGTGAGGCCAGGGATCGAACCCGCAACCTCATCGTTCCTAGTCAGATTCATTAACCACTGAGCCACAACGGGAACTTGCTCCCTTTCAATTTAAACTCAGGAAAATGGATGTAACCACTTGGAATTGCTGTTGATAGACAGTGGTGGAGAATAATTTATTTTTTATTTTTCCCTTTTTAGGGCTGCATCTGTGACATATGGAAGTTCCTGGGCTAGGGGTCAGCTTACACCATAGGCACAGCAATACCAGATCCTAGTTGCGTCCGCGACCTATGCCACAGATCAGGGCAATACTGGATCCTTAACCCACTGAGTAAGGCCAGGGATCAAACCTGCATCCTCATGGATACTAGTCAGGTTCTTGACCCTATGAGCCACTGAGGGAACTCCAGGTAATTTAACATGCTAAACTGCGTGATGCCAATCTTGACATCTTTTTCTGGAATTAAAACAGAGGGGAATACCTTAAAGGGCACCCAAAAATGGCAAGAGAAATCAACATGTTATTTTCATTTCAGTAGCAGTTTTCAACAGAACCAAACTTGTTACCTTTAAACTTGAAAGCCTAGACCCATCCAGACTTTGAAAATGTTACCCCTTCAAGGCATTTTTATCAGCATTGCACTTAGGGAAATTTCCAATGGTGGCTTGTAAGGCTTTCAGTGAATCTTTGGAATCTTTAAAATTAGGATTTCTGATGCCGTAAAGGGTTGGACTGAATTGGATTCCCTTGTAGGAAAAGCAGGCTAGAACTTACTTCCATTCTAAAACTGAAGAAGAGCCACAGGTTAAATGTGGAGTTACAGTGTTGCTAAATGAGGACAATAGCTCAGTAGCCTTATTTAGATAGCTATTAAATGCTTTTATCATGAACACCTTATAGCTTTTCTCACAGGTGATAATCGTTTGTCATCCATTTCTATAAGCAAACCAATTTTATTTGTGCCACATATATTGTACTTCCAAGCAGATGGACTTTCTGGGGAACTGGTAGGCTTTAGCCTTGGGCCTGTCATTGGGAAAGTCTCTTTTTGCTTACAGCATATTTCTTCCTTGTTGAAGTTATTTGAAAGTTATTCTTGGATAGTTCCATCACAGGGTTTAGTAGTTACATTATTTGTGTGTATCCAGTTGCCTCTGACATTGTCTCTATTTTTCATCTATGTCTGCCTTGTTGCCAGGTTTAAATTCCACAGTCTTGATTCCTTTTGCCCTTGCATTGGGGGAAATAGTTGTGTCTGACAAATTACAACCAAAACCAAACAGATGGACACTGTAAGGGGTAACATTCCTTATGGAATTTAGGGTTAATGTATATCCTTCAAAAGCTATAAGTGTACTCACATCAGAAGCTTTCTCTTACCATGACAGCTGCTATTCAGTACTTCTGCGTTAGGTAGTAGTTTGCAGTTCACATTTTCATCTTCACTTTCCAACGATGGTTCCTCAGGAAGGTAGCTTGATGAGTCATCCATTGTGTAAGATGTTCAGTAGCCACTTTTCATCATAAACACTGAAGATGTACTATGTATCAGTTCTGAAAGAAGCAGCATGAGCAGTTGCCTCCTCCAAACACCACCCAGGCTTGCCAGGGGCAGGAGGGGTGGAGCAGGAGGCCCAGGTGGGTTCCACCTGCATATCTACTATCTTCCGATATCTCTGGTGTATCTGCCTACATTTGGAAGTGAGAAAATAGGCAAAGGACCAGTGATCTGGGGATTAGGGCATGGCAGAGAAATCAGCATGCCAGCCAGATTGAGATGCACCCTGTTGCTTGAGCCCTGTAGCCCAAGATGGAGACCATGGTGGCACAGACTGCTTTACCTGTCCTGTGAAGGCCCCCGTTATGGTGGTTTTGTAATTATTTTAAGCTTTCAAACTTAGATATGTCTTCTAATCCAGTGTGACTGAATTGCTGAGGTTTTCTTTTAGGGACGTAACCTAAGATTTGGCATTGTGAACTATGGAAAAATTCAATACACTATTTTGCCTTTGTAAATAATCATCAGTCATTGTTCCTCCAACTGCCTTATTCTGCTTCTCTTAATCCTCTTAGTTCTTCCAGAAGCTAACTCTGAGGTAGAATTTAATTTGCATAACAGTAAAGGGATGGCCTAGTGATCAAACCCTGTGTAAGGGAAGAGAAGAAAGCAGGAGAAGTCCATTTGTTTGTGATGCTGGGTGCTGGGCCTCAGCTGTCACCACAGAATTGCTTTGGAGAGCCAGGGTCATTGTGCATTGGGCCTAAAAGGCCAGTACTTTATGTTCCTAGTTTCATCAGTCATTGGCTTTGGGCTGACCCAGGCAGGGTATAACCTTGAAAAATGTGTCTTTACAGTAGAGACATTCCCTGAAGTGGATAACAGATGAAAGCTGGGGCAAAATGTCCTTCCTTGAAGAAGAATCTTGGTGGTTCATTGCATTCATAACATAAGTAATATTCCAAAGATTAGACACACTGAAATATAGGTTGATTTGAAGTAGTTCTGATCTGCTTGTTTTTAAAGATATTTTGCCAACTATTGTCTTTTGATTTTGCAATTAAACTTTTAACTTTCTTGTAGTTGAGAGGTAGAACTGTGTTTTATTATAAAGTACTGCTTTATTTTCTTGTTCATTGATTTAGTGAAGTAAGCAGTGACTGACATCTGTGATTTTAAATCTATCCCATATGTGTCCTCCAAGGATGTGTAGTCCTGTTCTTTTTATTTATGGAGACCTAGAAATAATAGTAGAGGAAAATAACAAGTCTCTGATTTACTTAGAATTAATGTTAAATTTAATACTTCATGTTGATTTGCTTTTGAATTATATCCTGCATTTGTGTGGCTTTGTAGAATGTTTTGAAATACATATTTTCCTTTCTTAATTATGACGGCCTGAATGTTTTTTTTTTATTCATTAGATGTTTATTAGCAAATGCTCGACTAAGCTAGGTGCTCTATAGACCTATTTATGTAAAGCTATGGTAACTAAGTGCCCTAATAAACCAGATTTTGGGGGGTGGGGGTAGAAAGGGTAGCCGCCCAAGGAATCCTTGGCAAACTTTAGAACCTGTTTGCTAGGAGTGAAAAGGGAAAAACAGGGAAATACTTCTCCAGCCTCACAGTAATTCTTAGTAACTATTTTTGGGTCAAGTTATTGAAGAATTAGTAATGTGGCAATAAATGAGCTTTTCTTAGAGTTTCGTGACACTTTATAATTTATGGTCTCATCTATTTGCCAAATAAACTGTTCAAACAAAGGAAAGGACAGAATAATTGAACAAGTGTCTTTTTTCTTTGCACCAAATACAAGCATCATCCCAATAACATGTAACGTTTAAGAAAGGTATGGTAGGAGTTCCCGTCATGGTGCAGCAGTTAACAAATGCGGCTAGGAACCAGGAGGTTGCGGGTTTGATCCCTGGCCTTGCTTGGTGGGTTAACGATCCGGTGTTGCTATGAGCTGTGGTGTAGGCCGACAGCTGTAGCTCCGATTCAACCCCTAGCCTGGGAACCTCAACATGCCACAGGTGCGGCCCTAACAAGCAAAATAATAAAATTAAATTTTAAAAAAAGAAAGATATGGTAAAATACTTGTGCTTCATTCAGTGGTATTTTGAGTGAAGATATTTTATTCATTTTTTTTTGGCTTAAGAATTTTATTACAACTATAGGTGGAAAAAAATCATCACAAGTCAATTTGATAGCATTTGCGTCCCAAAACCTCGGTGCATCCCCCCCACCCCCCAGATTGTCTTGTTTGAAAAACCAAAGGTTTTCCAAAGTCTGTGAGTCATTGTCTGTTCTACAAAGAAGTTCACTGTGTCTTTTTAGTTTCCACATGTAAGCAGTAGCATTGGGTGTTGCTGTCTAATTTTCTGACTGGTTTCACTTCGCATGATAATTTCTAGGTCCATCCATGTTGCTGTAAATGTTGGTATTTCGTTCCTTTTAATGGCTGAGTAACATTCCATTGTGTGTATGTACCATATCTTCCCTACCCACTCCTCTGTCGATGGGCATTTAGGTTGTTTCCATGACCTGGCTATTGCATAGAGTGCTGCAATGAACTCTGGAGTTCATGTGTCTTTTCGAGTCATGGTTTCCTCTGGATAGATGCCCAGGAGTGGGATTGCTGGATCAAATGGTAATTCTATTTTGAGTTTTCTGAGGAATCTCCATACTGTTTTCCACAGTGGCTGCACCAATTTGCATTCCCACCAACAGTGTAATAGGGAACCTTTTTCTCCACACCCTCTCCAGCACTTATTGTTTGTAGACTTTTTGATGGCCATTCTGGCCTGTGTAAGGTGGTAACTCATAGTGGATTTGATTTGCGTTTCTCTAATGAGGAGTGATGTTGAACATCTTTTCATGTGTTTATTTGCCATCTGCACGTCTTCTTTGGAGAATTGTCTGCCTAGATTCTCTGCCCATTTTTTGATGGGGTTGTTTGTTTCTTTGGTATTGAGCTGTAGGAGGTGTTTGTAAATTTTAGAGATTAATCCCTTGTCACTTGCTTCATTTGCAAATATTTTCTCCCATGCTGTGGGTTGTCCTTTTGTTTTATTTATGGTTTCCTTTGCTGTGCAGAAACTTTGAAGTTTAATTAAGTCCCATTTGTTTATTTATCTTTTTATTGCCCTTACTCTGACAGATGGATCTGAGAAGATGTTGCTATCATTTATGTCAGAGAGTGTTTGGCCTATGTTTTCCTCTAAGAGTTTGATAGTATCTGGTCTTATATCTAGATCTTTAATCCATTTTGAGTTTATTTTTGTGCATGGTGTTAGGAAGAGTTCTAGATTCATTTTTTTTACAAGTAGCTGTCCAGTTTCCCCAGCACCACTTATTGAAGAGGCTGTCTTTTGTCCAATGTATATTCTTGCCTCCTTTGTCATAGATTAGTTGACTATAGATGTGTGGATTTAATTCTGGTCTTTCTATCCTGTTCCACTGATCTATATTTCTGTCTCTGTGCCAATACCATACGGTTTTGATGACTGTAGCTTTGTAGTAGAGTCTGAAGTCAGGGATCCTGATTGCTCCAGCTCCATTTTTCTTTTTCAGGATGTCTTTGGCTATTCTGGGTTTTTTGTGCTTCCAAACAAACTTTAAAATATTTTGTTCTAGTTCTGTGAAAAAGGTCCTTGGTAATTTCATAGGGCTTGCATTAAATCTGTGGATTGCTGTGGGCAGTATAGTCATTTTGATAATATTGACTCTTCCAATCCAAGAGCATGGTATGTCTTTCCATCTGTTCATGTCCTCAGATTTCTTTCATCAGTGTCTTATAATTTTCAGAGTACAGGTCTTTTGTCTCTTTAGGTAGGTTTATTCCTAAGTATTTGATTCTTTTTGATGCAATGGTAAATGGGATTGCTTCCCTAATTTCTCATTCTGATCTTTCATTGTTAGTATGTAGAAATGCAGTTGATTTCTGTGTATTAATTTTGTATCCTGGAACTTTGCCAAATTCATTGATGAGCTCTAAGAGTTTTCTGGTAGAGTCTTTAGGATTCTCTAGGTATAGTATCATGTCATCTGCACATAGTGATAGTTTTACTTCTTCCTTTCCAATTTGGATTCCTTTTATTTCTTTTTCTTCTCTGATTGCTGTGGCTAGGACTTCCAGAACTGTGTTGAATAGCAGTGGCCACAGTGGACATCCCTGTCTTGTTCCTGTTCTCAGTGGGAATTCTTTCAGCTTGTCACTGTTGAGAAAGATGTGAGCTCTGGGTTTGTCATAGATGGCCTTTATTACATTGAGGTAGGTTCCCCCTATGCCCACTTTCTGAAAGCTTTATATCATAAATGGGTGTTGGATTTTGTCACAGGCTTTTTCTGCATCTATGGAGAGGATCATATGGTTTTTATTCCTCAGTTTTTTAGTGTATCACACTGATTGATTTGTGTATACTGAAGAATCCTTGCATCCCTGGGATAAATCCCACTTGATCATGATGTACAATCCTTTTAATGTATTGTTGGATTCAGTTGGCTAGTATTTTGTTGAGAATTTTTGCACCTAAGTTCATCAGTGAGATTGGCCTATAATTTTCTTTTTTTGTGATATCTTTGTAGGGTTTTGGTATCAGGGTGATGGTTGCCTCATAGAATGAGTTTAGGAGTGTCCCTTCCTCTGGAAATTTTTGGAAGAGTTTCAGAAGGATAGGCATTAGCTCATCCCTAAATGTTTGGTAGAATTGACCTGTGAAACCATCTGGTCCTGGACTGTTGTTTTTTGGAAGTCTTTAAATCACAGTTTCAATTTCAGAAATTGTGATTGGTCTATTCATATTTTCTATTTCATCTTGGTTTAGGCTTGGAAGATTGTGCTTTTCCCAGGATTTGTCCATTTCTTCTAGATTTTCCATTTTATTGCCGTATAGTTGCATATAGTAGTCTCTTATGACCCTTGATGTCTGTTGTTACTTCTCCTTTTTCATTTCTAATTTTATTGATTTGTGTCCTTGCTTTTTTTCTTGATAAGTCTGGCTAAGGGTTTATCAATATTGTTGATCTTTTCAAAGAACCAGCTTTTAGTTTCATTGATCTTTTCTATGGTTTTCTTCATTTCTATTTCATTGATTTCTGCTCAATCTTTATGATTTCTTTCCTTCTACTAACTTTAGGTCTTGTCTGTTCTTCCCTCTCTAGCTGCTTTAGATGTAAATTTAGGTTGTTTATTTGAGCATTTTCTTGTTTCCTGAAGTAGGCTTGTATTGATATAAACTTTCCTTTCAAAGCTGCTTTTGCTGCATCCCAGAGGTTTGGGAGTGTCGTATCTTTGTTGTCATTTGCTTCTAGGTATTTTTTAATTTCCTCTTTGATTTCTTCAGTGATCCACTGGTTGTTTAGTAGCATGTTGTTTAATCTCCACGTATTTGTATTTTTGGCCAGTTTATTCTTGTTGTTGATTTCTTGTTGTATGTGTAGCATCGTGGTCAGAGAAGATGCTTGAAATGATTTCACTTTTCTTAAAGTTACTGAGGCTTGATTTGTAGCCCAGGGTGTGATCAATCTTAGAGAATGTTCCATGTGCACTTGAGAGGAATGTGTATTCTGTTGCTTTTGGATGGAATGTCCTATAAATATCTATTAAGTCCATCTGATCTAATGCTTCATTCAGGGCCTGTGTTTCCTTATTGATTTTCTGTCTGGATGACCTTTCCATTGCTGTACGTGGGGTGTTAAAGTCCCCCACTATGATGGTGTTATTGTTGATTTCTCCTTTTAAGGTTTTTAGCAGTTGCCTTATATATTGTGGTGATCCTATGTTGGGTACATAGATATTTAAAATTGTTATATCTTCTTCCTAGATTGATCCTTTGATCATTATGTAGTGCCCTTCCTTGTCTCTTAAAATGTTCTTCATCTTAAAGTCTATTTTGTCTGATAGGAGTATTGCTTTTCTGGCTTTCTTTAGATTCCCATTTGCATGGAATATTTTCTTCCATCTTCTCAATTTGTATGTGTCTCTAGAAATGAAGTGGTTTTCTTGAAGACAGCTTATATATGGGTCTTGTTATTGTATCCATTCAGCTAGTCTATGTCTCTTGGTTGGGGCATTCAGTCCATTAACATTTAAGGTAATTATTGATATATATGTTCTTATTTCCATTGTATTAACTGTTTGGGTTTTTTGTTGCTCTTTTTTCTTCCCTTATGCTCTTATTGTCTCCTCTCACAAGATGACTATCTTTAACGTTGTATTTGAGTTGATTTTTCTTGTTTGTATAGCAATTGTAGATTTTTGGTTTGCTGTTACCCTGAAGTTTTGATATAGGAGTCTATATACAAATGAGATTGTTTTAAGTTGTTGGTTTCTTAATTGTACGTGCATCTCCAGTGACCTGCTTTTGTGGTACCTTCTCATGATTTCTGATTTTGGTAGCATAATTGTGCTTGGATGATTTAGTATCTTTACTGAATATATGCTTTTACTTGTGAGCATTGTCATTTGTGGTGTTTTGTTTCTGGTTGTGGCCTTTTCTTTTCTTCCTAGAGAAGTTCCTTTAGTATTTGTTGTAAAGCTTGTTTAGTGTTGCAGAAATCTCTTAGCTTTTGTTTATCTGTAAAGGTTTTGATCTCTCCTTCAAATATGAATGAGAGCCTTGCAGGGTAAAGCAATCTTGGTTGGAAGTTTTTCCCTTTCATCACATTTAGTATATCATGACACTCCCTTCTGGACTGCAGAGTTTCAGATGAAAAATCTGCTGATAACCTTATTGGGGTTCCCTTGTATGTCATTTGTTTTGTTTCCCTAGCTGCTTTCAAAATTTTCTCTTTGTCTTTAATTTTGGTCATTTTGATTAATATGTGTCTCAGGGTGTTCCTCCTTGAGTTTATTTTATATGGTACTCATTGCGCTTCCTGGATTTGACTGAGTGGTTCCTTTCCCATATTAGGGAAGTTTTCGGCTCTCATCTCCTTGAATATTTTTTCTGTCCCCTTCTCTCTCTCTTCTCCCTCTGACACCCCTATAATACAGATGTTGGTACATTTAACATTATCCCAGAGTTCTCTGAGACATTGCTCATTTCCTTTCAATCTTTTATCTCTTTCTCTTCTGCATTAGTGATTTCCACTAATCTGTCCTCCACCTCGCTGATTCGTTCTTCTGCCTCCTGTATTCTACTGTTGGCTGCTTCTAATGAATTTTTTATTTCAGTTATTGTATTTTGCATCTCTTCTTGTTTAAATTTTACAGCTTGTATTTCTTTGCTCTGTTTCCTGTAAATTATCAATCCTTGCCTCCAGTTTATTTCCAATGCCTTGCATCATCTTCAGCATCAACAGTCTAAAGTCTCTTTCTGGGAGGCTGATAATCTCATCACTGAGCTGTTTTTCTGGGCTTTTCTCTTTCTCCCTTATCTGAGTTAAAGTTTTCTGTCTTTTGATTTTTATGGGTTTTTGGTGTGGTGACCTTTTTGTAGACAATAGAGTTGTAGCCTCTCTTAGTTCTGGTGTTTGCCTCCGCTGTGGCTAAAGTTGGTATGGAGGGGGCTTGCTGTAGGCTTCCTGATGGGAGGGACTGATGCCTTCCCACGGCTAGGTGGGGTTGATTCCTCTCCCTCTGATGGGTGGGGCTTTGTCTCTGGAAGAGATTAGAGGCTGGCTGTGTGCCTGAGGGGTCTTTAGGCAGCCTGTTTACTGATAGGTGGGGTTGAGATCCCACCTGGATTATTGTTTGGCCTGAGGCTTCTCAGCACTGATGGGAGGGACCAGATTTTCCGAAAAATGGCCACTTCCAGAGAAACGCAGGCTGATGAATGTTCCCAAGAGGTTCCCCTCCAATGCCCTTCCCCCCCAACAAGCCACAGTCACCCCTGTTTTCCCAGGAGATCCTCCAAGAATAGCAGTCAGGTTCCACCCAGATTCCTATGGAGACTTTGCTTTGCCCCGAGACCCACGTGAAAGTCTGTGTGTGACTTTCAAGAATGGGTTCTCTGTTTCCCCCAGTCATGTGGAGCTCCTGCACACAAGCCCTGCTGGCCTTCAATGCCAGATGCTCCAGGGGCTCTTTCTCCCTGTGCCAGATCCCCAGGCATTTGATGTGGAGCTCAGAACTCTCAGTCCTGTAGCTGAGTCTCTGTGATACAGATACTTTCCAGTCTGTGGGGCTTCCCACCCAGGAGGTATGGGGTTGCTTCTATCACGTAATTGCCCCTCCTACCTCTTGTTGTGGTCTCCTCTTTGTCTTCTGTTGTAGAATTTCTTTTTTGGAAGTTGTCAGTCCATTTCGTCGAATGCTGCTTGGCATTTGGTTGTAGTTGTGTTGTTTTTTGAGAGAGAAGTTGAACTCCAGTCCTTCTATTCCACCTCTTAATCCAGTCTCTTTATTCATTTTTAATTAACTTAAAATTCTAAATTGGTAGCAGTATAAATGTTGAAAAAAAATTCACTAAACAAATGTTGCATGTTAAAACGTATTTTGGCATTTGAAATGAAATACTTTATTTGGAACTGCAGTCATGAAGGATTTTTGAAAGCTGAGGTAATGATTTGATTAAAGTTTTGTCAAGCAGTGAAATCAACTGTATGGCAAGAAATGGGTTGTTTCCTTTGCTGTACATGATAGGACCATCATAATGTAGTTTATTCTTATGTGGCAGCAGTTTAAGTCAAAGATGTCTTTCTACAGCAAAATATTTTTTGCCGCATGTGTTAAGAGAGGTCACCACACCGTTAGTCTGAAGAAAATAATCATCAGGAACCCACTATAGAGTTACCTAGCAGGTGCTAGCTTTATTTCATCATGAATATTTTCCCTTCCTTCTCCTGTGTGGTAGAGTTAGGATTTGAAGGTATTTGTAGTTTGAGTCTTCATACAAACTTTGTGAAAAGTTCCATGTATTGATAAGTGATCCTTATAAATGAAAGTGTCAGTTACTCATATGCCACCATAGAATGACTTGCAAACACTTGAGTTTGTGACAATTCAGAATTCACTGTGCATTTTGTTTTAGTGAGTTCATTCTTATTTTTGTCACTTAATGTGATGGAATTTATGCAGAAATAGCTAGTAGTTAGCAGTTTACTTTGGCCAAATATTTGTCTGGTTTATGTTAGTGTTATTTTTCACTGTAGTAAACTTAATAAGAGACCTACAATCAGTATTTTCCTTTGGTAAGTAAGTTATATACACGCGCACACACACACACACACACACACACACACATACATATATGTGTATAATATTGCTTAGCCCTATCTCAATTTTAAATGTTTATCACACACCTGGGAGAATTAATAACAAATTTAAAATTACAAAAATACATTGAATATTTTGAGGATGTCGAGGAACTAGGAAAACACGATTCATGTAGTTAAAATATTGCTAGATATAATATTTAATACATTCCTGATATTTTTACCATAACTTAGAGTATAATATGTGAACAAAATGTAATCAGTAAATATCTGTATGGAAATACATAATTATACATGCCCATTTTTGTCATTGCTAAAGGTTTTCCTGAAAATTTTCAATTCCTATATAATAGTGAAATACATTTCTCAGTGCTGATGCGGGATCCTGTTATGTCAAGTGTATCAGGTATATAAAAATTACAAACCAACAAATTTTACTACCTCAAGACAACACTTTTTTCACACCCTCACGTCAAATCTGTGTGGCACTTAACAGCAGTGGAAGGCAGCTAACCTCTTGGTGAAAGTTCAGGGATGCACCTCAGAATCAAGGTTTACTTGCATGAGTACCAAAGGAAGGGCAAGACCAGGAATGATAAACATAAAATTTTGTTGGCATTTTGTTGGTCAAAGCAAATTATGCAGTGGGAAAGTTATACGTACAGTGGTCTTGCAAAGAGAAAAGGTGGAAGTGATGGGGGAATCACTACTACCTCCCATTTCAGACATCTTTGGTTTGAGTGGAACACTCTATAGTAACTTCCAGGAAAGTGGAAATGTATGATTATTTTAATCCTTGTACTATTTATTGAAGATACAACATGACATTCACAGCCATTTCTTTAACTCCATTTGATTAGATTTTGCCAAAGTGATAATGAAGAAGAACCAAATGCATAGAGGCTCTTTGGGGTGGGTACAAGAATCCATTAACAGAGTTGTTTTGTTTTTTATGTGGCATGGCTTACTTTCTTTTTTCTCCTTGAGGAAATACCTGTTAAATCACACGTGGGTCAACCTGGGAAATACAAAAATGGGAGCCATATTTCAGCAGCACTACCATATTACATTTTCAACACAACAAAATGCATTTTGTATTACAAATAGTAATATGGATAGAGAATACCTAAGAGCACTGACACAAGCCCAAAGATGATGCACACTCTCTGTGCTATTACGTATTAAATCAACTGTTGAGACTAACTATAAACAAAACACAGGTTTTAAAATCAGACATACCTTGGGAGTTCCCATTGTGGCTCAGCAGTAACTAACCTGACTAGTATCCAAGAGGATGCCGGTTCAATCCCTGGCCTCCCTCAGTGGGTTAACGATCTGGCGTTGCCATGAGTTGTGTTGTAGTTCGCAATGTGGCTTGGATCCTGCATTGCTGTGGCTGTGGCTAGGCTTGAATATACAGTTTGGATTCGACCCCTCACTTGAGAACTTCAATGTGCTGCAGGAGCAGCCCTAAAAAATAAATAAATAAATAAATACATAAAATTGCACATACCTTAGTTGCTGCTTAATTCTGACCTTAGAAATGCTGTTAAAACTCTCTGCATCTCTGATTTTTTTATCTATAAAATAGCAATAGTAAGTTTTTTGAATAGCTATTGTGTAGATTAAACAGATGACATAGAAAGCTCTTATTATGGAGACTGAAACATAGTAGATCATCAATAAATGTGAATCATGACAACCAGTGATATGGGAAATAATATTCTGATTTCTCTGCAAGTTTGTGGCAAACAAAAATGTGAAAGATAAAACCTTTTTAGGTACTTCCTTTATATTAGGCAAATTTCCTCTCCTGTGTAGAGATACAGTGCTGCTCTTGACAATAGGAAAAGAAATGTAAAACTTGGAGATAATATTAGCTCCAAATATTTGTTTGCTTCTTGTAAGTTGGGCACTGCACCAGCTCCTTAATTTGTATTATCTCATCCTGTCTCCAGAAGAATAATTTGAAACGGGCTTTTGCTGATTTACTTTTTAGAAAATTGTGATACTATGCTGTGGTACCACTAGACAATGAAATTGTACACATCTATTTTATTGGTAAAATGCTTAATTTCATACTTTGAGTAGAAAGTACACTGAAGTCCATACTTAAGCAGAAATTAGGTTCTAAAGTCAGAGAGTACAGTGAAAAACTAGGACAGCTAAAATTATGCTTTAAAATCCTTAAAGTACCCCATATTATAACATGGCAGGAGATTTACACTTATAAAGGCACATTAGGTAAGACAGGGGCTGAGAGCCAAAATCCCCAAAGAAGCTACAGTTCTTTTCTCCTGGTTCCTTTGGGGGACATGGACATATATGATGGGAAAGTGGGTGTTCTTAACAGCATTCTGTAGGATCTTCTCCTTCTTACTCTCTTTCTCTATCGTTCTCTCCCGTTCCCACACCCCACCCCATTTTCGTCATGTTTCCTGTATGAGTTTACTAAGATAAGTTGTGATGGTACAATACATTAATAATGCATTAAAGATAAATTACCACTGTGCAAATCATAGAATACCTGAAATATCTTTCTTGATACTATTTTTGACTGTATAAGTTTCAAACTTAATCTCCCTTAATAACAAGTTATTCTGATTTGCACAATGAAAAATTGTTATCACGTCATTTTTTATCACACATGAAAAGCAATGGCCCTAGACATCTTTTCTTACTACTATGCCCCCAACATGAATATTTTATTTATGGATGTAATTATTTTAGTGAATATAAACCTATGAGAATTTCTAGAACTGAAGTGGATGAGTCCACTCCATGTCTGAGAATTAGGCGGGAGATGAAATTAGGGTGAAAACTACCAGTTTGACAAGAAGAAAAATGTATTTAGAAGAAATAGATTTAAATTTCAATAATTATGCTTAAAATAAAGGCAGAGGACTCTTGGGCATCTTCAGTGCATATAATAAAAAAGAATAAAATTACCATTGAAGCATGCATTGAAAGTATACAACAAAATGTCATTTGTGTTTTCTTTATTCAGCACATTGACTTTATGTGTTTTAATTTTTAAAGCAAACACAGAAGGTAAGCCTTTACATAATTTTGCTTCCAGTATTTTTTCCCCATCTCTGTATTTTTAGGAGGACTAAAGTTTATCTCTGAGTTTTGATATTTTGCATTTTTGGTTTTATCATTTATGACAAGGGAGGGAATGATGTCTAAATCAGGAATTAGGCATTACAGTTCCTTTACAGAATATCTAGGGCACATGAATACTTTAGGCTGGCTAGGTACTCAGTATCTCGAGTTATGTTGCCTTTAAAGACAGTTGGTAGGTAAGGCAAAGTAAGGCAGCCTTATATAAAAGTCAATTATATGTTATGCAAACAGTGAAGCGTTATGTTGTACACTTGAAACTAATAGGATGATATATGTCAGTTATATCTCAATTTGTAAAAATTAGTTATATGAGGCTTTTGGTTTCTCAATCACCTTCCCCTTCACAATAGAGGAATGGTTTAGGAAAAAATGTTGTTTGGAATTCCATAAGTAAAAGAATAATAAAACCTCTTTCTCTTTGACCTTTACTGTGGGTAATAGTAAGGTCATAAAATCATTACTAGAAGACGTGGTTAACCATAAGCAATATTATTTACATTATTAGGTCCCAGATCGGATCCTCAGCTATTTTCATCTATGTCTATTGAAGTTGTTTATTCATTAGCGTATGTTCTTCTCATATACATCTTTCTGGAAGTCAAACAATCTCTTCTCAGATGTTTTTCATATATTCCTAATGTTTTGCATTCCCACCCTCTTTATCTGTGGTTAAGTGAAAGTGAAGCATTAACCTCTTATCTCCCGAAATTATAAATACCAATGTGAAGTTTGAGAAATTTCACAATATAAAATGTATGACTCATAAATGTTTGGTTTGTTTTATGTAGAGTTTTCTCTCTTCAAATATGTTAAATATGTAAAAAGTCAAAAATAAAATGTATATATCTGTATACTTGTTTTCTCTTTGAGCAAAATTTAGGAAATTTATTTCTGTTCTGAAAGTTCAGAACCTCTTAAAGCAGCATGCTGCTTAGTAATTTTATTTTACTTTGTTGGCATTTTATCCTTATTATGAATTTTTGTTAAAAGATATTGTTATTTGTGTGTAGTCTGGAAGAAACTTTTTGGTGTGGAAAACTGTTACGAGTGTTTTAGCATAAAGGAACAGGTTTTTGGTGTCACTGCAGATAATGTTGAATTACTTTGATTTTCTTTCTAGGTTTGTTCACTCTTTAAGAAAAATATTTTCAAAGGCAGTGACATCTGTTAAAAAGTAGCAGAATGCTGCTTGCATTTGATGTACCAAATGAACAGAAATAACTGTAGTGTGTATGAGTTGGACTCTGAGCAATACTTCACAGTATATACTTTTTCTTTACCTATTCACCCATCACCTTTATCCTAAAACAAGAAAGGCAAATATTTATTCAACATGTATTTACATTTCTTTGTTCAACAATTTTTGGGGTTGAAACCCCAGGTTCATTAGATGAAACCTAGAAACATGAGTTTTATTTTTGTCTCATGTATACTTTATATATTTATAAATCTGTAATATACATATATCATATAGTTATAAATATATAGTATATATTTATATTCTATATATGTTTATGCTTGCATATACCCATATATATGTATATGTTTATATTAGTGTTTGCATGCATATGTGTATACTTGATAAGTTATATATGACAATGCTACAAGTATAAAGTGCTAAGTACTACTTAGGACAGATTTCTGTTGTCATGGTGTGTAGATCAAAATTTCTTTTCAGATAATCTTGAGAAAATTCTTGGTAAAACTTACTCCACCGCTAGGTGGTGAGGTTTCCTTAAAGGGGTAATTAATTATGGTTTTTTTTCCCCAGCTTTATTGAGATGCCTTTAACTTATCACGTTGTGTATGTTGAAGGCATACAATGTAATGATTTGATGTCTATATATATTGTGAAATGATTACCACAATAAGATTAACACATCTGTCATCTCACATAGTTGCATTGTGTGTGTGTGTGTGTGTGTGTGTATGTGTGTGTGTGTGTGTGTGTGTGGTGAGAAATAATATCTGCTCTTTTAGCACCTTTCAAATATACCATACAATATCGTTAACTATGGTCACTGTACTCTACGTTACTTTTCCAGTACTTATCCACCTAATTACTGGAAATTTGTACATTTGAAGAGCCTTCATCCTTTTTTTCCCACTTGCCCACCTATACCCCTAACAACCACCATTCTCCTCTCTTTCTAAGAGTTCAGTGTTTTCACGTTCCACACATAAGTGAGATCTTACAGTGTTTATCTTTCTCTCTCTGACTTATTTCATTTAGTAATGCCCTTAGGATTCTGCCACCTTGTCACAAATGACAGGATTTCCTTCTTTTTAAGGCTGAGTAATGTTTACATATAATCACATTTTCTTTATCCATTCATCTGTCAATGGATGCTTAGGTTGTTTCCATGTCTTAACTGTTGTGAATAATGCTTCAGTGCACAATAGACAAGCAAATGTTTTATCTTATTATGTGGGTTGCCTTTTTATGTTGTTGATATTTTTATTGTGCAGAAGCTTTTTATTTTAATATAGTTCTACTTAATGATTTTTTTGCTTTTGTTGCTTCTGCTTTTAGTGTCATATTTAAAGAAATAATTGCCAACGCTGTTGGGAAGGAAATTTTTCTCTTGTTTTCTTATAAAAGTGTTATGGTTTCTCATCTTATTTTTAAGTTTTTTATCCATTTTGAGTTAATTTTTGTGAATGGTATAAGATAGGGGTTCACTTTCATTCATCCTAATGTGAATATCCAATTTTCCCAGAACCCTTTATTGAAAAACATCTTTTCTTCACTGAGCGTCCTGGCTCCCTTGTCATATATTATTTGACTGTATATGCATAGATGTGTTTCTGGAATCTTAATTCTGTTCTCTTGGACTTTGTGTTTGTTTTTATGCCAATACCATACTGTTTTGATTACTATCGGCTTATAATATAGTTTAAAATCAGGAAGTGTGATGCCTCCAGTTTAATTCTTTCTCAGGATTATTTTGACTATTTGGGTTATTTTATTGTTTCACAAGAAATTTAAGTTTTTTTCTATTTTGCTGAAAAATATCACTTGAATTTTAATAGGGATTGGAATTACTAACCCTTATTGACTACATACTAATTGTAAGACTCTAAGTCTTACATATGCTCTCATTTTATTTTCATAACTGTAGGATAAACACAATTGAGGCTTAAGAAATTTATGTAACTTATTCAAGTGGCAAAACTGAAGTCTCAACTGTGTTCCAGGGGCAGTTCAAGTCCCTAGGGAAACAACAGTACACTAAACTGATATTGACACCCATTTTATGGGTTTTTTATCCACTTGAAGCTCATTTAAAATAAATTAAGTGAAGTTTATAGGATGTTGGATGGTGATAATTACAGGGAAGG
Organism: Catagonus wagneri; assembly: GCA_004024745.2. NCBI lineage: Eukaryota > Metazoa > Chordata > Mammalia > Artiodactyla > Tayassuidae > Catagonus > Catagonus wagneri. Next base: position 14,878,240 of record PVHT020000193.1, read on the forward strand.
TCAACCAGAAAAGGGAGATAGGACTATATGAAAAGTGAAGAGATCCATTCTAAACCAAGTTGTCAGGGAATGGGTATTATTTAAGACAAATAATGGTAACTACCAAAATAGACAAAGCCTGGAAGTTCAATGAGTTACTGCAGTCAAGTGTATTTATCTGATTATATTTTGGGTGGCACTTCTCCATCTAGTAGTTATACAGCTAATGTGTTTAGTCCCCAAAATCTTCACAGGAAAAGAAGAGTGAAAGAGGTTCACCAGTTCTTAATAGTCTAAGCCTGGAAAAGACAAGCATTACAGCTTTTATATAGACCCCCTTGGACAGAACTAGTCACATGATACCACCATAACTGCAGAAAAGCTAGGGTATATAAGAGAGCACGTGAACTGTTTAATCACACTATTCATCTCTTGTAGAGAAGGCTTCATGATGAAGATATTTGTGCCAAGACTGAAATGATTTTTCAATTGTGTTTTAATGAGAAAGCATATTAAAAATCTATTAAGAGCTATAGGGTCAATCATCAACATTATATATATCATTGAATTTTTTCACAAGAGTAAAAATCCTGATGATTTCAAATTCATATATGTCCTATTGTGGAGATAGATATGCTTGTCTCTAAAAATGTGTCCTCTTAAAATTTTATAGATGACATTTAAATTTCATAGCATAAAGATAATATAACATGGAAGAAGAATAATCAGGAAAAGAGAAAAAAGATAAAAAGTATTAAATCTATTTAAAGTGTCATTTTAAACTGGTATGTGGTTCTTTTTAATAATCACTAGCAAGGTGACTATGACAAAGTTTTCCTATGCAAAAGAAACATAGAATATAGTCTGACGGTGGCCTAATTTAAGAAATGTGTGTTGCCAACACCTCTGCACTTTGACGTTGAATCAACTTGTTATCTAAATGCACTTAGATGGGATTTTTCACACAATTCATCACCTAATTTATTGACCAGTTTTTGTAGACATTGCAAATAACAATACTATTTCTATTACAGTACAGAGTAATTAAAAACTAGTCATATTCGATTTATTTTAATTTTATTTTAATCAATATTTTAACTAGAGAAGAACACACATTAGCTTATTTCTGTAACAGTAAAAAGAATAATGAAATATTCTCTCCTGTTTCCCTGATTCTTTCCTCCCCCTGCCTTCAGAGGATTGTAGATTTTAGAGGATATTCAGACAACCATTGATTGAATGACCTTGCCGTTCAGAAGAATGTCAAAATAGATGCCTACATGGTTTTGAGAATGTGGACAGACTGAATGATTTCTGAGCACCTGCTCTCCTACTGCTGTCAAAAGCCATGCTGAGGGGGAAAAAGTGATGTGTGATGAAATCTACAGTTTCATATTCAGTTTTCAATGTAATTTAACAGATACTGACTGCTCTATGGAGGAGGCAGTGGCAAAAGTTTCAGGGATACAGTCATTGCAAATTGGCTCTGCAGAGAGGAAGCTTACATCTACAGTGAGAAAGGGCAGAGGGACATAAGGCATTATAAGAAAAGGCAGAGTTCTCTATATGGAGTGCACTCTATATGGAGTGCACACAAATGACTGAGTAGAGAAAGGAAAATGCCTATAGGTTTGTGGAATCAAGAGCAATATCAAGTACCATACAGATATATGGCAAAATATCTTGAAGTACAATTGGAATGTTGGACAAAAAGTAGAAGGGCAGAAATACAGAAAACTATTCATTTTATTCCTGGGGGGTAGATGGTAAGGTTTAATAGCTTCCCTTTATATACTAGATGAAGACTTCATTGCCTCATTAGGATGACCTTCGGATGGAAATAGCATCTCTTTACCCTTCTCCTTGACTTTATTTACCGTTACAAACTAGCCAACCTACACATTAGACCTCTGCTTTCTCACCAAAAATAACCTGTAATTTTCTATACTTAAGATTATCTCTACTTTCAGTAACAAAGCAGGGGAATCAAGATAGAGAAAGAGAAGCAAGGGCAACCCCTGGACGGGGAACTTCCACATGCCAGGGTTATGGCAGAAAAAAAAAAAAAAAAGATAAAGGTAAGAAACCAAGAAAGAGTATAATTTCAGATGAAGTCCCAGATTCAGCCTGATGCCATGTGAACCTGGGTGGGTGCAATTTACACTTGAGAGTCTCTTCTTGAAAAAGGAACTGAACTTTCATTCTGTCATATCATTCGCTTACTGGTTAGGGGCCTCACAGGAAGGCAGGGCATGTCAAACTCCCTGATATTTCTAGCTCTCCTCCTCTACCTCCCTAAAACAATACTAAGAATATTGTACAAGGGAGCCCTCAGCAGCAGCATGTGTAGGAACTGGAGCTTGGATGCACCAAGCTGGTGAAAGGCCATCTGAATGGGCTGTCAACAGCACCCCCTCCCTGTGTGACCCATTCCCTAGGTCAGAAATAATTTCAAACTTCCTCTCTGTTCCTTTAATGAACCGTTTATATTTCTCTTGAAATTTAACATGTGCTGCTTTATATGGTTGTGATTCACATACTAGATGTACTTTTTAAGATACTGAATTCCTTAAGCATATTTTATCTTCAGTTAAATTGCAGAAAATAGTTGCATCTATATTATGTACTAGGTATTGTGTTACGTGGATAGGTTGACTAAAAGCAATAGGGAAAGTTGCTGCTCTTGAGACTTTGGAGTATATAACTACATTCTGTTTTAAAAGAATAAGATAGATAGCATGGAGAATAGGAAGAATCAGAGGTTTAAATGTCAGACCTAATAACAAATCTCGATTTTAATAGTTTCTAAGTGTATGACCATGGACCAGTAACCTGTTTGAATCTGAATTTCCTTATTTCTAAAATAAATGTTTTGATCATTTTAAAGCTTTTTTATAACTCTTAAGTGATCTTTAGCAGTTATTTAATGTTCTTTCTTTCCCTTTAAATTCATTTAAGTATTGAGCACAAGGCTTTGCACAAAATATATTCATAATGCCATTAATTGCATAAGAAACATAAGTGGAGAGGAAGTTCAGAGCTCTGAGTATGTTTAGTGAATAGTGTTTAATAAAGTTTGATGGGAGAATGAGATATAAATATCAATATGAATATATCCCCGCTATAAATTATTGAAATAAGCTAAAATGAATATAACATGTAAAATTCCAGAACAAACTGTTTACATTTAATTTGGTATATTATGGAGAATTTTCAAAGTTCTTTCAGAAAAGTAATCCAAAATCATGATGAGGTATGGCAACTTCTTTGAGCAGTTGAAGGTGATAGACCATTTGGGTCCTAAAGGTTCTCCAACATCTTTTTTTTCACTAGAAAACAGTATCAGAAGTGTACATACCATGGAAGAGCTCACATTTTGATGGTTACTTGTTATTGGTCACAGATAGGTTAAGCATAATTTCCTTTGCCACCTGTTTTCCTTCTACTCTGGACCCTCTAGTGCATTGAGAACCTGTCTTGAGACTGTGTTTGCAAGTAGATAATAAAGGAGACTCATAAGAGTGTAAATGAGAGCTGGTGGACACTAACAGTAAAAGGAAGTAACAGAGAGTAAGACCAGAAAAGAAGGTCAAACTGTGGAATTCATGTAGCAGTTGTGCTTGTCTGATTTTAGTTCTTTCTTGTGAAAAATAAATTATATGTGTAAAAGCTTGTACACAGCAAAGGTAACCATTGACAAAATGAAAAGACAACCTATTGAATAGGAGAAGATATTTGCAAATAATATGACTGATAAGGGATTAATATCCAACATATGTAAACAAAACATACTCTCAACATAAAAAGGAAATATTCCAATTTAAAAAATGAGTAGAACTGGATAGATGCTTTCCAAAAAAGAAATGCAGATGGCCAATAGGAATATGAAAAGATGCTCAATATCATTACTCATCATCTCTAAACATTTAATTGCTGTAAATGGAAAGTAATCTCTAAAAGTTATATAAAAATTTTAAAATAAGTAAATATGTGTGAAAAGAAACTTCTAATTCATTGAGACTGTCACCCTGTCTTCTGGGTATACAGTAAATAAGTATTACAAACTGGTCAAGAGATTCCATCCTACCTTTTGAACACTATCTTCTGCCAGACAGATATAATGCAGACTAGCCTTCCTGTTCCTGTGGGCTTCATGTCCTTTGGAGTTGCCAATATCCCCAGTGTAAAGTTAGCAGGGGTACATGATAATAGTGTCCCCTATCCATTGGGATGTAATTTAATCCCAATGTGTTGCAGTCCAGTGAGAAGTATTGTATTTTTTTAAGGTGGTAGAGATAATTTACTTTTTCCAGCTTTACTGAGGTTTAAATGACAAAAATTATACATACTAAAGATATTCAACTTGATGTTTTGATATATATGTATACATTGTGAATGATTACCACACTCAAGCTAATTGCCATATCCATCACCTCACATAGTCATGCTTTTCTTGTGTGGTGAGAATACTTAAAATCAACTGTGTTGGAAAATTTCAGGTATGCGGTAACTGTATTATTAACTATACTTACTATGCTGTACATGGAATCTTCAGGACTTACAGCATTATTATATTTTGTGTGACATAACTATGCAGCAAAACCATTCTAACAGCTTGAGCACCTTGGCATGTGTCCTCAGCTCTGAACATGGTATGTGGTCAGCCATTCTTGCTTAGAATATTCAATGCAGTTGTGTTTGTTTGTCTGTTTTTTAATTTTTATGGCTGCACCTGCAGTCTATGGAAGTTCCCCAACCAGGGATTGAACCTGAGCCATGGCTGTGACCTACACCGCAGCTGTGGCAACACCAGATCCTTTAACACACTACATCTGGCTGGGGTTCGAACCTGCACCTCTACAGTGATCTGAGCCAAGTCACTCAGTTTCTTAACGCGCTGCACCACAGCAGGAACTCCTCACTGCAGTTTTTTTGAAAGGTAGCATTTGGTTACCTTGGGTGCCTCATGGTTTTAAATACATGCTTCTAATGATGCCAGTCCAATTTTATTCTATTTTCAATGGACATCTAAAACACTAGGGTTCAGTTTTCAGTACGATTTGATGAATTTTAAAACGATCTTTAGTCACTATATGATATGTTTTATTTTTACATTAAAAAAAAAAATCTTTTGGTTGAACTAGGCTTGCAAGCTGGAGAATTTTATTATGGCCACAACCACAATGTAGGGAAGTTTCCAGGCTGACCTTGAGCTGCAGCTCTGGAAGCTCCAGATCTTTTAACACACTGTGCTGGTTCAGGGATAGAACCTTACCTCTGAAGTGAACTGAGCTGCTGCAGGCAGATCTTTTAATCTATTGCTCCATGGCAAGGGCTATGAGAATTTCTTTTTTGAATACTATATCTACAGTCATTTTTCATGATGTATATGTGTATATACAGATATATAGATAAACAAATGCATGTGTGTGTGTGTTTTAAATGTTTTGTTTCAAAGTTAATCATTTTTAATTGTTTCTTTAAATTTTTGCTTCCAACAGAGTGATTCTGAAATATATTTTAAATGTAATCACAAGTAGAAATGTGGACTATCAAATCAGAGAGGCTTTCCCCAGTGGGTTTATTTTTGGTAGTTAGCTTTCTAGAATCTTCTTGCCTTTAAGGTTCTGGTGTGACTAATTATGCTTTCAGCCCAAAATAGAAACTCAAAATATTCAGTTTTTAGGCACCTCTCAATGTTACATTGCAGACTGTGGCACCCATTCATTATGTACAGCTCATGCTGATTTGGGGTTTTCAGTTTTTGTTAACAGAGATGCCCATCACTTGTAAAACAAGTGTCTTAAAAAAAAAATTGGAGACACGGCTTGTCCGAGAAATCTGCAAAATAATTGTTTATCACTGATAATGAGATCATTAAATTTAGCTATATTTTTGTTGCTTGGAAGAGTGTTGGCAATTTAAATTAAAGCTTGTACTAAGTAACCTGATACTATATTAGAAATGAATCAGAATGTGACCTGAATTTAGAGTAAGAATTCAATCTTTAGATTCTAAGACAATGTATACCTGGGTTGACATCCGTCATATTTGAAATTTTTTTTTACCGTTCACATTGCTCCAAACGTTTTCATCAAATAATGGATCTCTGATTTCTGAGGTAGAATTTTTTTTTACATTTTACAGGTATTTATAATTTAACTTAGAGACAAGAAAGTACTGAAATTATTCAGTATCTATAGCAGAAGTATGTGAGCCTTTGCTTCTGAGACCAGAATCCTCAAACTTTAGCATACATTGGATTTACCTGCAGGGCGTATAACAGAGATTGATGGGTCTCCCTCCCAGAGCCTTTTAGTTAGTAGGTAGTTCAGGATTAGAGATTGTGCATTTGTAACCAGTTTCCAGATGTTGATGCTGATTCTAGTCCCGGGACCACACTTTGAGAACCGTTCTTTCTAGATGTCTCACTCATTATCTCATCCTAGGCAAATCCTCCTTCACTCTCATGTCCGCAACTTTCAGTAGCCTCCTAACTTGTTTTACTGCTTCTGGTTTTACTGTTTAGCCTCTTGATCCATACAGAAGCCAGAGAGATTCTAAAACATACATCAGACTATATCTGTCTAATGTCTTGTCAGACCTCAAACAAAGTTCAGACTTTTAACCTTGGCCTGTGACTCTTATCCTGTCTGACCTTTGACTCCCCATTCTATCTCATTCACCACCCTTCCCCCCTTACCTCACTCTCCTCCAGGTTCATCAGCCTTCTTGACTTTCTTGGCTAACTATATGAATCATAAGCCTACCTCAGGGCTTTTGCACTGAATTTTTCTTTTGTCTAGGATTATTACCTTTCTCATTCTACAAATTTGTGTTTGATTTTCCCTCTCATTTCATTGAGATCACTTTCCACACAGGTTTTCCCTGACCATTCTATCTAACATAGCTCTCTCTTTTGGCTTCCTGTCCCCAAATACAAGCTTATTGAGAGTATGAAATTTTTGTCCACTGCTATAACTATAGTGCTAAAATAGCCTCTGACACTTAAGATGTGCTCACCATATTGAATAAATAAATGTGTAACTAGATGGAAGAATGTCACTTTTACTGCCTCTTCTTCCTCAAAATCCAGACACTTTTTTCCACAAGTTGTAATGTTTCTTTTGCCACCATGTGCTTCGTATACTTTGCTTATGCAGAGTTGTTCTCAGTTTCCCATCTGTACCTTACCTCCAACCGTATCCCTTTAAGTGAAATTAAATCTTTGGCAATTTCAAAAAAAATAGAGTTTACACATATACAATTGAGGATTATTGGTTTTCATTTCTGGATCACTAATTCTTAAATTATGTATCCCTGTCTTATTTGTGGCTTATACATTTAAAATATTGATATTCTGCTTATTAGACCGTTAGCTGTGAAATGCTGAATGTAGAACTTTATTGCCAGACTGAGGTTTTGATTTTGTGGTGTGACAACAATTCAGTTCTAGAACTAGAAATATGTCAGTAAATGGTACTCTGTAACCATTCGGTCAGGACATGGCCTCTTTTGCATGATTACCTCCTGATCGCTGCCTTTATCAAGGAGTGTTTTCTAAATAGCCAGTGTATATTATGTCATGGTCATCATAAGATACTTACAATTATGTTTTTGTGACCAAATTCAGGCACATTTAAGAACAAGAATTATAGAATCAATATCAATAATTATAGAATCAAGTTTTAAATGATTTCCAGGAGCTTTTAGTCAACGCAGTGTTGAGGCTAATCTGCTCTCAAATATTGTGGCCTGTCCAATCTTACAGTGATTTACGCCACATTTATCTATAAATTAGCCTAAATTTCTGACATCTTTCACAACCCCATCCTCATATTTCCTGGCGATTTTTCTTCTATGTTTCCCAAGCAGTTCATGAAATTCTAGCCAAAACTGAATTTACCATCTTTCACCAAAATAAGCAAATTTTCATGACTGTCTTTCTGGTAAGGGCACAGTTAGTCTTTCACCATTAGGGAAACAGAGACATGCAGGTGCAGATGTCAGGACAGGTTAAATAGTATTTGAGCAGTATATGTAATTTATGAAGTATATAATGTTTATGTATTTCTTCTAGCATCATCAAACTTATATAATTTTTATGACATTTTGATGTAGCTCATGTTGATGACAATTCAGTTAATTCATCTTCATCTAACATTTTTTTTTTTGCTTTTTTTAGGGCTGCCCCCACTGCATATGATGGTTCCCAGGCTAGGGGTCAAATCAGAGATGCGGCTGCCGGTCTACACCGGAGCCACAGCAACATCAAATCTGAGCCGCATCTGCAAACTACAACACAGCTCACAGCAACACCGGATTCTTAACCCACTGATCGAGGCCAGGGATCGAACCTGTGTCCTCATGGATACTAGTCATATTCGTTTCCACTGAGTCACAACAGGAACTCCATTCATCTAACATTTTTTATTCACATGGACCATGTGCACAACATCACGTTACTGGGAATATAGATGTCATAATTTCTTTTTATATTTCCAGTATTTTTATTTCCAGACATTTTGGTTGTGCACTCTCTTGTAGCCCTTAAAACTGCTTGAAAATTGTATCATGTCAATCTGTCTTTTACTGTTTTTCCCTGGCAGTTTCTCAGTATCTGTAGCTCTTCAACGGCTTAAAAAGCAGTGTGTGTATTTGAAGGAAGAGGTACCTCTTTCCTCCCTCCTTTTCTTTCTCACGGGGCCTCACCTATTTCAGAATTTCTGGAAGATATGACAGATTTAATCATTATTGTAATCAGAAGAGGTAATTCTTAGTACTCAGTGATTTTCAGGCCTAGAGACGGTGGCCCACAGGCCCCTTCATATCTGAATTACCCTGCACCTCTGCTTGCACCCTCCATTTCAGTCGCTGAAGTCCATAGAATCCATCTTAATATTGCCCTATTTTATTCATCCTTTACCAAAAGCAATGTCATGAACCTGTATTATGTCCCCAGTATCTTTCAAAGCCTCTTACCTAGTCACATAGATATTTTCCTGTGTAATCTTCCATTCCTGTTGATTATATTCACTGGAATTAAAGTTATTTTTCTGAAGGGTAGATCTGATAACATCAACCTTCTGCTCAGCAACCTTTAATAACTCCCCATTGTCTATAATATTAAACAAAGTTTTCTTGCTTTGGTATTTAGTATCTTGATATCAAAATGAGCTTCTTTATTTATGCCTCTGGACTCTCTCAAACTCTCTCTGTTCTACTCAAATGAATTATACCCATGCCACTCCAGTGCACTATAATAGGTTAATATTTCAGTGTTTGTACATGTATCTGTGTTCTTTTCTCAAAGTAGATTTTCAGATTTTGCTCTTTTAAAAAGTCCTCGGCTTTTTAAAATGATCATCCCTTATTCAAGTCCATGATAAATGCAACCTCTTAGATGGATTCTGTCTTCCTCTCACCTTACCCGGACTGATGTTATGGCCTTTCCTTTTCCCTTGAATTGCCATGACTCTTTGATGGCCTTCATTAACAATTACCTTTTATTTTGCATGTATTAGATAGGTATGAATATATGTCCTTTTTCTATATTTTTATCCTACAGTGATCCCCAAACCTTAAGGGCAGCAAAAATATCTTTTTGTCTTTATTTCCTGAAATTTGATGTTGTTTAAGCCTTGGAATTAGACCTAGGTTCAAACACAGTGTAAAATACTATTTGGTGGATATAGGGTATATCCCTGTCCAAAGTTCTGTGATAGCATGTTTGAAAATTAGTGTTGCATATAGGATGTCCTGAATTTTTTCCACTGTAAAAATAGGCTAAGACAGTTTCTGCCCATTGCTAGGCACATATACTTAATCATGTATTCCCTAGATATGTTGGTCTTATTATTTAAGCCAAAGAGTTTGATCACATTATCCCAGTGTCCAGTTTAGAATATTGGATTAGCATGAATTGACTGAAGTGCTAACTATTCAAAATCAGAATGATGTAGAACAGATGGAAGGGCCAAGAGCCGGAGCATATAACACCTGTGAATTATATCCAGATCAGTTACCAATCAGATTCTGGGCTCCATTCAAGGTGTTGACTTTGATCTTTTTCCAATTGCAAATGTTTCATCCAAAACAACTGCGATCTTGGCACAACTTTTTTCAGGAGTTGCCTAGGAAAAAAAAATAACAGGATTCCCTAGCCTAGAACTAAAACTCATTACAGCCCTTTTACTCTGTACATGGCAAGAGAAAACCTCAAATTAGAAGCCTAATGTAATATAAATATGGGAGAAGTAATTACAACTTTTACTCATAAAGTTTGGGTTATAATATAAGCTTTTATGTTGTTTGTCTGAGATAGATTCACAGTTATCATTGGCTCAAAAATGCATGATTCTTTGGACAGGAGCCATCTTAAGATCTGTCATAAATGATACAAATATAGAATCTGAAAATAGGAGCTTATCTCTGTGTAAGAATACTTATGTGGAGGCATGTTTATTCTTTATTGCTCTTATTATCTTGGCAAGAGAACTTTTTATACCTAGTGTAGGGCACTATCATACATGGTTTCCCTCTTGGAGCAGTTTCCAAAAGATGTGTGCTTAAAATAAGTTTGTGCCATTTAGCTGTGTTGTTACAAGACTTGGTGATCGTACGGCATCTCTTCGTGATAGCATTTGAGTGCACATGACTATAACTTAGGGCAGATATGACTTGTAGTCTCTTTTTTTCCTGCCCTTTCTTCTGATCCTGGTGCCTGAATTTTGTGTGGTCATATCTGAAGGAAAACAGTGCAGTTATGGATATACTCTGGATGCAACATGTGTCACTGCACTGATTGCTGAGGCCACTTTGGCTGACATGGCAGGCCTGGCAGTCATGTTTCTGTCCCTCACGTTGCCACACAGGATTCCTTCTTGAGCCAGCATGCTTGCAGCTTCCAACTCTGAATCAGTTGTTTGGAACTTAATGACAGTTAAGTTCCTAGGTCATCTTACAAAACACTGTGTAGCTGTAATATAGTCATTCTCCAGTGCAGATAGTACAAATTTATTATCTGCTTCCAGATGATTTGGGTGGCATGGGACTGGGGATGGTTGAAGCAGTGGGGAATACTTTAGGAATGACCATACTTATTTGACGGGACTTAATCTCAAATTATACTCAAAATATCACTCTGATATCCTCTATGTTTTCACAACGTCTTTTCTTCTGCGTGTAAGACCCAGATCTCTCATAGCTCTCAAATGATTTTTTTAAAGTTTCATAGATACAGAAGAAGACTTTTTGATAGAATAGGAACAGTATATAATACTTATTTTAGTGTTGGGGGATGATGTGGTTATGACAGCTATAGGACTACAGAATGTAATAATTAGTCTGCCATAGCTGTTTCTTTTTCCTTCCACATTTTTTTTAATATTTTTACTTCCTTCAGTCACTTGTAAGACAACCATTTAAATTGGATGCTGTGGTCACTTGGGGGAGGAGGTTTTCCAACTTAAATCAGTTTTGGAGAGATGAACACAGTTTCTTTTGGAAGAAAATGAAAACTACTTAAACTAGCAGATTTTCCACTTTCTCGGGTCACTTTGAAATTCTTGTGATGTTAATTACAAGTTGTATGTATTATTCCTTATATATGTTACCACCAAAAATATGGTTTATCATAACTTTATAAACCTTAAATGTAATATCTTCAGTATGATTACTTAATGAAATAATTTCAATAACTAGTTTTTTTGTTTATTTAGAGTTACTCTTATTCTTCAAGATGTCTTAGAAAGGAGTTAATTGGATTTTGAAAGGAGCACTGGATTGAGAGCCAGAATATCTTGCTTTTGGTCTTAAATTCGCTTATTTTGTGTCATTACCATGAATGTGTGTTTAAACCTCTCTATTTTCTGTTTATACATGTGAAGACATTTTAAGCAGTAAACAAAATGAACAACAATAAGTAGCAAGTTTTTCAAACACAGAGATACAGAGAACAGAGTAGTGATTACCAGAGGGGAAGTAGAGAGGAGGATGACAAGTGGGTAAAGGAAGTCACCTGTGTGGTGACAGATGGAAACTAAGTTTTTGGTGGTAAGCATGCTGTAGTATGTCTGAAATTAAAAATAGAGTGTTATACACATGAAAGTTATATAATGTTATAAACCGGTATTACCTCAGTTAAAAAACAAATAAACCCATCAAGTTTTTGCTACCTATTACATGCCAGCTGCTGTATCAGGTTTCTATATCACAGCGTTAAGTGTGAATTGTTAAATATGTTTTGAAGAATTAAAATTGCTAAACATCAATTTGAGGGAAAGTATTGTTCTTATTTAAAAAGGCTTTAGGAAGAAATAAAATAGTGCCAGGAATTTTTTAATTGAAGTATAATTAATTTACAATATTAGTTTCAGATATACAACATAATGATTCAAGATTTTTGTAGATTCCATTTAAGTTACTACAAAATAATGGTTTTATTTTCCTATGCAATTCAATGTTTCCTTGTTTATTATACATAGTAGTTTGCGCCTCTTTACTCACTCCCCGCTTCCCTTTCTCCACTCGTAACCACTAATTTGTTCTCTATTAGATATAGAGTCTATTTATGCTTTGTTATATTTGTTCATTTGTTTTATTTTTTTAGATTCCATACACAATTTATAACATAGACCATTTGGCTTTCTCTGACTTAGTTCACTAAGCATGATAACCTCTGTGTCCATCCATGTTGTTGCATATGGCAGTTTCATTCTTTTTTATGACTGAGTGATGTTTCATTGTATATATGTATCACATCTTCTTTATTTATGTGTTGGTGGACACTTAGGTTGCCTGCAGTGTTCATACCAAGAAATTTTTGATTTATTAAATCCTGAATTATTCCCATGAATTTTAGAAAATAAGAAAACAGTTGTTTTTCTGTGGTGAATGAGTGAATGAGCACAAGAGAAAATTGAGAAGATACTGGGAATAGCCACCTAAGTTACTTGCAGATGTAAATGCTGTGAATGTAACAATTAACATAATGGAATTTTCAGCGTTAATCAGTCTGCTATGTAAAATAATGGAAAACTTAATTTGTGAATAATTTGTGTTACAGCATGTCAACTTTCTAACTAGATTCTTGGCATCTGTGTCTGTGTTTTAGTCACCATGTCATTTTAGTTCCCCAGTAGGAGAGATAATTTTCTAAATTGGAAAAACTAGGTCATTTAATGACCAAGAGATGAGTCTTATAATAGCTTTCTTTCTTTTTTGGTGTGCGCGTTTTTAGGGCCACCCCTGCAGCATATGGAGGTTCCCAGGCTAGGTGTTAAATTGGAGTTGTAGCTGCCGGCCTACACCACAGCCACAGCAGTGCTGGATCTGAGCCAAGTCTGTGACCTACACCACAGCTCACGGCAGTGCTGGATCCCCAACCCACTGAGCAAGGCCAGGGATCAAACCTGCATCCTCATGTATACCAGTCGGGTTCGTTAACCACTGAGCCATGACGGGAACTCCGTTGTAATAGCTTTCTTATGCAGCCCCAACTTAGCTATAAGGGCTAAGGGCCATGTATTTGTACATGAATTTAAGATGTAGAAAACTGTTTTCAATTTAAATGTATATTCCACGGTGCAGAACAAACTTAATTGTGACAGTAATTGTCAATCAAATGTGTCCTGACTAGCAGAGTGTACAAGTGCACATGCCCAGACCCCTCTACCCCACCCCCTCACACACAGACACAGATGTTCACCTCTGAACCACAAATATTTAAGTCATATGCCTCGATCTGATTTGGCATTCCTTCTAAAAGGTAGAATCTCTAGTGCTGTGGGCTTCCTGAGTCCTCAGCTTTCTGTGACAGCTATTAACTCTGTGTAACATTTGGCAGCTCTCTCAGGCACAGTATTAAGAATGCATCCAATGTGGAAGCGATTGTTGTTCTAACACTGTGGCTACTTTTAAAGGAATATATGTGCTTTAGGAAATTTTATTTAAGGAAATGTGGATTTTTTTGGTAACAGTTCATTGCTTATTATGATCAGTATATTCTCTTCACTGACATATTTGTTATAGAATGACTATGATAAAATGTCTTCTTTTCTACAATCTTCCCTTAGACTCATTTATCTCATGATAGCTGTGAAAAAACTGTTCTCTACAGATACAGCATTCCTTAATATAGTGCATGTTTCACAATAGCACATTTCAGGTATATAATAGGGCACTAAGACTTGCCTTAAAATTGGTATTAGAAGATGAGTGTCACCTATACACACATCTCTTAGATTAATAATAGAAATGTCTATCATTTTTGTCTTAGCATGATAAGAGTTAAGTATATAGAATACTTGTAAACCTTGAGTAAACTTGCAGACCTCGTAAAAATTTGTTAACTTTGAGTACTCTTTTTACTGGAACTTTGCTTAATTTTTTAATTGTATCAGTTCCACATTTAAGGAATACATATAAAATAGTAAAAAAAATCAGTGAAATATTTTAGAACATCAAATGAAAGACATCATAAAACAGTCGTAACCAAAGGAATTGGTTTAGTAAAGTTTAGCAGCTTAAAAGGTACATATACAGTTACAAAAAAGTTCTGAAAGCCCGTAGTCTGAGCCTGGCTTCTCTTCTGTATAAGCAACTGAGGTAAGAACAGCAGCTGGCCAAAGAGAGAACTCCACAACATATCACTACTGGAAAGCTTCCTCAGTGTGTGTTTGTTGTTTTATTCATTTGTTCATTCTTCTATTTATTTCATTAACATTTATGGAGTGCTATTACGGACAAATGCCAAATAAATTTTAGTTAATACAGTTTATTCTTTTAATATTCATTTTAAAAATTTGATCATCTATTCTGTTCTTGATACTAAATTAAAAGCTATACTTATTTTCACGACACCCATATGATGTTTTATTTTTCCCATTTTACACTTTAGGAAATTGACAATAAGAGTAGGAAAATAACTCACCAAGATTATATAGCTACAAAATGCTGGAGATAGAGTTTGTTTTTTCCCAATAATGCACAGTGTTTGTAGACTTTAAAGTATTGTTAACCCCTGAGACAATGAGAGAAGATGATGGAGAATATAAAAGAGAAAGTCATGAATGTGGGTTTATGTTTCTTCTTGAAATAGCTGCAGGTTTACAAATTTTACTATTAATTACTTCAACTATTCCCTGAGGTTTTTTTTTTGTTCCTTTTCCTTTTTTTTTTTTTCTTTTTACGGCTGCATTTGTGGCATATGGAATTTCCTAGACTGGGGTCAAATCAGAGCTGCAGCTGACAGACTACATCACAGCCACGGCAAGCTGTATACAAGCTGCATCTGAGACCTATGCTGCAACTTGTGGCAATGCCGGATCCTTAACCCCCTGAGCGAGGCCAGGAATTGAACCCACATCCTCACGGATACTAGTCAGGTTCTTAACCCCCTGAGCCACAACAGGAACTCCCCTGACCGAGTTCTGTAGAGATTTTGGAATTAAGTAGCAAAACGATGGCCCACTACTCTCTGGACTCTGGGCCTGGGATGCCTAGAAAGGAACCCAGTACATACCTTGAAAGGCCAAATAATTTCTTTATCTACCTCTTTTTTTTCAGATTCTCTGAATGTCCTTCATCTGTTCTTAAATTGGTCTACTCACAAAGTAATTTGCATCATCAAAATCACATATATCACAGGCTATAGCTAGTTTCTCCTATAGCTATAGAGGCTATATAGAGACTGTATAACCTTTAATTCTCCTTCTTTATCCCATTTGTATATCCTGTTCCATTTACAAATGTAAATAGATCTGACATTTCTAATCCTGAGAGAGACATGTCCATGGGTAAAGAACTGAGGATTCTGAGCTCATTTTTCTAGCTTTATCTGATTTAATCCCCCAAAAATGTATTTAAGCAGGTATTGTTATTATTATTTCTTTACATATAAGATCACATCTCAGATATTCATATATTCAAATCACACATCTGTACTGGGGAATAATTTTAAGATAGTAATTATGTATTTTTTTATTTAAGGGGTAGCCATGCATATGTTTAATGTGTTATAGCATAATACACATATTTGACATAAATTATTTTAATTCAAATTTACAAAGCGATAATTCTGGGATGAGATGAGGGCCATTTGTAAAGTTGAAAGTAGCATAATTCTTCCTTTCTGTCTTCTGCATGTGGATGTGGGTATGAAAAATAAAAAGAGACTATAAACTGAAACTTTGGTTATACATGTTTCCATTTGGACTTTGTAGCTCCACTGCTCTGAAATCCACCATTCTCTTTATCTTTCACAGCAGATTCAGCCTTATCATAAATTGGTGTGAATTACTTTCATCATATTATTATAGTCACTTTGCAATAGATGCTCCTGAGCAGAGGTGAATAGGAGTTTTGATAGGGTCAAGCGAGAGGTAAGAATTTTTTAAAGAGGTATAGCATTAGGCAATTGCTGGAGCAAAGGGAAGATTGGAACAATTTTTGTATTTCCTCTGATTTCTTTCTGTATATAGTGACATTTACTAAAGCAACAAACCACTTATGCTGAAGAAATGTTTCTGTATTGTAACAATCTCTATTTCAAGGTCTTTTCTTTTCACCTAACAGAAAATTTAATCTAGTCACTTCCAGGTGAATTTTGCAATAATTTATTTGTTTGTTTGTTTGTTTTCCCTCTCGGGCATTTAGATTCTGATTCAGCCATTTTGCTGATTTCTGCCTTATCCCCCGAGGGTTGGCCATGGGTTATAGTGGAGGGTGATCAGCAGTAAGAGAGGTGGGGGCAGAACTTACTGGAATACCCCTTTGTTGGTAGGGAAAGTGTATCTTCTGCTCTTAAGAGACTTCTGCTGCTTCCCCCCACCTTTGATGGCACAGAAAGGTTAGAAATATTCTCTGTGGCTATAGGTACTCTCTGCTCTCAGGTACTCTTTTTAATATGTTCACTGCTATCATTATAGTCCACAAATATCATGCCAGGCAGGAATTAAAAAAATTACTGTGAAAACTGCTTCTTTCTTAGAGTTCACCCAGAGAGTGAATCACAGTTACCTACTCTCAAAACCCCCCAAACCTGTCTGGGGTATTTGTCATTCTGCAGTGAAATGACACCAGGCCCCCTCTCAGGAGCTCTTTGTTCAGTTCCCACAACCTTTATCTAGCCTGTGAAGATAGTAGTTTGAGCTTTTTATCTGTTTTAAATCTATCCTTCCGTGTATACATTTTCTGTGCAGGCTTACCTTATTGTATTGCAAAATACCTGGCTCTTGAAAATAAAATGACTTGATTCTCAAAAATTTCTATGCTATGGATTTCAAAAGATTTTTGTAACTCAGAGGTCAAATTATATTTGATGAATGACACTATTTCAATGAGTAAAGGAAAGATGAGAAACTAGGGAAAAAACAACCAGGCTATTTGCAAAGAGCATCTTATTCTATATGTGTGCATATACACTGCTAAAGTCAATATAAAACTTTGTCTTGCTACAAACATAGATCCCACAACTACAAACATAAATGCGTTTCATGAAAATAGTATCCCCATGACTGACCTGTAAAATAATTATATTCTCTCAAAAATAGTGATTACTTAAAAATATCCATTATATTTCTTAGTTTTCATATTTTGACAAATATACATTTTAGAAAAAGCCCATTTTCTTTCATTTCAATATTTATTTTAATTTTATAATAAAATAATGAAACATAAATCAATACCATGGTTATTAAAAGAAATTTGTATGTGAATATAGACAAAAAACCTTTAAGGAGGAACTGTCCAAGTTATTTCTGGCTCAAAATCTTCTGAAAGCAAGCTTTGTCTAGCTCTTGAATGCTTATATGGCATTTTGCCATGTAGCAGAATGGGCTGAAAGATGCATCCTGGGTTTCTTGGCATTACCTAGATATCTGGGGTGCTTGGTTGTCACAGCTTGATCTTGCACCTCCTCGTCTTCTCTTGGAGGCTTGAGGAAATCACGCTATTCAAAAGCCACCTGCATTCATTAGATTTACCACACTAAAATTTTCCTATAATTTTCAGTCAAGTGATACTTTAAGTTATGACAAATGTAAGGAACTGAATATTTTTGAAAAACTTAATTTATTTACTCTATCTTTTTCTGCCTTGGAATTAACTTAAACATTGCAGATTTCCTCTCTAGGAGTGTAACCATGAACTACTGACCTGGCCCATCATTCCATGGCAGACGTCTGAATGCCAAAAATTCTGCCAGGTACCGGGATTAAAACATAGATTTATCTTTTTTGTGTGTCACTTTCCTCAGAGAATCATGGAGTGAAACTAAAAATAAGTAATTTCTTATTTAGAAAATAAACATGAAAAATCTAAAATTTTCCTTACCGTTTTGATAGAAAATTAATCCGTTCATGATCATAAATTGTCTTGCTAGGTACCATGAGTGTGACATTGCTTGGGTAAAATTTTCCATGATTGCCTGCCAGTAAATGATTCCTAAAATCTCCTAATTGTAGAGGTGAATAAGTTTGGATGCTGAAATTACTACCAGCAGTCAGAAAACTGTCTGCTTCATTTTTTTCTGTATAAGTCATGTAAAATATCATGTAATATACCACACCGAGTCTCTTGCTGCTTTTTTTATATAACTTCTAGTAAAGTTAACGCTCTAGGAAAATAGGCCATCTTCTCTGTCCTGTGATTTTAAATTCTCCTTGGCATTCCATAAACAGGACATTTACACTGAAGGCCAAAGTCATTAACCTGCTATTCACCCCAAACCGGGAGTTACTTGAAACTCATATTTAGCTCAGGTTCACTCTCAAGGAACCACTGTGCCCTTTAGGACCTAGATTTCTTTATGATTTTAACGTTCAACTGAACAAATAGGATGCATATTTACACATTCTAAATGATCATGAAAAGTTTCAGGTAAACAAAATGTAAACCAACTCTGCTAAATTTATGTTAACCTTTGATTGAAAGAAAAGAGCTCCTTTTAATAGATACTTGAATCACCTGAAAGAACTAGGTTAATACATATATACATAGTTCATATGGAACCTCTAAATAATGCAAAAGAAAGTTTATTTGATTAAAATATATTCCCCCTTGTATATATCAATTGTTTGATGATAAGTGTCATGTTGATGGTATTGGTTAGCCTCAGAGTCCTGTGACGCCTATTGTGCCACTTAAGAAATTGTATTCTTTCTAAAAAGTTTTATCAAAGTCTGTGAGTCTGTTTCTTTTTTGTAAATAAGTTTATCTGTATCCTTTTTTAATATTCCACATATAAGTAATATCATATGATGTTTGTCTCTGAATTCACTTAATATAATAATCTCTAGATCCATCCATGTTGCTGCAAGTAGCATTATTTCATTCTTTTTTATGGTTGAGTAATATTCCATTGTATGTATGTACCACATCTTTTTTATCCATTTTTCTGTAGACGAATATTTAGTTTCTTCCATGTCTTGGCTATTGTAAATAGTACTGAAAAAAAATATTTATCAAATGCACATCCTTAAGTCATTATTTCACTTATGTTAGGAGATAGAAATGATATGAGATTTTTGGATTAATAATTTATAGTTTTCATTTAGGGAAATTTGGTTATAGAAGAAAATTAGATCATCTGTATGTATTTATTAGTTAATTGGTAAACACATCATAAGATAATTTTCTCAAGTAGCTACTGAGATTCCTACAACATTGTATCTCCTAAATATGCTAGATATCAAAATTCTGTATACACCTTTGCTTATGGAGAAGAAATAAGACACAGTACACACACTAGTAAAATTAACATTAATTGAGTGTTTACTATGTGTCAAGCACTTTGTTAGTGATTTGCATACATTATCTCATTCAATTTTCATCTCATTTCTGTGAGGTCTATATTTTCATCACTTCTCTTTTTACAAAGGAAAAATTGAAGCTCAGAAAGTTTGTATTATGACTAAAAGGTGGTAGGTGTAACTATAGGGTCATAGCAGAAAACAGCACACTCAAAATAGGACAGTTTCAGCAGTTTATTTACACAAGGACTACTTCAAAAGATGTGCAATAAGACATTGCAGAAACCTGGAGTCAATAGAATTGGTAACACTTCTGTTCCATAAAGGATCATGACCTTTAGTTGCTCCTAAAAGGAAAAGAGCATTTGACTGGCACTCAGAGTTTTTATCTTACTGCAATTACTAACCGCTCTCTGTTGTGAGCTATTGTTTTCTTTATAGCCTTAGTTTTCTCATCCATAAATAGAAAGAGTTGAAAGCGATGATCTGAAAGGTCAGTTTCTTCTTTTTCTAATATCCTCTGACTTTACGTAGCAAAATGAGCTAAAAGCTCAGTCCTTCATTTATCATAACATCGTTTAATTCTATGTTTAAAGAATGAATTCTTGGCACAAAGTAATCTGTTACTCAATGACTGGGCGGATCCATCTCCACTTGTGTGTTAGCTGAGCCATGCGTGGAGTAATTGTACTGTCACTATGCCTATGTCTTTGTGAAAATATAAGAGGTAGTATGTATTTTGTGGTTTCTACAACAATACTATTGAAGCTGAGTATCCAGACTCTGACTTTTAAAATGAAAACCAAATGTCTGATTTGTCACATACATCACAGTTATGAAAAATTGGCTGCTTCATAGAAGTAACACTTTTATAAGGGAATGAGGTCCACAATATTACATTGGTGAGAAATGTTATGAATTTAAATGCTGGACATATTTAGAAGGAAAAATGAAAGATGATCTTTTGAGTTAATTTTGATTTTAACTAAAGGACAAGACCCATATGAACATTTTTTCATAAATTTTGTTTCAGGTTTAGCTGTTTTCTCTTAGCTTATTCTCCAGAATGTGTTATCTTTGCGATTATTTAAAAACAAAAGTGGGAGGAAAAATCCATCATTTGTGAAGAGGGATTAAAAATGCCTTTCATTGGTGAAATGCTGCTTTAGATTGCAGAAGGCATATACAGGCTATGAGTGTGAGCATTTAGAACAAAACACGGATGTTATTGCATTAACTAATTTCCTTCTGATTTTTACTTTTCTTCCTTTCATGAATCATTAGCAACTCAGCTAAGGGGAAGAGGGAAAGGGACAAAAAGAAGCAGCATTGAACCTAAAATGTAAATTGTCTGAAGGTAAATGACCCAGTGCACAATTTTAAACCCTGCTACAAGAAGCTAATGGCTGTAGGTGGCATAAAAGATTTGGGGTATCTGATATTTTCATATAACATCAAAACCAGAAATAATAGTCTGGAGTACCTACAATCACTGAAAATATACACAAGAGGAATTCCCTCTTGGTCAAAATTATATGCTATGCATATAATGACTATAATTTTTATCAGTGATCTGAAAGTAAGGGCAATTTTTGTCACTATAAATTTTATCTATTAAAAGGTAAGGCAACTGTTAAGTGAACAGTACTCATGGCTACCAGTAAATTTGCTCCTTTCTTTGAGGTTATTACTATTTCTTTGACCAGAATTGCCATTCTCTATCACAAAAGGGTTCTTTACAATTCCAAGAAGGTCTGAAAAAAAGAACTGAATGTTCTTTTCTACCAAAATGCAAACACATCTTTTCAGGTTTGTATTTTGAGATTCTTGAAATATTGAAAAATTAGGAAAAAGTCAATTGTTTTCATGTAAGTGACATAGGGATTGTGATTCCCAGCTGCTTTTTATTCCCAGATGATACTTTAGCATACAGGTTCAACTCAAGAACTATAAAAATGATAACTGTGAACCTAGGATAGATTACTATGTTGTTGTCAATGTATTAGGGAAAGTGTGATTGTTAAGAAACTTCTTGTTAAGCATTTGCGAATAATAAAATATTTTAATATGGCATTTATTTAATGAATTAAACCAACACTTGAGACATAAAGCAAGTGAATATTTACCAGAGATTTTTGGACAATTTCTTAAGAGATTTCAAGGTTAGAAAGTATTGTTAGTCAAAATGAATTGCCCTTTTTATGCAGAGTAGCCCAAACACTTGGCTGAATTGGTTTTATATGTGTAGTGTGATTTGAGAGATACTTAAAATGCCCATTTGTAGCAAGTACCTAGCTTACAACAAGATTACTACTCGTATTTGTAGAATTTGAGTTTCCAACATTGGAATCATTTCTTATATTTGAAAAAATATGGGTGATCACTTCAACTCTAAAGGAATGCCTACAAATACCTTGGCTGATACTACCTATGGCTCACGATTCTCCCCACCATTACTGGAAATAATTGTTTAGGTTAGTTATTACATTGGTGGGCACAGAGGTCAGATCTAAATGAAAGAATAATGCCAGTTAAGTTTGAAGTTAAAGAGTGTAAGAGTTCTCAGCCTGGAATTGTCAGAGAAGACCAATTGACAATGGAGCAGTTTTGAGGATGTTTAGTGGTATAGCCGGGAAGGGGAAAGCTGTATGATGGCCTCTTAAAAAAATGCGGAAGAGGGAGTTCCCACTGTAGCACAGTGGGTTAAGAATCCAACTGCAGTGGCTGAGGTTGCTGCAAAGGTGCATGTTCAATCCCAGCCTATCCACAGTGTTTTAAAGAATCTGGCATTGTGGCAGCTGTGGCTCAGGTCGCAGCTCTGACTTGGATTCAGTCCCTGGCTCAGGAACTTCCATACTCTGCCAGTGTGGCCATAAAAAGAGAGAAAAGCAAGCAAGCAAGCAAGCAAAAGACAGAAGGATGGAAAAAGACCTTGGAGGAAAAAGTCTTGCCTCTAGGACCCTGACAGATAACCTCATACAGAATATCAACTGACAGTACACTGACCACATAGAGCAAGGAGGATATTGCTCTGGGTGCTACATTTAATTAGGGCAGAACACGATAGAGCAAATGGCAGAACCTTAAGTGGGACAGAGAATATTGGAATTCCAAATGGGAAGGGAGTGTTGCCTTCTCTTCCAATAAGTTAGAAAGATAGAAATAAAAGGAGAAAGTAATAGGGAAAAATTAGCTCTGGACACAATTTGTGGAGAATTGTAAGGGCATTCATCAAATTCTGTAAAATTTGACAATATTCTACACAAACCTACAGTTTTAGCTATTTTATAAATTTTACTTTTACAATGATTAGAGGAAAGGCCTTTAACAGATTTACTTCAGAGGGATGAAGGAGACTGGGAAATGGGATAAAATGATGATTGGATAGAAGGAACACAAAAGATTGGAAGCAAGAATTTTGGGGTCTTTGGCTTGTTGGTTTTATTACCTAGTCCTGGGATTTGGACATCATATTTTATACCTTAAATTACCCTTGAGACACAAAAGAACGTGTATTTTACTTGACTCATTGATTTGGGGAGAGTTTTATAAAATTATGGTAAGAATGAACTTTGGGATAAAATAGCCTTGCTATGTATTTAGTACTCTCACAGTAATATTGAGCATAGGATATGAGGTGGAAATTTTAAATGGATTTCTTATAAAAGAGGCTTTAAAAGGGAGAAGGAAGTCCCTGTGATAATGGAAATTAAGTATATATTGCTGTCCATTATGAATAAACTATTTCATATATTTCTTTACATTCTTCTCGGCTAGAGAGTAATATTGTAAAATATATGACTTTTTTTCTTACTAAAAACTAATCCTCTAAGTGTCAGATAAAGTATATGTACAACAGATATCTTTGATTAATGCATAAACACTAGTATTTGCAAGGAAATTAAATAATGGATTTATAATATTTAATTTGTGCAAATCAGGAAGAAAGAACTTATTCAGGAAAAAGATTGTCAGATTCTTGATTAAAGCAGTGATTACATGGATGAAGTGAAAAAACCTTAAATTCATAAAATGAACATTGATTTGGTACTAAGTATTTGACAGGAACAATTATAAATAGAACCCAAAACATGAGGATTCAAATAGACCAGATTTCCATGACAAGTAAGGAATTCCTTAAGGAATTAAGAGGATATAAAAACATTCTCAGATGAAGGAAAACTAAGCTAATTTCTTGTTAACAATCCTACCTTTATGAGTGACTGAAGAAAGTTGTCTAATCACAAAGGAAATAACAGAAAAAAAGACTGGGAACCTCAGAATGGAAAGAACATTGAAATGGGTACAAATAAGGAGAAGTATAATAGATTCACCTTTCTATTAGTTTCTTAAATAGTGTTTTATTGTTGAAGCAAAAGTTGTACCGTTACCTGATGTGGTGCTTAATGGGTATAGAGAAAAGATTTCACATAATTATATTTTCCACGTTTGAAGGGTGGAGAGACTTAAATGGAAGTAAACATTTATACTTGAAGTAGTAAAAGAGCAAAATCAGCAGACTGTGAAAAGCTGTGTATGTTTATCGTATTACCTAAAGAAACCACTAAGTACACTACACAGAATGATATACTAAGAAATTCTAGAATAAAGAATCCTAAAAATTATTCAGGTAGCACAAAGAAAGGCAAGAAAAGAGAAACACAGGAACCAAACTAGAGAAAACAAGAAAAAATAATAAATTGGCAGACTTGAAATGTAGATAATCTAAATAAATGATAATACAGATGTTGACAGAGTAGATAAAGAAAAGATGACCCACCAATATATTATCTAGATGAACTGACTAGTTCATTAGTTTTATAGGTAGGCTGAAGTAAAAGGATATAAAAATATATTTGTATACATTAATTGAAAGAAAGCAGGAGTGGGTAAATTAGCATCAGATAAAGTAGACTTCAGAACAAAGAAGATTGTAAGAGGCAGACATGCGTTTTACATAATGATCAAAGGGTCAGTACACCAAAACTAGATTCCAATTCTAAATGTGTTTGTACCCCACAACAGAGCTGTAGAATATGTGAAATAAAAACTGATAGAACTAGAAGGAGTAATAAATACATCCACAGTTATATTTGGAGACCTCAAACTGTAGGTGTGTGGATGGTAAATAAGCACATGGAAAATTCTACATGTTTAATGTCACTAACCATCAGGAAAATGGATATTAAGACCTAAATGAGATACCACTACACACTTATCAGAAGAGCTAAATATAATATATGTATATTTTAATGACAGTACAAAATGCTGACAGGATGCAAATAAACTAGATTCCTCATGTATACTGATGGGAATGTAAAATAGTAATGAACTATTGATATAAATTGGATGGATCTAGAGCACTATCCTGAATAGGGAAAAACAGTCTCAAACAGATAGTCTGTGATTCTATTTATTTACATTGTGGAAATTATGAAATTATAGAGATGGAAAACAAGTTAATGGTTGGCAGTGGTTTGGAACTTTTGGACGGGGGTAGGTATGGCTACAGAAGGGTAATGAGTAGATCTTCGTGATGATGGATTGCAGTGGTGGTGGCACAAATGCACACACATGATAAAATAATTTAGGACTAAGAGACACACACACACACCCCTAATGCTAATGTTCTTTTCCTGGTTTTGAAACTGTTCTATATAAATAAGTAACTCTGAGTAATGGGTACAGGGAATCTTTTAATTATCCTTGTAACTGTGTGTGAAATTATAATTGTTTCAATGATAATGGTATGTGATCCTTTTTATATGTTTCTGAATTTTACTGGCCAAATTTTAAGAATTAATGCTTTTATATTCATGGGGGATATTGGCTTATAGTGTTTTCTTTTTTCCTTGTTTCCCATTTCTTGTTTTGAATGTCAAGGTAATATTGACCTAATAAAATTAGTTAGGAAATAATCCCTCTCCTTCTATTTTCCTGAAAAGAGTGTTTAAAATTGGTATTAATTATTTAAATGTTTGGTATATTTCTCCAATAAATTCATCTGTGTGTGGAGACTACTTTTCTGGTAGCTTTTTTTTTTTTCTTTGTCTTTGTGCCTTTATGTAGAGCCGCACCCGCGGCATATGGAGGTTCCCAGGCTAGGGATCTAACAGGAGCTGTAGCCGCCAGCCTACGCCACAGCCACAGGAACGCGGGATCCGAGCAGCATCTGCAGCCTACACCACAGCTCTCAGCAATGCCGGATCCTTAACCCACTGAGCAAGGCCAGGGATCGAACCCGCAACCTCATGGTTCTTAGTCGGATTCGTTAACCACTGAGCCACGAAGGGAACTCCTCTGGTAGCCTTTAAATCATACATTTAATTCCTTTAATATCTGTGGGACTGTTCATGTTGTCTGTTTCATTTTGATAGAGATTTTATAGCCTCTGGTTTTCAAAAGGTTGTTCCATTTCTTTTAAGTTGTTGAATTTATGAATTTAAAATTACTGTTAGTGTCCTCTAAGTATCCTTTTAAGGACTTTGAGATCTGCAGTGATATCTCCTTTCTGATGCCTTTTATTGATGATTTGTGTCTTTTCTTTTTTTATCTTTGTCACTATTGCCAGAAGTTTATAAATTTGTTTGTTTTTTCCAATAATCATTTTTTTGTTACATTGATTGTCTCTACGGTTTTCCATTTAATTTACTGCAACTTTATCTTTACTATTTTCTTCCTCTTTGGATTTACGTTATTTTCTTTTTGTAACTCTTTGGAAGCCAGAAACAAGAAAAGAGGTGGCTATGGCAATACAAGTATAGCAGGAAGGGTTCTTGTGGAGGAACTGCTTTGTACCTTGACTGCAGCGATGGTCACAAGAAATACACATCTGATAAAATGTCTTTGAACAAAGGAAGGAAGCATGGAAGGAGAGAAGTGCATGAAAACTATTGAAATCTAAACAAGATTATATCACTGTCAGTTTCCTGTTTGTGATATTGTACTATAGGTATTCAAGATGTTACCATTGACGAAAACTGGGTGATATGATTTCTTGAAACTGCGTATAAATCTACAATCATTCAAAATAGAAAGTAGTAAAAAATGAAAATTGAAAAAAGATGGTCACAGTCATTCAAAAGATGAGAGAATTTATCACCAGTAGTTCTACGCAAGTGTAAATTCTAAAGGACATTTGCAGGCTGAAGAAAAATTTTTTCTGGGTATATAAAACAGACCTGTAAGAATGAAGAAACTATTCCAATAATGGTAAATAAAAAAAAAAAAAACTGGGTAAATATAGAAGACAATTGATTGTTTAATAAAAGTAATGCATGGTGTAGTATCTATCATATGTGGATGTACAATAATTAACAGTGGCAAAAAAGGGTAGAATATAGAAAAATGAAAAAATAGGACAAAAATAATACATCAGGATGGTAGACTGAATATTAAACAGTTTTTGAAAGACAGAAATTTTTGTACTGAGGAAACACAGCCAGAACAGCCAGTTCAAAAGAAAACTACTGTAATTATAATGGCTCAGATAGGTTGCAAGATACATACAAATACAAACCAAAATAATATTGATATGGTGATATTAAAATCAGACAAGATGGACTTTCAGGCAAGAAGTATTATGAGAGATAAAGGACATGTCATAATGATAAAATGGGCCAAATCAACAGGATGTATAGGCATATAAAACTTGGACACACCTAATAATGTATCTTCAAAATGAACGAAGCAAAATTTACAACTATGTGGAAAATGAGAAATCAGCAATCATACTGGATATTTTAATTTATCTCTTTTAGTAACTGGTGCAACATGCCAATAAAGAAGTAGTGATACTGCAGCTCAAATGAATATGTGAGTAAGGATATGTAAGGGAAGCGTGGGTAACAAGCTGGAAAAAAAATCTGATCTTCCCTACAAATCAGCATTCCTAAGCATTGGTGCTACTTAAAATTTTAAAAATCAGACTTCCCGGCATGGTGCAGCAGAAACGAATCTGACTAGGAGCCATGAGGTTGTGGGTTCAATCCCTGGCCTCACTCAGTGGGTTAAGGATCCGGTGTTGCTATGAACTGTGGTGTAGGTCTCAGACGTAGCTCGGATCTGGCGTTGCTGTGGCTCTGGCATAGGCTGGCAGCTGTACCTCCGATTGGACCCCTAGCCTGGGAATATCCATATGCCGCAGGTGTGGCCCAGAAAAAAAAAGGACAAAAAGACAAAATTTTAAAAATTATATAGAATTTTAAGTGTATTTAATATAACTAGGTTTGTACACTGTAAAGAAAAGTAAATTAAATCCTAACACAGAAAAAGATATATCTTGCCTTCAAAGGCTCCTTTGTCTTACTACACTGGTTCACTCACTCCTCAACCTATTCTAACTTGTCTTCTATCTATACCACTCCTCTGAAATTGTTCACATTTAGTTCATGTTCTTTATATTCCTAAACCAAGAACTTTTTAGTCTTCCTTTCGTTTACATCTCCTAAACATACTTGACACAGCTGACACTTTCTTCTTTCTTTGAATTTCCTATACCCTTAACTTTAAGACTGTTACATCTGTGGGAATATAAACTGGTGCAGCTACTATGGAGAAGAATATGAAAGTTCCTTAAAAATCTAAAAATGGAGTTGCCATCTGATTCTGCAGCAACTACACCTGGGCATATATCCATAGAAAACTGTAATTCGAAAAGATGATGCACCCCCATTGTTCATAGCAGCACTATTTACAATAGCTAAGACATGGAATAAACCTAAATTTTCATCAACGGATGAATGGATGAAGAATATGTTGTACATATATACGGTAGAATACTATTCAGCCATAACAGGAATGAAATAATGCCATTTACAGCAACATGGATGGACCTAGAGATTTTCATACTAAGACAAATATCTATGATATCACTTATATGTGGAATCTAAAATATAACACAAATGAACCTATCTACAAAACAGAAGCAGACTCACAGACATGGCAGGAGGGTTAGGAGGAGATAAATTAGGAGTTTGGGATTAACAGATGCACATTACTGTCTATATAAAATATGTAAACAAGGATATACTGTATAGCACAGGGAACCGTATTCCATATTTTACAATAACCTGTAATGGAAAAGAGTCTGAAAAAGAATACACACACACACACACACACACACACACACACATACATACATATAAATGGATCACTTTGCTGTATGCTTAAAACAAACAGAACATTGTAAATTAATTACACATCAATGAAAAGATGTCATATTCTATGTCTTTTTTTCTTTCCCTCTTTTTCTCTGGATATTCCTTCTTAGTAACTTGATAAGTCTTATTTTTTTTTTCATCCAGTCATTAAATGATAGAGTATCTCAGGGTGCCATCCTAGGCTCTTTTCTTGGTTTGCTTCATGTACAAGTTTTGTTCAAATGGATAGCTTCATTTACTGTCAAATGCTGACAAATACAGAATATTTGTTTTCTGAAATTTAGACCTTAATATCTAACCATTTCCTCCTTTATGCCTTTGCTTGAATGTCTCTCAAGTATATCAAACTCAGCAAAAGAAAAACTCAAGTCATCATCACTTTTTCAACCTGGTGTTTCCAGGAAATACTGCCACCATTTTCCTAATTGCCCAAGTTGAAAATACGGAAGCAAATGTTTACTCTTACGTATTTCTGAACCCTCAGTTTCCAAGCAGTAACCATGTTCTGTCAGCTCTCCAATTTAAATATTTGTTTTTTGTTCAAGCTATTTTGCCTGATATGCTAAAATTGCCTCTTAACATACCTCCATACTTCTAGAATCATTCCTATATCCCATTTCATTCACAGTACATTCTGGTTTATGCATTTGACCTATAACCTTAATGTATAACTCACTTAATACCTTTCAGTGGCTTTCCAATGTTCCTAAGATAAACTCCTGGATCTTTAGCATGGCTGACAATAAAGCCTACATGAACCAAACCCTATCTCTGTTGACACCCTCATCCTGTTCATCATATTTCAGTCTCCCTGTCATTCAGTGTACTCCAATCATCATGATTTTTTTAATTGTTTCCTGCCTTATTACTTTGCTTATGTTACTTTCTACCTTTATCCTTTGACCTATGTAATTACCACTTATCATTTAATAAAATACTTCTTAGATATGTAACTGAAGTATTTTCTAAGATTTGTTCCTCAATTGTATTCTTCTCAAAATGCTCTATTTATGTAGATAGCACTGATCACACTTTTTGAATCATACTCTTGATTGTGTCCAGTATCTCTCTTTTCCACAAAACTATAAACTCTATAGGGATAATACTATTCCAAACACACAGAAAAGTGTCAGCCATAAAGTAGATGCTTAATAAATTCCACCAAGATCAGGAACAAGACAAGGATGTCCACTTTTACCAATACTGTTCAACATAGTTTTGCAAGTCCTAGCAATGGCAATCAAAGAAGAAAAAGAAATAAAAGGAATTCAAATTGGAAAGGCAGAAGTAGAACAGTAACTGGAGATGATGTGATACTACACCTAGAAAATCCTAAAGACACTACCAGAAAACTGTTAGACCTCAGCAATGAATTTGGCAAAGTTGTAGGATACAAAATTAATAAACAGAAATCAGTTGTATATCTATATACTTCCAATGAAAGATGAGAAAGAGGAATTAGGGAAACCATCCCAGTTTAGATCATATCAAATAGAATAAAATACAAACCTACCTAAAGAGGCAAAAGACCTATACTCTAAAAACTAAAAGATGCTGATGAAAGAAATCAAAGATGATGCAAAGAGATGGAAAGATATACCATGCCCTTGGACTGGAAGAATCAAAATTGTCAAAATGACTATACTACCCAAGGCAATCTACAGATTCAGTGCAATTCCTATCAAATACTAAAACCATTCTTTACAGAAAGAAGTATTTGAAAATTTGTGTGGAAAAACAAAAGATACCAAATAGCCAGAGCAATATGAACAAGAAAAGTGGAAATGAAGGAATCAGGCTCCCTGACTTCAGACTATACTACAAAGCTACACTTATACAAACAATATGGTACTGGCACTGATACAGAAATATAGATCAATGGACTAGGATATAAACCATGAAATAAACCCAAGCACCTATGGTCAACTAATCTTTGACCAAGAAGGCAAGAATATACAGTGGAAGAATGGTAGTCCCTTCAATAAGTTGTGCTGGGAAAACTGGGCTGCTACATGTGAAAGAATGAAATTAGAACACTCTTCAATGCCATACACACACACACACACACACACATACTTCAAAGTGGATTAAAGACCTAAATATAAAGATAGATGCTATGAAGCTCCTAGATGAAAACATAGGCAGAACAGTCTTTGACCTAAAACACAGCAACATCTTGTTTGATCCACTTCCTAGAATATGGTCCATATTCTAGGGGAAAGGGGTAAGGGTGGGATGGACAGGGAGTTTGGGGCTAGATGCAAACAAAAATAAACCAATGGAACCTAATTAAACTGAAACTTTTGCACAGCAA
Source organism: Catagonus wagneri (assembly GCA_004024745.2). Classification (NCBI taxonomy): domain Eukaryota; kingdom Metazoa; phylum Chordata; class Mammalia; order Artiodactyla; family Tayassuidae; genus Catagonus; species Catagonus wagneri. The sequence continues at coordinate 14,909,445 of PVHT020000193.1, forward strand.
AGGAAACCATTAAAAAATGAAAAGACAACCCACAGAACAGGAGAAAATCTTTGCAAATGATGTAACAGATAAGGGCCTATTCTACAAAATATATAAGTAACTCATACAGCTCGACAACAAACAAACAACCCAATTGAAAAATGGGCAGAAGACCTAAATAGATATTTCTGCAAAGAGAAATATGGTTAGCCAGTAGGCGCATGAAAAAATGCTCAAAATCACTAATTAATAGAGAGATACAAATCAAAACTACAATGAGGCACCATCTCACACTGGTCAGAATGGCCATCATTAACAAGTCAACAAATAACAAATACTGGAGAGAGAGTGGAGAAAAGGGAACCCTCCTACACTAATGGTGGTAATGTAAATTGGTGTAAACACTATGGAAAGCAGTATGGACGTTCCTTAGAAAAGCAAATGTAGAACTACCGTATGATCCAGCAATCCCACTCCTAGGCATTTATCTGGACAAAACATTCATTCAAAAATGTGCATGCACCCCTATGTTCATCACAGCAGTATTCACAATAGCCAAGACATGGAAACAACCTAAATGTCCATCTATAAATGAATGGATTAAGAAGATAGAGTACATATATACAATGGAATACTACTGAGCTGTAAAAAAGGAAAAAATAATGCCATTTTCAGTGACATGATGTAAGTAGAGATTATCATACTGTGAAATAAGTCAGAAAGCGAAAGAAAAATACCATATGATATCACTTATATGTGGAGTCTAAAGTAGGGCACAGATGATCCTATCTATAAAACAGAAACAGATAACTGACATGGGGAGCAGACTTGTAGTTGCCAGGGGGATGGATGTGGAATTCGGGGCTAGTAGATGCAAACTGGCTTTTGGAATGGATAAGCAGTGTCCTACTGTACAGCACAGGAAAATATGTCCAGTCTCTTAGGTTGGAAAAATGATGGACGATATTATGAAAAAAATGTACATATATGTATGACTGGGTCACTTTGCTGTACAATAGAAATTGAAGAAACATTGTAAATCGACTATACTTTTAGAAAAAGAAATTTAAAAATAAGAAAATGTTTGAATGAAAAGTCAATAATTTGATGTCAGGTAGTAATATAAGTATTATTTTGAAAGTGAAACAAAGAAAATGAAATACAGTAGGAATAAGGTCGGGGGAGTGTTATTTTAGAGACAGAAGTCTAGAAAAGGCTTTCTTTTTAAGTGATATTTGAATAGAGAGAGGCCTGGATAAAGAGGAGTGAGCCTTGCAATGTCTGTGGAAGAATGTACCTGGTAAGAAGAATCAGCTAATGATTATGTTCCAAGGGGGGAATAATCTTGGAATGTTTCAAAAGCAATAAGGCCAGTGTGATTAGAGAAAAATAAGGAAAGGAATAGCGAGTAACATGGGAAAATAGAGGAGAAAGTTAGTTTAGTACATGCTGTAATGAGGACTTAATGTCACATGCTAAGGGTGACATGAAGCCACTGTAGACAATACAGATAGTGATATAATCTGCCTTTGCCGTGTGTGTGTGTGTGTGTGTGTATGCGTGTGTGTGTGTTGTAAACATCTTAGTATATTTTGGCTGATCTAGACTGAGGAGAAGTGTTAGATTCAAATTGTGAAGATGAGGTTTTCTGCTTTTTATTGATCCAACTGTGACTTCACTGAGGTAATAATTTTTAAAAGTTCAGTGATCTGGCTAAAATTTCTACCACCTCAACACTTTTAATATAGCATATGAGAACATTTTATGTGGGAATGTCTTTTATTATTTTCAGTATTATTGTCACTTAGATTCAATTGGCTGTTCTCCAGCTATTCCTCTCAAAATACTCTTGGAGTTTGATATGATATACTTTACTATGAAATGAAGGTAACTTATAAAATAAAGTCTTTTAATCTTTAATCATACTTAAAGTTTACTGGTTTATAATTTCACAATAAATAAATGAAATTGTATATGTTGAATAGGACAAAATTCTTCTCTGATATTGGACACAGGTCTGTTTTAGGTTGTTCAGTCATAGCATTAAGAACTATAAATAGAAGGTGATGGTAAAAAATTATTTTCTTGGGATTATCAGGATTATTATATGTAGTTGATGGTGTTATTTAGAACATACATTATTAAGTTTTGTAGGCTAATTTTTTTAGCAAAGTTATAGCATGTTGCTTTAAGTTTTTCATTAAATTAATTTGAATAATCTTATGTCTAATAAAAATGAATTTATAGTAATTGAGTATGATAATAAATTGTACATATTTAAAATGTACAACTTTTTATGTTCTATCTATCTATCATCTATCTCCATGAACCAATTACCACAATCAAGATTGTGGACTTGTACATGATCTCAAAACTTTACTCATGACTTTTTTTTGTTTTTTAAGAGCCGCACCTGTGGCACACGGAAGTTTGCAGGCTAGGGGTCAAATCGGAGCTGCAGCTGCTGGCCTACGCCATAGCCACAGCAACATGGGATCCAAGCTGTCTCTGCAACCTACACCACAGCTCATGGCAACACCAGATCCTCAACCCACTGAGTGAGGCCAGGGATTGAACCCGCATTCTCATGGATTCTAGTCAGGTTCTTTAACTGCCAGGCCACACAGGCAGCTCCCACTCATGATTTTTTATAACACCTTTTCTCTGTCCATCATCTATACTTTCCCTGGGCAACCACTAATTTACTTACTGTCGCTACAGAATGATTTTCATCTTCTAGAGTTTTGTGTCAGCAAACCATATAGTCCATACTCTTTTGTTTGGCTTCTTTCATTTAGCACACTTCTCTTTCACTTCATTCACTGCGGTGCGTATATCAATAGTCCAGTCCTTTCCATGGCAAAGTAGTATTCTGTCATATAGATACAGCACAATTTGTTTATCCATTCACATAGTTATGATTATGTGGATTGTTTCCAGCTGGTATTATAAATATAACTGCTATGAATTCTCAAGTGCAAGGTTTTTTTTTTTTTTTTTTGGATGGACACATGCTTTCATTTCTCTCTGACTAGAAAGGGTATCTTTTAGTGTATGTATATGTTTACCTTTTTAACAAATTGCCAAACTGGTTTTCAAACTGTTTTCTTACCATTTTACGTTTCCATGAATAGTGTGTGAGAGTTCCTGTTCCTGTTCTAAGAATCTTTGTAAATCCTTTGTTTCTCTTTCATAGTTTTTTATTCATCATAATTCTGTATCTGGCCTTTTCACTAATAATATGCATCAGTTATTAAAAGTTTGAAAATGTGAGACGTTATACTAAGTATTTTACAATCATTCTCTTATTTAATCCCCACAGCAAGAATGCAAAATACCAATTATTATTTCTATTTTATGGAAGAACAAACTGAAAACAACTTAGCCTATATCACAGCAACAGAAAACTATGGAAATGTGATTTGAACTCAGGTCGCCAGACATTGGAGATAATGGCATTAACCAATGTGCTATATTCTGCCACCCTCTAGGCCAGGGGTCCAAGCATAGACCCCTTTGACACCTGATGAAGCTCAAAGCCCTAACATCTTAAGGCCTTTTACAGTTGGTTAAGCTTATTGAAATTATATTTGAATACACAAAATAATTAGGATTATAACAGACACCAGTTGTACTGAGATAGTTTTCTAAATGTTTTAAAACTTGTGTAATAATGTACATACTTCCTTATTAACACATTAAGTACCACAATATAGTGGTAGAATTAATAACAACCATAATTTTTCAAAGTAGTGATAAATATAGTAGAATACTGTGAGATATATGCAGCATCCAGAATGTGATGTAAAAAAAATGTAATTCTTATTCAAGAAAAAAAAATCACAGGTACTACTAATACTACTATAATTTATAGCATACAAACACAAAAATAATGTTACACTTTTGTTAGAAGCTAATGAAAATTTTGGGGTTGGTGGTTGCAAACTATTACATTTAGAATGGATAAGCAATCAGGTCCTACTGTATAGCACAGGGAACTATATCCAGTCTCTTGGGATAGAACATAATGGAAGATAATATGAGAAAAAGAATGTATATATACGTCTGACCGGGCCACTACGCTGTACAGCAGAAATTGACTCAACACTGTAAATCAACTATACCCTAATAAAAATAAATTTAAGTAATAAAAAAGATGTAATCTCATACAAATTAATAGACTTCTGAATTCTATCTGTGGATTTTTGGACCTCTTGCCCTCATCCATAAGCTTCATGAAAATAGGATTCATATCCATTTTGACCATCGCCATGTGACCAGTGCTTATTACTACAATGCATTGTGCAAAGCAAGTTCTCCTAGATGAATGGAGAATACAATAATATTTTCCAGATACTGCACCGGCATTAGGACCTAGCAATGGACAAAATGAACATGATCTCCAGTCTCAAGAGCTAATAGTAAACTAAAAAATGCAAATAGTTAAAGTCATGTGAATTTGGCCAAGTTATTTAACTTTTCAGAGCCTCACTTTCTTCATATATAAAAGGAATATAATAATAGTACTTCAATGTGTTCCATATGAAGACTGAATTACCACCAGTGTGGTAGTGGTAGCTTCATATGTATAAGAATAGTGCCTACCACCTTGTGCTATATAAGTATTTGCTGTAATTATGAGGAAGACAAAGGAAGTTCAAGGTGCTTTAAATTCGCACAGCAGGGGAATGTAGTTTTATCTAGAGGGTGAAAAATGCTTCAGAGAGTAAATTATGTTTCAAACCCACGATACCTGAATATTGGTTGGAAGGCAGGCAATCAGAAGTGAAAGGTGGCTTATGGAAAGGTGAAACAGAACAGGCAATATCTCTGAGACAGTAAGGGGGGCACAGTGTTATAAAGAGACCAAAAGAAGTTTACTCTGCCCCAGACAAAGTGTGAAGGGAAGGAACGTAAGACAAGAATTGAGCTGGAGAGATTCACAGAGGCTAAGAGTAGAAACAAAACCACATGGTATTTTTTTTATGCTGTTTGCAAAACCGAAGATAGATAAAAAAGTCATTTCTTTGTAAATTAACAGTAATTGATAAATCAGTGTTTTCAGAATTGTTACATGAAATGAAATATGTATAAAAGAAACTTTGATGGGTTCAAATGGACTCAGTTTGCCTTTTGGAGTTTTTTTCCTGGCATTTATAAATTAAACATAATAAACTCTCGGTTACTCATAATTATATGTCTTAATACATAAAGATTATGTGTAGTTGTTACATTAAAATGGAGTTAGTATAGTTAAAATGGATATGTACACACAATGCGCACAAAAACAGCCCTTAGGGAATCAGTATTTCAGAACAGTGACATTGACACATCTCACACATGCCGAATATATTATTGCTTATAGTTTTGTATTGTGGTGACCCAACAAGCTGTTTGCTTTTTGTAGGGGCCGGAGACACTCTCTTTCTAAACTGGATATTGAGTAGATGGTTGAAACGAAACAAGATTTGATCACTTCTCCTTTTTAAAGTATTTTTCTCATGAAAACACTCAGATTTTCCTGTTTCATCATGTTGAACTATAAGTATTAACCCCCTGAGAGAGATGTATTTAGAAATTTCAGATGCAGTTAACGCTGTAGAGATGATGGCAGTGGTCATTTTTTAAATATTGATTTATAAACTTAAAAAATATTGATTCATGAATGGTATTTTTAAAATATAAACTTCATTATGTTAAAATGACACTTATTTACTTGGTAAGCAAATTGTGTGAGAATCAGCTAATCTAATTTCTTACTTCTGAAGAAAGCACTCTTTTTAAGTCAAAATATCAAGTATGAAGTCCACTCTTAGGAGAAATACACAGAGTACCAGACTTCAGATGTCTCCAATGTACAAAATAAATGTTTTCTTTAAAAGATTCCTCTTATTAGAAAAATTTCCATAGAATAGCAAGAGGCAAATTCCTTTTGAGAGAGTGCATCCTATGTTTCATATTAAAGCAGGGATGTGGAACTAAGCACACAGCATCCTTATTTCAAAAGTACAACCAGAAGAGAGAGTTTTTACCCTTTAAAGGCTGTGAAAAGAAGTGAAGATTAGCCCAAATTTCCGTGTGAATAATATGATGTGTGGCAAAGGAACTCTAGGTATAGTTAGGAAAATAATTTAATCTAGAGGCTTTGCATCCATCCATACAGAGGAACGAATAGATACTGAAAGAGATTTGCAGATCCACTGCTTTTTAGGCAGGAAGAATGCTCGTTAAATGCAGAACGCTGCTCTGGCTCATGTGTTTGCTCCGAGGTGTAGGTTTTATTCGACTGACGTATCAGATAGTCAGAGTGGTTACCACACCGATGTTGTAGCAGCTGCATAATAAATGACTGAGAGAATCATGTCAGGCATGCCCACCTAACCTAACTTGAATCATGCGAAAGGGGAGCTGTTGGAATTCAAATAGACTTTCTGGTTCCCAGCAGTCGGCAGTAATAGAATGCTTTCAGGAAGATGACAGAATCAGGAGAAAGATGCTGTTTTGCACTATCTTGATTTGTTACAGCAGCCAACTTATTGGCATGATGGAGTGACAGGAAAAACAGCTGGCATGGAAGGTAGGATTATTAAAGCTATTACATCATTATGAATACAATTAGAAGCTGACCATGACAAAGCATATGTTTGAACTAGCAGCTGTTGGTAGCTGGGGTTTGTTGCCGAGCTCTTCAAACTCTGCAAACAGTGTTGCTTTTAGGGAATGGATTTAAAAATTTCCTTGTGCTGCGTTAGATTTTTGGGGGCTGCGCTTGACTCTAACCTCAGGGAAACACTTCTGGGATATAAATCAGTGTTAGAAGATTTTAGAATAAAGTATTTTTAAGAGTATAGGTTTCTCCAGGTAGATGTTGACAGGGGGTGGTGGTGGAGAATCTATAGGGAAATCTACCCCAGCTCAGTTACATGCTGTTTAGTTACAAGGACTGATTGATATATTGGCATATTAATACACTGAGAAAAATGGGAATGTATAGAATGTTTGGATAGGTTGAAAATTGTTACACTTGGTTTCTGTTTTATGAGGAGTTTGGCTGTCAGTCTTTTCTCCTCATTCATTTCTAGCTTTTGACATTTATTCAGTCATTCTGCATTATATGAAGAAAATACATCAATATCTCCTGCAGGGTTTTTCAACAACTCTAGCATCTGTTTCAGCTATTGAACTGTATTCACGTTTTGCCAAGTTGATGTCGACCCAGCTGGTCTATCATTTCTCGCTTGATTACTGTTCTTAATTTCTCTGTATCAGCTTGTTTCGGATAGGGCTTTGAAAGCTGTTAATGAAAAATGACATAAAATGATAAATTATTGAAAATTGGAGCATTTATTTAATTATTTTGGAACCTTAATGAGTTTTGTCTTACATTCTTTCTTGCCTGCGTACAATTTTTAGAACCCTTGTGCTGTTTTGCAATATTTCTTTCCTATATAATCATTGGATTATACTTATAAGTACTTTTAAACAAATGGAGCATGAGCCTGGGCTTGTATTAGCTTCCAAAAATGAAGTTTTGAGGAAAAGAGGAACAATTTAAGCTTTTTGTAGATACTATGTATCATTTCCATATTCAGTCTTCATAATGCTGTCATGTGGATCTGTCAGTGAGTATATATTGGACCGAACATATTGAAATAATTTTTATCACCACTAGGGTAACAAGAAAATAAAACATTCAAAGCTGTTTTTAACAAGTAATTGCTTAAAACAGATGTCAAATAATATAAAAATAGATTTTCTTAAGTATGAAAAGCATGATTAACTATATGTGTACATATGTATATATATAAAATACAGAATTTTTCAGCTGTCTGCCCAGTCTCCCCAGTAACCTGAGTAGCTAAATTACCCAAGTTAATGGACTATAATGTATGAACATCTAATATGACCTTTCAGTGTACACAATATTGCTCATATGTGCTGTACCTTTTCTGTAGTAATTGTAATATCTCAGTCAGTCTGGTCAAGACACACTACTGGCTGTTATGTAACTTTTTTTCCTGAACGTTAGTCCATGTTTTTTCAATTACGTATTCCTCTTACAGTGACTTAAAACATGTATTTAAATATTAGTGGATAATTAGAAACTGATAGGCTAATTATATTACTTATATTCATCAAATTAATTACTAACTTATGTTTTGAAAAAGTCAGATTTGGATGAGTACTTTTTAACCTTGAAGCATACATGTTTGTGGTTGACTATGTAATTGATAATTCATACACAGAGCAGGAAATAGTTTTCTAAATGTATAGTTTTAGCTACAAACATTAAAAAAAAATAGTGTAGTTCAGGCAACCTCATTATTTCCTGTTAATACTTTTGAGTACTGTATTTGTTTGGTACAGTGTGTTAGAGTAATTGTTTAATCTTTGAGAACTCAGAGACTTAACAGAATTTTGCATCCAAATGATAGAGGGTTATTTCTTGGTTGACTGACAAAAAGAAGCTATGTCTACCCTCTCGTTTCAAACACAGTTCTCTTCTGTCAATTTTATTTCTCAACTTTTTATAACCATTTGAAGTGACAGTTCAAGTCTGAAAAACTCTTTTACATTACCTCTTTAGTAGGACTCTCCTTTTGTGAATTGTCTCCTGTGAGAAAAATGTGAGCTTCCTGCTAGCCTCACATTCTGTTACCATAGTTACTTTAAAAAGAAGGTTTTCCATTCAATGAAGACAGTGTAATTTAAATCAGCCGGCGGACTCCACAGACCATGTTTTTTGTTTGTGGTTCAGGCTGCTTCGTTTGTGTCTAGAAAGTGCTTTGTATTTTATTTCACTGACGAATGAAGAGGATAGACACTAGGTGGCACCAGCTGTAGATTATTAATGAAATGTTAGAGCCATTGGGTCGCACACCTGAAGAGCAGGCATACCACTATTGATAAATGCATTTGTAAGAGATAGAAAGTATTGCTGATCTTTCTGGTTCTGGAACAATATTGGCATGCATGGGGATGAGAACATGTAAAGTTGCCAAATCTCAATTGCTTAATTCTTGTTTTCTCAAGAGATTCAGGGAAAAAAATATGAAAACGAAACACATAAAAATAGAAATAGTACATGAAAGAGAGGTGGGATAAATGAAGTATGCTATAAATATTTAAATATTTTTAAAATATTAAATTTAGTTATAAGCCTCTTTGGGTTTTCCCTAATTCTCTACAAACCCAGTTTGTTTCTTTCTAAGGCATTTATACTACAGACAACCATACCAGCTATTTGTTGTTTTTTTTTTTTTTTGCTGTTTAGGTAAAAATCTTATTGAGCATCATTATTTCTTAATGCAAAAATGCCACCTAGTTCTCCTTTAATGTGTAGTGAATATTACTGCTCGTGATGGAGTGGCCTGCCTTCAGATGCATTGCTCTTTATCTAGAAAGATGAGCAGGGAGAGACACAGTCAGTTAAGGAATGTGCTTTGGCATATTTTCCCTGAGAAGCTTCCTCCTTGCTTTTATTCTCCAATTCTCACGTCATATATATTTTAAGAATGAAAAAGCAAATGAAGACCACAGTAAGTACGTGCACACACACAGGCACACATATATCTGGGGGAAAAAATCCAGTTATTTACAGAGAGAGAGCCATACAGTATTTTAAATTGGTCCTGGAGTTAACAAACTAAAATGAAAAAAGAGAAAAGCCCATAATCAAAAGGGAGAGATTAAACAATGGTTCATATTGGGGAAAAATATTTTGGAAAAAAACAAGCAATATTTTTCCCTCACTGGGAATAACTGAGAATTTCAAGGAAGATAAGATGGTTTATAATGAGGGGGAAGGTAATAGAGGCAGTAGTTCTCCAAGATTCTGGGAATCAGAATGTGATATGGCTAGTTATCTTGATTATACCATAGAATTTTTGACAATTTTTATGACGTCAAAATAGAGAAATATTTTTGCCATTTGATATATCTGGTAGATTAATTGCATTGATATATAATTTTACATTGGTGTATCAATTAATGAATCATTATAACCCAGGAAGGGGGGCATTCACAGGGCTACGATGTAGTTCTATCCAACTGACTCTAAACTGATTTCTCATATTGTGACCTATAATTCAGACTTCGGTCCTTTGGCCTGTTAAATATTAATGTCCAAAACAAAAATAAAAATACCTTGTCCTGCTGAGAAAGGGAAAAAATGTAATGACTTATTAGGGTACCAAAAGATTATGACCACCTAGAAAATTCAGTGACACTAAAAAGATAACATTTTAGGAGGAAAAGAATCCTGTAATAAATTTCAAAAATCACTGCAACAGATGCAGTATGTGAGAAAGTTAAAGCATAGCAATAATTTGTTGAAAAAGGCAATGATTTTGTTGGCCACATTTCGTTATCAGTCAGTCTCATATGACATCAAAACAAAATAAAACAAAGTAATGTTGGACATGTATACTTCTCAGAAGGAAACAAATGAGAACAAAGTTTACAGAAACATTTTTAAGACGAATACCATGGTCTAAGAGGAACTTTAACACCTCAGAGAATGTTTAGTGAAAAAAAAATGTCTGAATGGTTGGTGAATTGTACTAGAAACTATAGCAGTTTAGAGGCCTTAAAGATTATAGAAAAGGGAAAAATTGAAGCATGTGTAAAGGAAAATGAGTAAAGTAAAATTAGACTGAGATCAAATACCAGATAAACTACACTGAGGAAGAGGGGTTAGACTCATTCCTGCCTCTCTGGTAGTGAAGAAAAAAATATTCTTTCAGTTAATTTTGTGAGGCACTGCTTTCCTTGTTGCTAAAGAGTTCAGGGCTGGGAGTGGAGTTCCTGCATTGAAGAGAAATTGAAAAAGATGTCTGAAATAATTTTGAAAATCTTTGAGTCTAGTAATTTCATTAAAAAATAGTCTCTTCTTTCATGGAGTTCCCGTCGTGGCACAGCGGTTAACGAATCCAACTAGGAACCATGAGTTTGCGGGTTTGATCCCTGGCCTTGCTCAGTGAGTTAACCATCCAGCATTGCCGTGAGCTGTGGTGTAGGTCACAGACATGGCTCGGATCCCTCGTTGCTGTGGCTGTGGCGTAGGCCGGTGGCTACAGCTCCAATTCGACCCCTAGCCTGGGAACCTCCATATGCTGTAGATGCAGCCCTAAAAAGCAAAAACAAAAACAACAAAAAAAATATATATATATATATTTATATACACACACACACACACACACACACACACACATATAATAATCTCCTCTTTCAGATATTTGAGTGTCTCTAGTACTCTATTGGAACCCTTCATGCCAAGAGTCAGCTCATTATGACCCACATGCCATAGCTCTTTGAGTTTAGCCAGCCGATAATGCTTTCTATATTCTAAATGGGTTTTTTAAAAGATACACAGTACTTTGTGACACATAAAGATTATATGAAATATTGATTTGAGTGTCTATTAATAAAGTTTGGTTGGGAGACAGCGTACCTTTTTGTTTACATATTGTCATGCCAGTTTTCATGCCAACACAGCAGTTAAGTAGTGACAGACCATTTGGGTCACAAAGCCAAAAATATTTATTATCTGACCTTATGTATTAGTAAAAGTTTGCTGACCTCATCTCTAGAATGTAAGGGAATTTTGCTTTTTACTCCTTGAATCAAGTACCTAGAACAAGCGAGGTCATCACTAAATATCAGCTGAAGGCCATAAAGAGAAGTTGTGATCACTCGTAATGTGTAAGCACTACAGCCTTTGAAAAATGGTCCAAGTATACAGCTTAGGGGTTAATGATGGAGCCATTTTGGCTGTTAATCTGTTGAAAGATTTTACTTACTGAGGAATCTTTATTATGTCTATAATAAATTTTGAGCTCTCTGAAATCACTGAATTACAGATACCTACTTTGCATACACCCACTGATCTTGCTGTTTGCTAAGAAGTTATTTTTATTGGCACTGTTAATTATTGTGTGATTTCATTTGACTTACAGAAAGTACAGAAGTCAGTAGAAAACAAGTAAAATGAGTGGAAACTACTTCTCACAGCTACCTTTTCTCTCTTCATAGGAGTTATAAAATTTCTGTGTGGCTTTTACATTACAGTGATCTAGAGAGGTGTTCACCTTTTAAAAAGATGGGGGTGTTGATCAAAATATGGTCTGAAGGGGATCAAAGAAGAGCAGAATAAAAATTTATGCATTGCACTATAGAAGAACAGTCGATGCTGTTAGTAAATGATTGATAAGACAGGCTAGAATTAAAAGTTAGCAGTGAAATATTTGTGACATATTTTCCTGACATGTAGATATAAGGGAATGTTGTTCAAATCACGTGAGAATCTGTAATTAGATTCTAAGCATAAATTTAAGAGATTCTACACTTAGCATCTTAAATAACAATCTCCATAATTCCATGATTGTGAAACTAAAGTTATTGCCTTTTTTCTGGGGAAGAATATCATTTCTGCTCACTAGTAGCACTGGAAATTCCTGTAAAACCCATAGGATTCTTTTTATTTCCATGAGGATGTTACTGAGCAGCTATCTTATGATGCCTGTCTCTATGGTAACAGATGCAAGGCTTAAGGGTCTGAGGAAATTCTTCCTTTTGGTTTAGGAATATGGGGCAATGAGGGAAAGTCACTGAGGAAGAGGATAAAGCTTAGGGAAGGCAAAAAAGAGTTGTAAAAAACTATCATGAGGGAGCTGTTTTGTGTGTGAAAATGGTTTCATTTCCTCTTAACATACCTCAAAATGAAATAAAAATGAACATGTAAGTAGACTTAACAAAATTCTTAAAAGCATTGCTTTTCAACCATCCAGTCAGTTTTATGCTATAATAGTCACACAGCTCTTTCCCTTAGTTGGCTTACTTTTCACTATGCACCAAAAGATTGCTTCTTGCCTGAAATTGATAAGAGGAAGATTCTACCCCTGGCAAATTTAGTTTTTGTCATTGTTATCAAAGATCTTGATCTTTTAAAGGACTTTCTTTTTGTTGATTCCAAGGTAAGAATACTGAAGTCTACTTGGCATTCCTCATAATCACTGAGCTTCTCAGGCAATTATGAAAGTACCTTGTCTTTATAAGACATTCTTTTAAAATCTATTTCTATAAAAGTCCAATAATAAGTGTAACAAGTGTATTACTTCTTTGAAAACTGAGCATTTTTTGGAATGCATTGGGCAAGCTTTTGTGTTTTTACATACTTCACTTTATTTCTCTTACTAAAAATAATGAAAGCATACAAAAACGCCAAGTATTTAAACTGCTCGAGTTTCTATTTATTTCACTTTTCCTTTTTTTAAGTTTAGAAAATGAGAACGCACCATGTTAAAATTCTTTTTAAAAAGGAGATAAATATGACCCTATTTTCCCTTTTTTTTTTTTTTTTTTTTTTTTTGCCAAACCCATGGCATGTGGACGTTCCTGGGCCAAGGATCATATCTGCACCATAGCAGCAACTGAGGCTGCCGCATTGACAACACTGGATCCTTAACCCACTGCATCGCAAGAGAACTCCTCCCTTTGATTTAAAGTATATTTATTCAAGGTGTTATCACATAGCAAAGAGTATATCAAATATTTGTGCAATTTATATATATTTTAGAAAAATGTAAGCCCCGGGGATAAGAGAAGGCTGTCTTACGGTGAATCTCTTATACGTAGATTCAACAGTAACACGAGCATTGCTCTTTCATTTATCTTGATGTCTTCATATGTGATATATTGGGGTCAAATAAATAAGAAAAAAATGGCAAGTGATAAAAGTTCATAACTTGAAGGAAAATTAAGTTTTGGGGAGGTTGAAGATAAATGCATTTCAAATGATATTTATAAGACCAAATTAACAAATATTTGTAGTTTACTATCCACTGGCCATAGTGCTTAAAGCTTTAAAGTAAGTCTCTCCATGCTTATTTTCTGATCTTGAGTAATTTTTACATTCTTTGTGCAGATAAAACTTTTCACAAATTTATTCTGTGTAGACATTAGTAAAGATAAGGCAGTGTATTCAGGACTTGTTCACATGGTCTTAAAATGAAAAAATATTGTTAGCTGTAATGTTGCAATACCTCTTTGATAATTTTGGAAAATAATTTTTGAAAGAAAATCTTGCTTATAACTGAATGCATTTTGAACCATAAACAGTAATTGCAATATAAAGTGAGGTTTCTGAATAAAGCAAGGCTACTTTAAATATTAAACATATACACTCCTTTTGGCAACCTGACTTCTATTTTAAATGTATGATATTTCCACAGTATATGTCTACCATGACTGGCCTTCAAAAAAACATCTAATTTTGTTGGACTTAGGGCTTACATAGTCCAAAGTGCACTGCAGGGCTTAAGCAAGTGGGTAAAAATATGGTCCAGACAAGAGTACTGTGGGAAGAAAAGATGGGAGATAATCTTCTGGACAAATGTTTGAGGTTAGATAGTACACAGAAATTAATCATTATTCACATACACTTGCGGATAAATGGTGCTTATCACCATTTCCAAAGAAATATTGTCATTACCTGGAAATACAGAGACAAATAAAAAGAACTAAGAGGAACAAACAGAGAAAATTAACTTATTGGCATCAGTCTTCTCTGGTCATAACATTGTTAGAACTGATTGCAGTGCTCCTGGGATAAAACATGATGAGGTCCATCATATTCTGATATTACTAGCACAGATCTCCATTTTACATAGTATGGGTGGAATCATGCATTATAGCAACAATAAACTGGATTATGGAAAGTGATGCTAATGTTAACATGAAATGTTACAGGTTTTCGGCAAGTTGTGGACTTATTTATATTCTGTGGCAAGTGTGAAAAGGAGGAGATTCAGTAAAAGCCTGACTGTCATGAAAATAGTAATGTTAATGTGGAGAGTAGCAATCTCAAGTTCATCTCCCTTTGGCTGTTGCCGTATGGGTGGCCAGGATCTGCTGGCCATGGTGGTTCTAAGAGACAACGCCCATTTTTCCATTAGGTTATCCCGAACAAGATCAAAGCCCACTGACTATAGTGGCAGGTTGTTTCTGTTTTCCATTCATATGACAAATATTTGTTGATAAATTCCAAGGGTTAGGCTCTGTCCTAGAGCAGGATGACTAAGATACAATCCCAAAGGATTTGAGAGCTGAATGTGCATTATATGAATGAGGACAAGAAAATATCTACAGTGACAGCTTACCAAAGGACAGCAGCAGCTGTGAATCCAGATAGAAAGGCCAGCATGAGAATGAGAGCTAGAGGCTGTCGGGGTTCCTAGTTTGAGTGATCTAGAACTGGCAAGTCCATTAAAGCAGTAAAATAATAGTTGAGGGAAAAGAGTGCAAATGCAGTGAAAAATGGTTAGCAATTCAAAATAAAAGAGAAAGTAACTTACTTGAAGTTTCACTTGAAATGAGGAGTCTGCCAACAAGCCATTGCTTATTTTCATTGAAATCAAATCTAGAAGGAAGAGGTTTGGACTGTAGTCAACTGCAGTGACATTTGAACATTTTTAGTCCTACATGAGTGTGACCATGAAAACTACCTTTCAGAAGGATTTAGGAGAAAATAACAAGTATCTCTGTGATACTTTATGTACATTTATCCCTGAAGACTCTTTCTTGTGCTATGTATAGAGACTTTATCATATTGTTTTTTCAAGTGTGTATCTCTTTAATTAGAAGCTACCTGAAAATTTTTCACCTATGTTTAAGTTAATCACATAATTAGACCTCAGAGATTACACAAAAAGGCTAAATGGATAACGTTTTATATAGGATGGGCCTATTGCTACATCGACCCATAACATAAGGAAATTGTATTAGATAATCATGATGACGGTTTCATCCAGTTTCAAAAGCATCCAGCAATAACTGGTCTTCAGCTTTACTCCTGACTCCTAGGAACTTGAAAAGACAAAGATTTATATTTTAATGTGGAAGAAAAGATAAGCAGAATATTTCTGAAATATGTTCTTCCTCTCAATCTCCCTACCCCCCTTTTCTTCCTTCTCCTCCTTCACTTCTTCCTCCCTCCCCCTCTCCCTTACTTCTTCCCTTTCTTGTTTCCACTCCACCTTCTTCATACATATATAGTTGCGTATGTTTACAGGCATGCATGTATTTATATCTCTATTTCTATCTCTAACTCTCTGAAGTCATTTAGATATCTAAGCTAAAGGCACAGTCATTATTTGAGGAATTTTCCTTGTAGATGAAAGCTGTTCTGTCTGGTTTGGTTTTCAAAAGTTCTTTATTGAAATATAACAAAAATATTTAAAGTGCACAGATCCATAAGTGTGCAACTTAATTTTCATGGAGTTAGTATATCCTAGTAATTACTCAAAACAAAAAGAGGAATTCCTTTGTGGTGCAGTGGGTTAAGGATATATGGCATTGTCACTGCAATTGCTCGGTCATTGCTGTGGTGCAGGTTTGATCCCTAACCCAGGAACTTCCATGTGTCACAGATGTGGCCAAAAACAAACAAAAAACCAAGGAAAAGTATCACAAGTATCCCAAAACTCCAATCTTACCTCTTCTAGTCAGTACTTTCTCAAGATAAGCACCATACTAACCCCTAACACACCATAGATTAGGCTAGGCCATTTCTGAAATTTATGTAGTTCAACACAGACAGTATATACTCCTTTGTGTCTGACTTCTTTTTCTCAACATTATTTTTATGAGATCCGTCAAGTTTGTTACTTTCAGTTAGGACTCAGTCATGTTCAGTGCTGTGTGGTATGCCATTGTATAAATATACCACAATTTACTTACTGCATCTGCTCTTAATGAAATGTGGATTAATTCCTTTTGGCATCTCTAAAAACAATATTACTCTGAACATTCTTGTACATTTTACACATGTATATGAACTATATAAATACCAAGAAGTGGAATTACTGGATTATAGAATAACCAAGTACTCACCTTTAATTGAGAAATCCAAGTTATTTTTTAAGGTAGGTAAACAACCTTACATAATCACCATCAGTATATGAAAGTTCTGGATATTGTTGCCAATGCTTAGTATTATCAGTGTTTAATGTAGTAGCCATCTGGTTATTGTTCTGTAGTATGTTATTGTAGTTTTTGTTTCCCTTTTTTCTAATGACTAATGAATTGAGGAAGACTTTTGTATGTTTGTTGGTCATGAGGATGTTAACTTTAGTAAGGAGCCTGTTCTAGTCTCGTGATTATTGTTCCATTGAGATGTCATCTATTTTTTTTATTGATTTGTAGGTCTTTGTTTTTTCTGGATATGACCATTTTACATGTTCGTTATATGCATTGTAAACATCAAAGCATATATAATTTATATAAGCCTAGAATTAGAGACCCTTAAAGAATACTTAGTCCAGTCTCTTAATTTGACAGATGAGGAAACTGAGACCTATAGAGATAAAGTCTTGGCCTAAAACCTCTTCTAGTTAGTAGAAAGACCAGAAATAGAACCGAATATAGTCTCTGAATACTGATGGTAATGACTTCTATTAAAACAGGTAGAGTCTTTAATTCTTTTTAATATAGTGACTTAAACCCCTTGTCTATCTGGGAAGGCCAAGCTGTGCAATGTGTGATATAGTTACTGTAACAGCAAATTCAGATTAATGCATGATTCATCTCATTGTTTCTCTGAACAAAAGTATCCTTAACTAACCAAATGTTTCATCGTGTGGCCATGCAGAATTTAAACTTGTATTTTCCTTTTGGTATTAGATTTTTTTCTCTTCCATAGCTTTATTATTACATTCAACTTTTCATATTTTTTCCAGTTGCTTCTATCTTCTCATTCCACCTTTGGTTCAAATTAAAGAAAATCCATTTTTTTCTATTGCACAATAGTAAGAATGTTAGTTTTCTAGTGTTTTTTTCATCCAATAAGATTAAATTTGTTAGAAGACATAATTGCCAATATAATAACACCAATAATTTATTTATTTTTATATATAGATTCAATATTAAGTGATTTTCATGGATTATTTTAGCTAGTATTTTGAACAACCTCTCAAATGTGTTGTTATCCTTATTTTATCCTCTATTCTTATAAGCTTCAGTGAGTTTAAGCTACTTATGAGACATCTAGAAATTAGACCAGATTTATCAGATTCCAAACATCACGCTTTTCCATGATCCACCTCTACCTGCTTGGAAGAAAACAGATTTAACAATAGAGATTTGGGTCACTACCCAACTTTAGTGCTTCTGCCATAGCTCTTAGGAATGTTTCTAGGTTCCCAGCTCATTAAATAATTCCAGTTTTGTGTCCTTTTTTGAAGTGGTAATCAGAGAAGTGCTTTTTTGGCGTTGACTATAGTCATTTTATTGACTAAAGTGAGCTCTCGATAGTGAAGCTTTTATTACTGTACAGCCTACATCCTGACAGTTAAGTTCATATCAAGAGAGTGACAAGATTGTAGCAGAATTTTCTTTTATTAAGAGGCCAGATGTATTATGAGTCTTTGATATCAGTTCTGTCTAGTGATTTATTTTAGGATCTGATTACCTCTCACCTAGATTTTAGTTACAAATATTTTTCTTTCCTATTCATGAAAGAGCTTTTCTGCAGATGCCTGAGCATCAGTGTGCTTCTAGTATCCTGCTTCCCATCTTTGGCCAGAGTGAATTTGGCTGACACACCTCCCTAGCTTTATGCAAAGCAGATACACACTAGTGTCTCCCTCCAGAAATATGAATCCACGAGTTTCCTAGAATGTTACTTTTCTCTTAAGGGGTGAAAGAAACACATTTAAACTATGTTTTTTTTTTTTAATTCATAGTTGTTTTACTGTGTCTGAACATATGGGAATGCCTTTAAACCAAGGATTTCTAATTCATAGGCATTAAGTGGTTCTTTAAATGCAGAGAACTTTACAATTAGCAAAACACTTTTGTGTGTATTTTATTCATATAACAACCATGTGGGTAACCTAGGTAAGAAGCATTACTTCTTTATTCAGATCCATGTCTGTTGGTATCTTCACTTACTTTTACCTCTGCTCTCTGCCTCCCATAACACTTGCCATTCCCTGCCTCAGTTGCTCACTTGGAATACCAGGATAGCTTCCCAGTTGACCAGTAGTCTTGGCTTCTCTCCAGTTTACCCTCAAGTTTATCCAATCACATAGATACTAGATTCATAGATTCATATCTCTCAAAAGCCAAGTTAATATATCACTCCCCAGTTTAAATCCACAGGTGGCTCCCCGTTGTTTTAGGCTATGATTCAAATAAGTTGTGTGGAAGAAAAGACCTGCTAAAACATTTTCCATGCCTTGTTCTCTAATCTTTCACTCACCATGTGAATGCCTTACCCTAGCCAAACAAACGGTTCTCTGAATGTAACACACTTCCCTGACATGTACCCTAGGTCATGTTAACCCCACTCCACATTCTGGAACAATTTTTATTTCTACATACTTACTTTTGCATGTCTTATAATATTCCAAAATAATACAGATGATGACTCTTCCTCCTCTTTGGATAAATCATATACCCCTGTGTATTCACCCTTGGTACTCTTCCCATAACTGTGTCAACAGTTAACTTTCTGTGCTATCATTTGAGGTTATTTTCTGTTGGTACATGAGGACTGTGGTTTCTCCTTTCATGCTTTACTCTTTGCAGAGCACCTGAGCAAAGAGTGACTGGATTTTTATTTTATTTCAACTTTAATGAGTTAACACAGCCAGAGGTAGCAAGATGGTCTCTGAGTCCTATGGTGGCATCATTTGCGTTGCATCCTTCTTCCCTCAAACATAACTAACCAGAGTGCATGAATAATAGATATTCAAGATTCCTGTGTATTTAGTTTATGGAAATAAGTTGAGCTAAGTTAAAGTTTTGTTGTATTTCATGCTGGCACGAGTTGGGACATTTAGTTACAGTGGTACAGTAATTTTCCTATGTATTATAAATGTATACAGCATAGTACTTTAAAGCATCATTTCCTATGGGATTTATACATTGCCTTCC
>PVHT020000193.1:14929458-14966770 GCA_004024745.2 Catagonus wagneri
GGGTCTAATCGGAGCTGTGGCCACTGGCCTGCGCCGCAGCCACAGCAACGCAGGATCCGAGCCGCGTCTGCAACCTACACCACAGCTCACGGCAACGCCGGATCGTTAACCCACTGAGCAAGGGCAGGGATCGAACCCGCAACCTCATGGTTCCTAGTCGGATTCGTTAACCACTGCGCCACGACGGGAACTCCTCAAGGTCTTAATTCATTCAAATTATCCACTGAAATAATAATGAAAATAATTTAATGGAATGATCAAGTAAAATCACAGAAGAGTAAAATGACAGTTAAGTTTTTGAGATAAACAAATACCAGCATATTAATAAAGTAAGATGCAGTAAAAATGTGCTCATTTTTCTCTTCTTTCATCACTAATAGAAACTGGTAAACTTCAGCTATCGGCCACCTGTGCTATGCATCACGGTTACTGTGAAGGATACCTGAACATAAAAGTATATATCTAATTCCCACTAATACCCACTGGATTTTCCTTAGAAAATGGGAACTACTACATTCTAAAGAATTTGAGGTTGGAAAGTAGAGGGCATGCAATGCCAGCAATAGGAAAGCAGAGCTAAAGTATGATTGCTTTATAGCCTAAACCCAAGGTCTACATCTGTAGTCTGCCATATCACAGGTTCCCTGCCGCTACAAAGAGGTGAAGAATTCATTGGATGTGCTTAATGATATGGAATGTTTACACCCTGCTTGCTCTAATACACAGCTTTATAACATTACAGAATTACTAAGGAAGTGAACATATTTACTTCTTTTATGAATTCTTTTTTTTTTTTTGCCTTTTGTCATTTTTTATGGCCGCGGGTTTATGGCCGCACCCGCGGCATGTGGAGGTTCCCAGGCTAGGGGTCTAATCGGAGCTGTGGCCACTGGCCTGCGCCGCAGCCACAGCAACGCGGGATCCGAGCCGCGTCTGCGACCTACACCACAGCTCATGGCAACGCCGGATCGTTAACCCACTGAGCAAGGGCAGGGATCGAACCTGCAACCTCATGGTTCCTAGTCGGATTCGTTAACCACTGCGCCACAACGGGAACTCCGTCTTTTATGAATTCTTGAATCAGTTTGGTGGAGAGAAAATCTCAAAGATGCATAAAGTGTATAGCAAAATCATTTTAGAAATTTATCCATTTTTAAAAATCACAGTTCTCTGCGACAGTAAGCCACATACCAGGAGCTATGCTTATTTAATTATTTATTTTGATGCTTTTCTTAGAAATGCTGCTCACTCTTTATTGATATTATTCATAGTCCTTTTCATACATAGTGGAATTTAGCACACTGTGTTTAAAAAACACATCAAGGATGATGGAATTCAATTGTGTACCTTACTGTATTAATCCATTAGGGAATGAAACAATTATTTGTAGAATTATAGTAGCCAAAGCCAATGATACATTTTACTACATTATTTATCACATGTTGTGACTACATTTACAAAATGTTATAAACATGGTAATACTCATTGCATAGTTTATAAATAAATATATTGATCTTGGGTACAACAGTGGGTTGAGTCAAAGGTAAAGGACAATATAATCATAATTTCTAGTTGGGATGCATTCAAAACCCATAATTTCATATTAAAAGAACATATTATAAATGATTGCTTGTTTTCCTTTTCCATTTTTGAGAAAATAATTCATTCTTTATTATCATTTGTGCCTAGATGAATCCAGGGGAAATCTTTACAATTTTTAGTGTGTCAAAGATAGAGAATAAATGCTGATCTAAAATATGTGGAAAAAGTGAGATTATTGGTCTTAAGACTAATGATCTCCATTGTTGTCAGCCACTGTAATTATGTCAACCAATATGGGTCACATCAGTAGTGAGTCCAAACAGAAACGTTTTGCAAACATGGACTTGCTGATACTTTTAATTGATTGAAAAAGGATTCTGCTACATTACTGAATCACTCTGTTGTAGAGCAGAAGTTATCACAACCTTGTAAATCAACTATACTTCAATAAAACTTTAAAAATGGGGAAAAAAAGAAAAAGGATTCTGTTTTTGTCAGAAACTGATTTCAAATGTGAAATGGAAACCTGCACTGACAGTTGAGAAAGTCCGTATATGTTAATGCACATTCTACTAAAACTCCAGTGTTTCATTAATTAGTAATAAATTAGCCAACATTATAAGAGTAATTTAATCCTATAAAATATCATTCAACCAAACTGAAAGTTTTTTTCAATCAATTGAAAGGAATTAATGTGACATGCTTCTAAGAACACATGAACAATTACTACACCCCTGTAATGGATGGTCTTGGTGCCCTCCCTTCTATTCTGGGAAATCACCATTCCTGTATATGCCTACAATTTACTATAATTTGATTCTTTGCCTCATGATTTCCATTTGTTTCTGACCTAGCTGAAAGTGTCCTAGAAGTGTCTCAGGTTCTCAGGTGAAACAATTCAGTTTCCTAGCGGTCCCAAGTGGTATTGAGCCCATCTGATCACATTAACAGCATGCTCAGTTCATACTGTACTGGCTCCATTCTCTTTTCAGTCTCACTTTTTTACTGTGCTTCCTGGAATCACCTCTGAAATAATTTATTTACACTCAAATCTTTTTCTCAGTATCTACTTCGGAGGAAACCCATCCCAAGAGAGCATATTTTATTATCAGTAGTTTTGCCTCTAATTCAATTTTTCATCCTTTAAAAAAAATTGAAGTAGTATGTTTTTGGAAGTTATTAGGGCAGTTATCAAAAGGTACATTGGTTTTGGAGTTAATTGAAAGGATAAAATTACCGCTGTCACACCATGTATAGTTGCTTAATAGAAGGAGACTGGGTTTGTTGAAAGCTAGTGGAGAAAGATGCCATTTATTTAATGCCCTATATACCCCAGCGTGTATGCAATGGGAATGGAAGCAAAAGTACCATATTTTTACCATTTCTATAATAGACTAGATCAGATTTCATGTTTTTTTGAATATACAGAATACTTTCTTTAAAAGAGATTTTATGTAAAAGCTCAACAGAAAAGAAATGAATTGAAAATGTAGGCATTCTGGATGAAAAGTGAGAGGGGAAGTTGACTGAACTCACACCTACTCCCATTTCCACCCTGTAGCCCTACTGACATAGCTGTCAGTACCCTAGAATTTGAAATAAAAGCCACTGTATTAGAAAATATCTGTGATTACTTCCAAATCTAAGTCATCAGCCTAGAAATAAATTTATTTACCTACTTAACCACTACCAGGAAATAACTAACAACGGTTAACTTTAAATTGGTAATGGTTGTATATACTAAGCAAGGCTGAGGGCAAAAATTTATCCAGCAGCACATATTTTCCTAGCCAGTGTTGAATGTAGCACATTTAACTAAATAGAAACTTTGTTTGCTAACCTGTGGCTGCCAGTTGTCATGGGCTTATGGTGGAAGCTAGCATCAAAATGTAAATAGAACCTCGGCTTTAGGAAGAAGAAGCTCAATTCATAGCCAGACATATGCTCTGGCTAAGTGACTTTGCACTTGGTTTACTGTAACAGTTGGTGATAAAGGGTGAAACACACGTAAGTATTGCTTAATAAAAAATAATGCTGATAAAGATAGGATGTCTGAGAACACTATGGGAGAAAAACAACTGCATGATATATTACTAAAGACTGGATTTTTTTAGAGATAATAGTCTATCCGCCAAGCCCCTTTTTACCCTTGAAAGATTTCTTAGGATTCAACTATCATATTACATCAGGACAGATAATATTATAACTCACTGTAGCATAGTGATACTGATTTAATTTAGATAAATTTACACAGTAAAGCTATTTTTATCCCTCCTGTTTTTTGAATAAAGCACGGAAATGTCTTCTTCGTTGACTTTTTCCACCCCACGTTTCATTACATTTATCTACTTTAACCTTCATTCACTTAATGTTTTTATTGGGCTCATGCTAAATAGAAGGTCTTATGCTGAGCACTGAGAGCAGTAGAAAGATTAATCAGAAATAATTTCTGCCCTCAAGAAGCTTACAGCGGTTTTGAATGAAAAGTCACACTCAGAGAATATATGTTTATTACTAGATATCTTTGCTCCACCCTCCCTGCTCCCACCCTCTTCTCTTGTGGACATTTCACCTAATATCATAGTATAACAAAACATCAGTGAAGGAAAAGTTATAGACTTTATAAAGGAAATAATTCTACAGTATCATCAGCCCATGATATCTATTGTACCATCACATCCAGATCGTGTCTTTTTTATGTTCAAGTCTGACTTGGAGCAAAGCTTTCAATGATATTTTATGACAAGTAATAGGGCTCCTATTATTGCCCTACATGACTGTTTTTATGTCTCTGGACAATATCCTGAAATGACAGAGCGGCTTCTGATGTTGCCAAGTACAGTACTGGATGGTTTTTAGTTCCATACAAGCTTTGAACTGATCTCTCAACCATTCATCAAAAATTATAGCTCGCTACTTTTGCATATGGAAAACTGTGAAATATGTGTTTTCTTACCTTTCTCATTCTAGATTATTGTCCGTGAAGGGCCTATAACTGACTTCAAATAATGCTATATCCTTACCTTGATGGGAGTAGTCTAATGTAATTAGCTGGGGAAATTGAAATGATGAAAGAAACCATTACAAACATATCTACCTATTTAAGTAAACTTGTCCAATTTTCATAGAGGGAAAAGGTTGAAATTTTATTATCTGAGTACAGGTCTCATTTTTGTATAACGTTTGTCTTCCCTGTGACTCACATCTGTTCTCTCTTTGATAATGTTGGTAAAGGAGTTCCCGTCGTGGCTCAGTGGTTAACGAATCCGACTAGGAACCATGAGGTTGTGGGTTCGATCCCTGGCCTTGCTCAGTGGGTTAAAGATCTGGCATTGCCGTGAGCTGTGGTGTAGGTTGCAGACGTGGTTCAGATCCCGCATCGCTGTGGCTATGGCGAAGGCCGGCAGCTGTAGCTCCAAATAGACCCCTAGCCTGGAAACCTCCATATGCTGTGGGTGCAGCCCTAGATAAGGCCACAAAAAAAAAAAAAGATAATGTTAGTAAAGATGATGATGAAGGTGGTAATCATGATGACTTCTCAAAATGGGTAACTGTAATGGTAGGTAGAATGTGATAACTGCCTAAAAAAAAAAAGACTGGCAGATAAGTCTCATGGGAGTTCAGAGCAAGATGAGGATAACCCCGAAAATTTTTTTGCTCTCTAGGCATTTTCAGATACATCCTGTGTCTGTGAGTGTAGGGAGGGGGATTAAGCTCAGCTCAGTTTATGGAATTGTGTCATAGTCCTTCATACATTATGGTTAAGATTCTGTTCATTGTCACTTCCCTCCTTTTTTCTGATTATGGATGCATTGATACTGATTCTTTTTTTATTCCTCACTGTGAAATAGCTATCATTCAATAACACATTGTAAGGCAAACTAGGATAACACATTAGGAGTGTTCTGTGGATAACATGAGAGTGTTATGGAGAAACTTATTAGGTGTTTTTAATTTTATTGAAATATAGTTGATTGACAATATTGTGTTGACTCATTAGATTTTGGAAGAAAGGCCAATTGTCTAATTCTCAAGGGAATATAATCATTAAGACTGGGGGAGTAGATGTGTAAATATTTTTATGTGTAAATAGTCTAAAACATTTTTAATCTTTTAAAGTTTAAATCATATAATAAAAAAACTCATATTAAGACCAAAATTGTTTGAGCAGAACAATTGTTTGAAGAAAACTACTTTTCAGGATATTTCCCTTAATTCACCCAGTGAGATGTATACCAATAAAATCATTCATCTGTCCCTTCATATATCCAGAACCTATATATCTTAGGTAAATATATTAGTTGATACATGTGAAATGGCTGATATTTGACCATTTTTTAACTAAAAATGGTAATTTCTTGTGGTTCTAATAGCTCTACTATCAGACTGCTGATTAAGTGGACTGAGAAGGTAGTGCACTGGTGTGTTATCACTCCACTTAGTGCATTAAGACCAAGATATGTGAAACAAAATGAAAGTTTTGGAAAATAGACTGATGCTTTTGTAATATAAAATCTATATGCTCCCCAACTGAAATTGGAAACGGAAAAAGTTCTCTGTAGCAACCCTATTAATTGCATGTGATCTTTATACTATTAGTAATGGACTGGACTGTGAAGAAATAGACTACTGGAGAGTTAACTATGGATATCAATTTTTTCTATACTTAATCAAATTTACCTAACTCTAAATCAAATAAATTTGGCTGAAATCAAGCAGACTCTTTTCCTACTGAGACAGTAGACTCTATTTAAAGTGCTTTGTCTGCCTAGACAACATTATAATTAATTTTGCAAATGCCAGTTAGTATGCATTTAAACTAATAGACTAATGGAAGGGGGGATCGATATAAAATATAATGCTTAATTCAGGAAATAAAAATGGTTTATGTTTTAGTTATATGTTATTAGTATAGTTACATAGCACATAGCTTATTGAATTGCAGGTGTAGATTGTTAGAATATCTGAGTACCTGAATCAAGGAAATTACTAGTTTACTACACCATATTTGGTGGAAACACTACTATCTGGGAAAGTTGTTGCCTTAAAACACTGCCATTTTCTAAAATGTAAGAGTAGAAGTAAAATAAGGATAAAATTCATACTATATTTTATAGAAAAATATTAAAGTATTTGCAAAATGAAATGATTTTATCTATGGTAATATAAACTTAATGATTAAAATCTAAAGACTTCCTTTGGCCAGTCTTTTAAAGTATGGATTCTAGTAAAGGAGTAATATAACTGCTTTAAGAGTAATTAGAGCTCTTAATATCTTCAAGTCAGTACCAATATTTATTTTTAATAATGAGGTTCAGCACCACTTGTAATAAGAAAAAATATCAAAGTATATGTTTTAGTTATTTTTTTCATTTTTGCTAAAAGAAGTTTGAAATTTAACGTTTATAGAATCAAAAATATTTTATTAGATTCTACATTTAATGATTTCATATGATATTTGTCTTCCTCTGTCTGACTTCATTTAGTATGATAATTTCTAGGTCCATCCATGTTGCTACACATGGTATTATTTCATGCTCTTTTAAAAATTTTATTTTTGGTTTATTTTATTGCTTTTTTGGGCCACACCTGTGGCATATGGAAGTTCCCAGGCTAGGGGTCGAATCAGAGCTATAGCCACTGGCCTACAGTATAGCCACAGCAAGGCAGGATCCGAGCCACGTCTGTGACCTACATCACCACTCACGGCAATGCCGGATCCTTAACTCACTGAGTGAGGCCAGGCATTGAACAAGAATTCTCATGTATCCTAGTCTGGTTCTTTAACTGCTAAGCCAGGAAGGGAAATACTTCATGCTTTAAATGGCTCAGTAATATTCCATCGTATATATGTACCACCTCTTCTTTATCCAGTCCTCTGGTGATGGACATTTACGTTGCTTCCATGATACAATACAGCTCAAAAAACAGAAACAGAATCAAAAGATCTTTAAGTCAAACTTATATTTATCAAAGGGGAAATATGTGGGGGGGAGGGATAAAATAGATATCGAGGACCTACCATATATCACAGAGAAATTTGCTCAATTTTACCTTTATGAGAAAAGAATCTGGAAAGGAATGGGTATATATATATATATATATATATATATATATATATATCTGATATATATCAAATCATATATATAACTGATTTGCTCTGCTGTATACATGAAATTAATACAACTTTGTAAGTCAATTGTATTCCAATATTTTTTAAAATTATATTCTAAAAATATTTTAAAGAGTTAGTATTGTTTACATTTGTCCCAAAGATACTATTTGTGTGATAAAAACAGACCAGTGGAACAGAGTGAGGTGTCCAGAAATAAACCTAAACAAATAATCTCAACTGATTTTTAACAAAGATGTAAAAGCAACTAAGTGGAGGAAAAATGTAATTTTAAACAAATGGTGCTAAAGCAAGTGGACATACATAGACAAAAAAGTGAACCTCAATCTAAACCTTGCCCCTAAATCCAACATAATTCAAAATGATCATGGAAACATACAAATATAAAAACATACAAATATAAAAATTATAAAAAATAGGCCAAAGTCTCTGAGATATAAGGCTTAGTAAAGAGTTGGTGGACTTGGCATTGAAAGCATGGTTTATAAGAGTAAATATTTTAAATTGGAACTTATGAAAATTAAAAACTAATCTATATGAAATGGCTTGTTAGGAGGATGGAAAATAAAATTACCAAATGGGAGAAGACATACACAAACCATGTATCTGAGACTATATTTTCATCTGAAATATAAAAAGGACTCTCAAAACTCAACATTTTTAAATGAAAGACAAAAACTCCAAGTAGAAGAACAGATATGTACAACTGATTTTTTAACGATTTTTATTTTTTCCATTATAGCTGACTTACAGTGTTCTGTCAGTTTTCTACTGCACAGCGAGGTGACCAAGTATACATTCTTTTTTCTCACATTATCATGCTCAATCAAAAGTGACCAGGCATAGTTCCCAGTGCTATACAGCATGATCCCATTGCTTATCCATTCCAAAGGCAATAGTTTGCATCTATTAAACCCAAATTTCCAGTCCCTCCCACTCCATCCCCCTCCCTCTTGGCAACGACAAGTCTGTTCTCCATGTCCATGATTTTCTTTTTTGTGGAAAGGTTCATTTGTGCCATATATTAGATTCCAGATATAAGTGAAATCATATGATATTTGTCTTTCTGACTTATTTCACTTACTATGAGTCTCTAGTTCCATCCATTTTGCTGCAAATGCTTTTATTTTGTTCTTTTTTATGGCTGAGTAGTATTCCATTGTGTATACATACCACATCTTTTTTTTATTTTATAATGATTTTTATTTTTTCCATTATAGTTGGTTTACAGTGTTCTGTCAATTTCTACTCTACAGCAAAGTGACCCAGTCACACACACATATATACATTCTTTTTCTCACATTATCCTCCATCATGTTCCATCATAAGTGACTAGATATGGTTCACTGTGCTATACAGCAGAATCTCATTGCTTATTCACTCCAAATGCAATAGTTTAAGGTACTTTATATGCGTAGGTTCATTTACTCCTCACAGTGACATTACCAGTAGGTATCAACACCTTTATTTCCCAGTGAAGAAACGGACACTTAGAGCTATTGAGTCACTTATCTATGGTCATACACCTGGAATTCAAATCCAGGAATATCTACCCTCCTGACATTTCAACTGATTTGTTTTAAATTTTCCATTGTAGCTGGTTTACAGTTTTCTGTCAATTATTCAACTGTACAGCATGGTGACCTGGTTACACATACGTATATAGATTCGTCACAAGTGACTAGACATAGTTCCTGGTGCTATACAGCAGGATCTCCTTGCTTTTCCATCCCAAAGGTGATAATCTACAACTGTTAACCCCAGACTCCCATACCATCCCACTCCCTCCCCCACCCTCTTAGCAACCACAAGTCTGTTCTCCAAGTCCGTGATTTTCTTTTCTGTAGAAAGGTTCATTTGATTCCAGATATAAGTGATATCATATGGTATTTGTGTTATCATATGGTATTTGTCTTTCCAGATATGTGATATCATATGGTATTTGTCTTTCTCCTTCTAACTTACTTCATTCAGTATGAGGGTCTCTAATTCCATCCATGTTGCTGCAAATGGCATTATTTTATTCTTTTTATGGCTGAATAGTATTCCATTGTGTATGTATACCACATCTTCCTAATCCAATCATCTGTCAGTGGACATTTGGGTTGTTTCCACATCTTGGCTATTGTGAAGAGTGCTGCAGTGAACATGCATGTGCAAGTACCTTTTTCAAGGAAATTTTTGTCCGGATATATGCCCAAGAGTGGAATTGCTGGGTCATATGGTAATTCTATGTATCGTTTTCTAAGGTACCTCCATACTGCATATCACATCTTCTTAATCCAGTCATCTGTCGATGGACATTTAGGTTGTTTCCATGTCTTGGCTATTGTGAATACTGCTGCAGTGAACATGCGGGTGCATGTGTCTTTTTTTGAGGAAAGTTTTGTCTGGATAAATGCCCAAGAGTTGGATTGTTGGGTCATGTGGTAGTTCTATATTAACTTTTCTGAGGTAACTCCATACTGTTTTACATAGTGGTTAGACCAATTTACATTCCCACCAACAGTGCAGGAAGGTTCCCTTTTCTCCACACCCTCTTCAGCATTTGTTATTTAGGTAATCAGTGAAATAGAGAGTCAAAAAGCAATAGAAATAAATCAATAAAACCAATAGCTGGTTCTTTGAAAAGGTAAAAAAAAAAGAAAAAAATTGACAAACCTCTGGCCAGACCCACCAAGAAGAGGACAGAAAAAAACCAAATAAACAAAATAAGAAATGGAAAAGGATAAATCACAATGGATACTGCAGAAATACAAAAAAAAAAAACCATAAGAGAATAGTGTGAACATTTATATGCCAACAAATTTGACAACCTAGAAGAAATGGGCAACTTTCTAGAGACTTACACCCTGCCAAAACTGAATCAAGAAGAAATAGATCAACTGAACAGACTGATCCCTAGAAATGAAATTAAATATGTCATAAAAACACTCCCTACAAATAAAGGTCTGGAACCAGATGGCTTCACAGGTGAGTTCTAACAAACATGCAAAGAGGAACATATATCCATCCTTCTTAAACTTTTCCAAAATGTTGAAGAAGAAGCAACACTAGCAAAGACATTCTATGATGCCACAATCACCCTAATACTGAAACCAAAGATACCATGAAAAAAGAAAACTATAGGCCAATGTTTCTGATGAATACAGATGCAAAAATTCTCAAAAAAATTTAGCCAGGTAAATCCAACAACATATAAAAAATGATCATACACCACGACCAAGTGGGATTCATCCCAGATTCTCAAGGATGGTTCAACATATGCAAATCAAGCAATATCGTACACCACATTAACAAAAGGAAAGTCAAAAACCACATGATCCACTCAGTAGATGCAGAAAAAGCATTTGACAAAGTCGAATCCATTCATGATCAAAACTCTTACCAAAGTGGGTTAGAGGGAACATAATATAATAAAAGCCATTTACGACAAACCCACAGCAAATATAGTACTTAATGGAGAAAAGCTGAAAGCCTTCCAACTAAAATCTGGAACAAGACAAGGATGCCCACTCTCACCACTTGTATTCAACATATTATTGGAAGTCCCAGCCACTGCAATCAGACAAACAAAAGAAATAAAAGGTATCCAAATTGGAAGAGAAGGGGCAAAATTGTCACTCTATGCCGATGACATGATACTATATATAGAAAACCCCAAGGGCTCAACCCCAAAATTACTTGAACTGGTCAACAAATTCAGCAAAGTAGCAGGATATAAGATTAACATTCAGAAATCAGTTGCATTTGTGTATACTAACAAATATTAGAAAAGGAATATAAAAATACACTACCTTTTAAAATAGCACCCCAAACAAATACATGGGAATAAACCTGACCAAGGAGGTGAAAGACATATGCTGAGAACTGTAAAACACTAATCAAGGAAATTAAAGGGGATGCAAAGAAATGGGAAGATATTCCATGCTCCTGGGTTGGAAAAATAATGTTGTAAAAATGGCCATACTACCCAAATCAATCTACAAATTCAATGCAATCCCTATAACATTACCCATGACATTTTTCACACAACTAGAACAAACAATCCAAAAATTTATATGGAACCAAAAAAAGACCCAGAATTGCCAAAGCAATCCTGAGGAAAAAAACCAAGCAGGAGGCATAACTCCCCCAGACTTCAGACAATATTACAGAGCCACAGTAATTAAGGCAGTGTGGTACTGGTAACAAAACAGACATACAGACCAATGGAACGAAATAGAGAACCCAGAAATAAACCCAGACACCTGTAGCCAATTAATCTTTGACAAAGGAGCCAAGAATATAAAATGGGAAAAAGACAGTCTTTTCAGTAAGTATTGCTGGGAAACCTGGACAGCCACTTGTAAATCAATGAAAGTGTCTCACACCCTCACACCATGCACAAAAATAAACTCAAAATGTCTTAAAGACTTAAACCTAAGACAAGACACCTTCAAACTCCTACAAGAGAACATAAACAGAACATTCCCTGATATCAACCTTACAAATGTTTCTCAGGTCAGTCTCCCAAAACAACAGAAACAAAAGCAAAAATAAACCAATGGGACCTAATCAAGCTGACAAGCTTTTGCACAGCAAAGGAAACCATAAAACACAAAACAAAACAAAACAAAACAAAAAGACAACTTACTGAATGGGAGAAAATAGTTTCAAATGATGTAGCTGTCAAGGGCTTAATCTCTGAAATATACAAACAACTTATACACCTCAACAGCAAAAAAAGATAAAACAATAACCCAACTGAAAAGTGGGTAAAAGACCAGGTCCACATGAGGACTCACCACCTGGGTAGGGAGAACTTGCACCTGCTCCTGCAGGAGGCCCAGTTTCACATGAGGACTCAACAGTCCTACAGGAAGAAACTGCAGCTCTTCCTGGAGGAGGCCCATGTCAATGTGAGGACTCACCAGCCCTGCAGGGAGAACCTGCAATTGCTCTGGCAGCAGCCCCAGATACTGATGTGTGTTTACCTCCGCTGGAGGGAAACGTTGCACCAGCTCCTGCAGGAGACCAAGGGTCAGAGGAGAATTTGGCAGCCCTGCAGGGAGAGCCTGCACTGTCGGCTCCAGCCCCCCCATACTATGTCCTGCACTGGCTCCTTCAAGAACCCAGGGCCAGTTTCCAAAACCACCTTCACCAAGGTCACCTCCACCCTGCAAGTGCCCTTCCCAGTAGCTCCCCAAAAACCCCATCCACCTGCTCCCCCTCCTGAAATTTCCTCTCCTTCCTCTCTCATGATTTGTCTTTGGATGTTTGCTTATTTCCTGTTCCTCTTCCATATTATTTATAGTATACTTTATGTTTTTAGAATAAAATTAGTTGAAAAAAAGTGAAATTATTATTGATAGGGAAAAAAAGAAAAATGGGCAAAAGACTTGAATAGATATTTCTCCAAAGACGATACACAGATGGCCAACAAGCACATGAAAAAATGCTCATCATTAGAGAAATGCAAATCAGAACTACTATGAAATACCACCTCACACCAGTCAGAATGGCCATCATTAATAAGTCCACAAATAACAAATGCTGTATAACTGACTTGCTTTGCAGTACGCCTGAAACTAATACAACATTATAAGTCAACTATGTTCCAATAAAATTTTAAAAAAGAAATATGCAAAAGACATGAACAAACATTTTCACTGAAGATATACAGATGGCAAATAAACACATGGCAAGTGTTTCCACTGTTGCCATTAAAGACATAGAATTTAAAACTGAAAGTGTTGCCATTAACGACATACAATTTAAAAACTAAAAACAATGACATCACCATACACTTTTTAGAATGTCTAAAATTAGTGATGGTAGCAATGCTGATCAGAATGCAGAAAAACTAGATCACTTATGCATTGTTAGTAGGTATATAAACTGCTTATAGCCATTCTGGAAGAGAGTATAGTAGTTTTCCAAAACTAAACTGCATCTATCCTATGACCCAGAAATTACATTCTTGGGCATTTATCCCAGGAAAATGAAAATTTGTGTTCACATGAAAGCCTGCACATTAATGCACAAAGCAGCATTTTTTGCCATAGCCAAAAGCTGGAAGCAAACGAATGTCTCCTGAGTGGATCCTTAGAAAAGCTGGTACACTGATACCATGGAATAGTGCTCAGTATTAAAAGAAAGGAACTCTCAGTATACATAACATCTTGGATGAATCTCAAGGGAATTATGCCAAAAACCAAAAGTCAACCCCCAAAGATCACATTCTGTGTTATTCCATTTATGTAAAGTTCTTAAAATGAAAAAACTGTGGATAAATAGTACAGAGTTTTTGCTGCTAGGGACATGGGAAGGTGGGTATGTGGGAGGTGGCTGTTGCTATAAAAGGGTAGCAGGAGGGTCCTTATCATAGAAATATTCTGCATCTTAACTGTGGTGATGGTCATACAAATCTACACATGATAAAACTTCATAGAGCTAAATACAAAATCTAACACACAAACACACTGAGAGGACAGATTAAACTGGTGAAATCTAAATACGATTTGTAGATGGAATGGATGTTAACTTCCTCATTATATTGTACTGCAGATGTTACCATTGGGTGAAACTGGGTGAAGAGTATATGCTGTCTATTATTAGAACTGTATGTGAATCCACAATTATCTCAAAATAAAATGTTTTAAGAAAGAGATTAAAATGAGAAGATGAAAAAAGAATGTGGAGGAGAGAAAATGAGAGAGTATAAACACACAGAGTTTAGTTGCAATATACAGTATGACTATTATGCCTTTACAGGAAGCTTCTTCCTTAACTTGATTCTTCTGTTAAATATATCAGACTTAAAACTAGAAATTAAATGCTGTAGTTACCAAACTTATCAAAATAATGCTACTTGATAAAACCAATGGACAATGTAGGTGTGTAGTCAAAAGCAAGTAATGTTAACCTGAGTTAAAAAGCAACATGACTTTCTTTTATAAATCAGAAAAAATGGATGAGTATTTGTGCCTTAGATATAATTTATAATCCAGCCATATATTCTCTTATTACTAATATCTTATTTATCCAAGAGTAAATTGTTGAAAGCTCAGGAATCTATAAGAAAATTTCCTGAGGAGTTTCCATTGTGGCTCAGTGGGTTAAGAACCCAACTAGTGTCCATGAGGATGTGGATTCAATCCTTGGTCTCGCTCTGTGGGTTAAGGATCTGGCGTCGTCACAGGTTGCAATGTAGGTCACAGAATTGGCTCAGATCTGGCATTGCTGTGGCTGTGGCATAGGCCAGCAGCTGCAGCTCCATTTCAATCCCTAGCCTGGGTACTTTCATATGCTGTGGGTATGGCCCTAAAAAGAAAAAAAAAAATCCTGAAAAAGTATCATTATAGTATCATGGCCAAATTTCTAAATGTGAGGGATGTTTTATTTTTATGAGAATGCGGAAGATGCCAGAGGAGGTAAAAATGAGAAAAACTCTGAATAGAAACTGGATTGCGTGTCAAGGAATAATTCATTTGAATTCTTAAAATTAAATTTTCCCGTTTCTTTTGACACTTACTGGTCTTTCATAGATTTACTTCTATGAAAGTAACCCAAAGTTTTAGTAGCCCAATGTTAGGGGTTTTCCCTCCTTTACAGTGTTGTATATGTATTTGTACAAGTGTGCATGTGAACATGGGTGTGTAGCTTTGATTTTTGTGGAAACTGACATTTTATTTGGTTAGATGATTATCTTTGAGCCCCTCCCACTGAATTGAAAAGGAACATCACTGTTGAAATTCACAAAGAAAGCCTAAAATGTAATATATACTTCAAATATCTTTCTTCTGCTTTTCTACATTTATGACTTGTCTGAAGTTGTGAAAGAATAGATAAAGTCAATTGAAGACTGCATAATGAAAATGTATTATTGTCTCCATTGATATCATACTGGCTTTTTTGTCTAAAATAGTTATTACAGTGTGAGAGAGATTGGGATAGAGAGAGTTTTCTTATCACCATTGAGTTATGTACCATTTGAGGTTAGTTTTCTATAGTCTGTATAGTTTACATAGGATACAGTTTATTTTTACAGATCCTTTTGGTTTATCAGAAATACTAAGAGCAGTAATGGTTATTGTTTCATGTCATCTTTTCCTCTCTCCTTTTTTTGTCATCTATTTCCAAATATTCTGGTCCAGTGATTACTGTTTCTCTTAGATCTATTGGAAAGTTTCAAACAATGACAACTTTAAGCATGAAATCACAACTTCAGGAGAAAGCTGATAAATCACCTTTCTTCAGCATTTAAGTTTTGCCTCTTAAGTCAGGTACAGAGTAATAAATTTTATGCAATAATTCCTCCTTTCAGAGAATAAGAGAAATAATAACTTTTAGGTTTGATCTGATTTATAGAAATGCAAAGGTACTTCTTGGAAAAGTATTTGTACCTGGACGATTTCTCCCTTAGAGTTTAGATAGATAGATAGATAGGATAAGATAGATATATATAGAGAGAGATAAGATTAGATAGGTATAGGTAGATGGATAGACAGATACATATATATACACATCTCAGCAGGAGCAAGTTCTCTTTTTTAATTTCAAGTTACATTAATACTTTTTTTCCCTTTAAAGATATTGATGTTGAGGGGAGTTTGTTTTTCAAGTAGGTGTTTTGCAGTCTATGGTGATTAATTGAGCTTTCTCATTCCCTTGGTTACCTCTTGTCCTCACAGATGAAAGTTGAGTACATTTTTTTCATTGTTCACTGCCAAGCAAAAATGATTACATAGTCATTTTTAGTAACTAACATGAAAATATGCTTTTGCTTTTAATTTTTCTTTTTATTTTCATTCTGCATAGATAGGAAAGGGTAGTTTGCAAAAATTAGCATGTTATAAATTGATTAATAAATATCTCTAGGGAAAACTTAATCTTGACCCAGTAAAGGAACATGCTTTTCCAAAATCTTGATAATATTTCCCAAAATCTTCATATAGAGAAATTGAGGAAGTTTGTGCAGTATAGTCATTTGTTTATGTAGTGTGGTAGGCCTAATAATGACCACCCAAAGATATCCACATCCTAATCCCAGAAACCTGTTAATATGTTACCTTATGTTGCTCTAATTTAAGGTCCTCAAGACCACCCTCAGGTTCAGGGATTCACTAGGAAGGCTCACAGAATTCATAAAAGTTATTAAACACATGGTTACAATTTATTAAGGTGAAAGGATAAATATTAAAATCAACAAAAGCAAAAAGACTATCAGACAGAGTCCAGGAGAGACCAGTTGCTAGATTCCTGTGATTCTCTCCCAGTGGAGTCATATGGACAATACTTAACTCTCCCAGGAATGATGTGTGACAACTGA
The DNA here is from genome assembly GCA_004024745.2 of Catagonus wagneri. Taxonomy (NCBI): domain Eukaryota; kingdom Metazoa; phylum Chordata; class Mammalia; order Artiodactyla; family Tayassuidae; genus Catagonus; species Catagonus wagneri. The sequence continues at coordinate 14,946,447 of PVHT020000193.1, forward strand.
CACAAAGTATTACCAACAGGAATTTGCCCAAATCTTGGTTTCTGAGGTTTATTGGGGTTGGTAATGCAGGCATGGGGTACTCATGTGGATGACCTTCGTCCCTAAGTCTCCTGCCTCTCCAGAAATAAAACTGATACAGTGTGACCGAAGGATCAAACTTTAAATCACATTGTTAGTATAAATTATACTGTAGCCCAAAGCCTGAGGTAGACAAAGATATATTTATCAGTCAGGATAGTCCCAGGGCTTAGAGGTCATCTTCCAGGAACTAGTCAAGAACCAGACCTCTCTTGGGAATGTGTAGGATTTGGACAACCGATGCCTGCTGGTGTAATATTTTTCTACATAATAGAAAAGGGGACTTTGTAGATGTGATTAAGTTAAGGACTTAGAAATGGAGAGATTATCCTGTACTATCTGGATGGGCCCAGTAAAATAACAGAGATTCCTAAAGAAGTTAGGAAAGGAGATGTGAGAATGAAGAGCAGAGCTACGGAGTGATATGATGTAGGTGGGGAGATGCTGTGCTGCTGCCTTTGAATATGGAGGAAAGGGACCACAGCCAAAGGAATGTTGGCAGCCTTTAGAAGCTGGAAGATGCAAGGGAAGGGATTGTCTTCTAGCGGCTCCAGGATGAACATATCCCTGGTGACACCTTGCTTTTAGTCCAATATCAGATTTTTGACCTTCAGAACATAGAAAAGCCATTAAATTCCTAACAATTTGTTATGCAAATAATAGGAAAATAACATAGTAAAATACAAGTATTACATATGAGTATATACAATGTGTGTATATTTGGCATGTATATACATGCCAAATACATGTATATTTATATATACATGTATATCTGGGTAATTATAGCATGCTTTTTCTAATGCTTATCTTATTGCTTACACATTTTTACCTTCGAGGCAACACACATATAACTCACACACACAAATGTGCACACTTACATGCACACATGTATATAATGCAGCACATTTGGATTTATCATCCTCCAATGACAACTCACAAATTCCTGAGTAGGATACATTAGGTTTGACTTGGGATTATGAAATTCATGGTAAACATCATCAAGGCAGATGGCTCTCTAGGTTTTTCATTCCATTGATGAACATGCTTTGGTATACAAAGTGACAGTTGCTATTAAAATGGGGATTTCATACCTCTTTCAAAGTAAATTGCACTTACAGTCCATTTGCAAGCTCCATGGTTTAGAAATTCAGCTTTTTATTTTTTGCATTTATTATAATCTTTTGCATTTTTCTTATATCTACTTTGCTTAACAATAAGACATTGAAGTTTTAAGTAGTTCTCTATGTAATAGAATTAATAATATAGTTCTTCAATTGGTAACAAGAAGCCTCCTGGAATTATCTTGCCCTTTTTTCTTATCGTAGTTACTTGGTAGATTGAGCAGTTTTAAAATCTTTTGCAGAAAATTACTGTACACCTTAACTAATAGTGTTTCTTAACCATAGTGCTTGACAAAGCCTGAATATTACAGGATCAGGATACAATTTGGCCTAGCAGTTGATCTCTGCTTAGATCATTCAAAATGATAATTAGAAAAAGTCAACGATATATGTAAGTCTATAATTTACTTTTCTGCACAAATACCATAACTGAAAGGGATGAAAAGCATTAACCACTTGCAACTAAAAACAGTTAAGTGTTTTATAAAATGAGTCCAGTCAATCAGTATACTGAAAGCTTTTCGTTATTCACGAATTCTGTGTTTGTGAATTCCATATCTGTGAATATATTCCAATTTGTGAAATGTATCGGTGTACCCAACAACAATATGCATGCATAGATAACCGCAGGGTGGTAAAAGTTTTAGTCACCCACTTACACACTCTCAACCGGAGTCAAACAAGGGGATACTGCCATCTTGTGTCAGCTCTTGTACTGTAAATGTGCCCTTTCCTTGGTGTACTTAGTCCCACTTTTGTCACATTTTTGTCCTTTTTCTTGTTGATTTTGCTGTTTAAAATAGCCTCCCAGCATAGTGGTGAACTGTTCCTAGTCTCTCTAAGTACAGGAGGGCTGCGATGTGGCTTAGGAAAAAAATAGGTGTTAGATAAGGTTTGTTCACACATGGGGTATAGTGTTGTTGGTTGTGAATTCACTGTTGATGAATCAACTGTATATTAAATAAGGTATCTGTAAATAAACACACATAAGATAAGACTGTGTATCGCTTGATTCACAAAAATGTGACCAAAGCCTTGTAGGAACTTGAAGTATTTGTCTTTGGATATTCACTAATTCAGTGTTTGCAATGACTTTATGGAACATAAATACTGTGAATAACAAGAATGGACAGTATATGTTCATCATCCTTCCATCCAAGCCAGTTATCCAGTTTAGGGTCTATAATTCCAACAGTACTGAAAATCCACAGAGACATCCAAATTCCTCAGGTTCAATATTTAGCTATGTTTGGGTTTCTAAGATGTTAATGATGTTAACACATTATTAAAATCCCCAATTATATATTATTAATACTTTTATAGTCTAGTGTATTAAAAAGGTACCACCAACACCAGGAGTGTCATGAAGATGAGGTGACACAATTCTGTATTTCTCAGGTAAATGTCATATATGTTTTATGAAGAATCAATAACTTCTTTTACTGGAAAACCTTTTTCTTTTTCATCCCATCTTCTCATCTTTTTTCTCATCCAAAATGGTTTTTTCTTTACAGTTTTTCTTTGCTTTTCCTGTTGATTATTTTTGTTAGCCATCTGTTTTATATCTCATTATTTTATCTTCTTTCTGTTTTTATTATGCTAACCAAAAGAATGATAAAACTCCTGACCTCTGACTCCCTGCACCATTCGGCGCATTGCAAATGTCTTTTCTTGTTGTATTTATCTTTTTATATCTTTGTCTTTTATATATCCATGTCTAAAACAGAGTCCTATTCATAGGAATGAGTCCCCAGTAACTAATAGCGTTGGTAAACTCCAGTACCACCTTTCTCTTCCCAGCAAAGTGCTTCAAAGAAATCCCCTGTGCAATTCACAAAACTGTGAACACACAAAGATTAAAAGTTCTGTCTCAAACATTCATATGTCATTTCAGTACAAATATTTGGTCTGACAGACATGCAATCGTTCTCTTTGTTCTTTTAGTATGGTAATTTTATATAATTAAAATATATTATTTCCAAAGCTTTTTCCAGTTTACCCAACTTTGATTTTCTATGACCCTCTTTTATTACCTTGACTACAATCCTCCCAGGAATATTTGAGGGGTAAGAGAAAGCGATCAGTCAATCTCTTTCTCTCTGTGTGTTTGTGTGTGTGTGTGTGTGTGTGTGTGCTCACACATGCGTGTCTATTAAGTATATTTGTATGTGTACATGAAACTGTGTACATATGCGTATATGTGTGCATGAACAATATGAAGTGTTTGTATAGATATATGTAATGTATGTGCATATGTTTATATAAATTTGTGTATGTACATTTATAAAATTATAAAAGTTTATATTGCTTTGGAATTACAAAGTCTATGTGACGCTTGCAGAATTTTGAGCAACAGAGCTTCTTTCATTCATCTGTCAGCCACTCTTCAAAATTCTTTTTACTTTATTTCTTTTCAGTGCAACAGACAGCACAGAAGCCCCTTTCATTATTGTCAGTATCTCCAAACCCCATGTGAGATCTTGTCAGTATTACAGTGATAAATATATTAAAATGTTCTTAGGACATTTTGAGGTAGTTTAATTAAACTATAAACTAAATTAAAAGAATAAACCTAGACTTATGATCTTTATTTTATATTTGACTTATGTGACTTACCAATTTGGAGGCAGAGAATGAAAGAATAATCCATTTTTACAGAAATAGAGCATAATTTGGATATAAAACTTACATGGGTAATTTCTTAATTCACTGTATGTGCTAAGAAAAAAATCAGGAAATGACTTAATTAAAATGAATAATTTAGGTGATATTCTCTGTGTTGTAATCCAGTTTTAAAGAAGTGAGCTTCTCTGGGAGGAAGAAAAATATTTATTTAATCATTGGTTCAATGTTATTATAGACCTGTGTTTTTTCAGAACATAATAATGATTGGTAATTTTCTGGGCATAATCTCTTGATAATAGAGTTAATTTGACTCAGATTATATACAGTCTACTGGACTGTTGTGCTTATGGCGGCTCACATTTTTTAATATAATACATTGATATAAAGTATTTACTCTTTTATAATGAGCAATTAAGACTTTTGTGCTTATGAAATCACTTCAACAAAAATATTACAAAACTCTTAGGCAGCTAAGAGAGGCTCCAAACATTTTTAAATATGGTTTATACAGAGTAAATTATTTTTGTATTGAAAATATCTTCTTAATAGTAATCATGTTTTCAAGAAAAATCCAAGATGTTTTCTAATATAAGCTATTTGAAAGACAATTAGTAGAAGCTTTTCGTTGTTGTTAACTCATACATCTTTTGAGTAGAAAAAAATGCCTCACTTTTAGCTTTGTCTCCCCCAGAAACACACATATTATGTTCTTCTCTAAGGAAATTTTACTTTTGAATTCCAGTTCATGAATGAATAAAACAAAACATCACACTAAATGCTTCGAAAACTTATTGTTGCTGGGAGTAGAAATAGTGCATGGAAGTTGAAGGATTCCTGTACAGTTTTACATTATTTGGATTTTTACTATAATGATGTAGTCACTCCATACATGGATAATACAAAATAATGTTCCTTTTTAACAAACTGGTCAAATCTTGAGGTAAATGTGTCTTTTCACAGAAGGTCATAGTGATCCATCTACTGGTTGATTTTACATAAACTTTTACACTTTGTATGTCCTTATAATTTTTATATAAAAAATTATGCTGTTTCCTATCTGTCACTTTGTCCTGAAATAAAAGGTATATCATCTCTATGCAAAAAAAGGAATGCACATCTATGAATCTCTACACATCACGTATAGGTAGATATAGACAGATCTTTAGAGATATAGATGTACTTATTTGTATTCATACTCAGATATAGATAGATTTCCAGATTTTAAAATGCCTTCATTCTTCTCATTGAATATTAAGGTATTTAAATAATATATTAATTTATCAGAATCAACTAAAGCATACAAAGAAAGGTTTAGATATGTAATGTGTGTTGCTAATATTAACTAGAACCATTGTTTCGAAGTATAGATTTTAGTTCAATAACATAGCACATTACAGCAGGCCAAAGTTATTAACTTCAATTGATAAAGAATTATGAATATAATTATAATCCTGTTAATTATTTAGAGCCATGAATTATGCAAATACAGCAGGTATTATTAATCATCTGCAAGAACCAGAACAATTTCCATAAAAGAGCATATAAATATTAAAAAGTCTGACTTGGCTCTCTTATGTACTTTTACAGCTTTAGTGTTCCCTTATGAACAGTGTTTGGATTCACTTCCCCTTTATAAAATGAAAAATGCCCCAAGTGCATCTTCTCCAAAGGCCAAATGAATGTCATTAAATTTCTCGTCTTGTCTATAAAATGTTTTCTGACTGTGTGGTTCTAAGTGTTTGTTTATATCAGAGACATCTGAGTTCTTTTAAGCTAATATTAGTCTGCAATGGCTGACATCCTACTCAAAAATAGCACACTGTAGGGATATTCACGCTGTGAGACTGAGCTACGTGTACATGTCTTGTAGAGTCTAAGAAAGTAATAGAATTTCCAAAATCCACGTACCATGAAGCTTCCCCCAGTACAAAGGATCGACAGAGCCTGTAATGGAAGAGTTATGACTAGTTTCTGTAAGTATACTCACCGTTTATAGAAAGGACATAATGAAAAAAATAGCAGAAAAAGCATGTCCAAATTGGAACTTTTGAAGATATACAGTTGGCAAGAGCCTTAAATATCTACTTCTGTAAACAGATTATTGTAAATTTTCCTGCCAGAAATACCAGCCTTTTCCTTTAAAGGAGCAACTTGTAGAATATTTTAAAGGGTTCTGTAAATAAGGACTCTCTTGGCCTCAAAGTATTTGAGTTTAATTCCATTTTTTTCCTTTTAAATCCAGTTTGATTTTATTTAAAATAGAACTCTTCATAATTGACGCCAGAAGGAATTAATTCATTTAAAATCTCAAAACATTTCCAAATAACAGAAGATGTAGATGTTTGTGATCTTGGAATGTGACTCTTTCTTGGAAAATGTCAGGGTTGGGCAGAGACTAGCGTAGGAGTTAGGGAAGCGGCAAAGAGGGCTGTAAGAAGGCAATGTAGGGGAGCATTGTACTCCTGAGACTGCTGAAATCTTAGCCTTTAGAACAATGTCTGGCATAGAGGGACTCTGAGAAACAATGGTTCACTGAATTTCATAAGCCACTGTAGTTTGTAGCATAGTCACAGTAAATGACAGTAAACATCACTGTTGGTTAGTGGAGGTTTGAGAGGCATGACTGTTTAAAAATGTACTTTATCCATGTGTTTTCTAAGTAAGATAATAGCCAAACTTTAGTATGGATGGGATAACATTTAGACTTGAGTTTTGTTTGAGCCTCTAAATTTAAAAAAATATATATTCAAAATTTTTGGTATCTGTCTAGAATATTACGGAGTTCTGAGAAGATGTTGGAGAAAGAACCATTGAAATAAATGAGATTCTTAAAGTGTAAAAGATTTTTGTTCTTGTCTTTCCTGAATTTCTGCCTCTGACTCGGCTTTCTGCCCTGACACTAGAGGCTCTGCTCTCTGTGCATCCTGCTATTTGAATGATAAGTGCTTTTAATAGCATTTCTGATCTTGTTCATTTTCTGAAGATTATCCATGATGTAAGTGTCAAAATCTTCCTCTTTCAGTACTTTTTCAAAATTAAAAAATAGGTACTATCTATGAAACATTATAACATGGATATTTATATTTTAGATGAAAGGTAAAACTAGAATCAGCAAGTAGAAATTCACTTTGCATCAAGGGGAGCAGATCACGTTTTGCCATAGGAAAGATCTTTCTCATCCATAATATGTCTACAGCTGGAATGAGCATGCGTTCTGCACTTCTCTTTTTTTTTTTTTTTTTAACTACTGCTGGATTTCAGGGCTCCTCACATAGAATCTCTCTGCTCCAAATGACACTTGGCATTTATTTAATGGATGCTGTTACTTATATATACTTTGAAAGGACTTAAAAAATTGTTATCAAGTAATTTCCAAAGTGATCCAGTGAGCTAAATATCATTATTATCTTCATTACTCACTTAAGTAAACTGAGGCACAGGACTAAGAAACTTGTCCAAGGTCACTAGGTGCAAAATGACACGTTTAGATTTACACTGTCTGGCACCACAGTCTGTGCCCCTAGTATCTCCTCTATACTTCTCTCAGCATCACAGAGACAGAATCTGAATCCCCATGGTTTAGAGCTGATTAAGGCTTTTCATTGTTTCTGCCAGCCTAATTCTCTAGCTTCGTTTTCAAACACTGCACCCATATTCCTTTGATCCAAGCATATGGAATCCACCGCTTTCCATCTGAGCCTGCCTGCAGTCTTTAACTGTCTGGGCCATTTGCCATCCCACCTCTACGTCCCCCATACCTGCTACAGCCCTGCTACTAGCATTCTCTCTATGGTAACCCCCCACTTATTTCTCAATCAAATATTACTGCCACTGTGAAACATTTTGCAAATACTGGGCCCAGTTAGTTACTCCTCCTTCTTTTAGCCAAAACTTCAAATTTTCACATCTATTTTGACCCTACAGCATTTTAAATCATTTATATTTCTGTCCCCTTTTATAAATTAGAAACTGTGTGAAGTTTTGAACCACATCTTTTTTTTTTTTTTTTTCATTTTTGGACCCTTAGACCTCAACAGGTAAATGCTTTTCAAGACTGTCTAAATTAATGGAACACATATAATATAAAGCAAGAGTTTCTTTTACCATGTTGAGAGTTTAAATAGGACCTAAATGAGCAGTCATCACAGCTGTGGTAAAGGAAATTCCTGCGTTGGGAGAAAGTTTAAGCTGGATCCTTGTGTCTATGACCTTCTTTAGCTCTCTCATCCCAATTCCATGTAATGCCTCAGAGCTAAAATGTGCCAGTCAGAAACACCTATCCATTGTGTATGGCTCAAACTAGTTGATTATGATCCCCAGGCCTACTTCTTAAGCAAAATGTGTTTGTATTGTGGTCCAGTAAGAGTTGTATTATGTCTCTATTCCTCACAAAATTCTCTTTTATAATTTCAAATCTGAAGAAGCTACATTTGGGCAGAGACTTCAGCAATTTGCCTCTGTGCACAAACATTCAAGCAGGAGATACTTATTCCCCAGAGATATTGAGGAGGTGTATTCTTAAAGTATTGCTAATATTTAATCCTTTTCATCTTGGGAGAGAAATTAATGCCCCATAATGTCACTTAGGAGACTGAGATTTTCTCATTACAAAGGATTAAATGAAAAGAGAAAACTTTGAATATATATCTGCAATGAATTAGATAAGTATGCAAATGAACATCTGATCTTAGATTATTTTTTCTCTTAATTGAGATATAGATTTCTGTTTGTTGGAGAGATGATTTTACTGACCATAGTGCCCTTTATGAACAGATCTAACATAGAATATTTTATATAATTTTAAAATTGTTATATTAAAATTCATGCATAAGTTCTAAACACATTTATTAGTATGTATAATAATTAAAAAACTGATTTAATGAAAACATTAACACAGGTTTTAAAATACATTTAAAAGAAAGGAAACAAAGGACAACAAATCAATTTAAAATTATAAATACCAGATACTACAAAGGTATATTAATTATCTTCATGATCCATTGATAAGTCTTCTTATCCCATTCAGATTCTCTAGGAAATGGTGCTAAGCCAGGTGTCCTATTTGAAAGTTTGCCTTATTTTATCATTTTGATCTTGCAAGTTGTTAAAGCCATGAAACTCACTTTTGTCTTTGATTTATCTTGTGTTATTTTATTTACTGCACAACTTAATGTAAAAAATATACAATACAGTCATTATAGAAAAAATTTTGAAAGAGGGCAAATAGCTCACCCAAAAATTATGTATATGCCTAAGAAATATGAACACATGTTCAAACAATTAGTAGAAGAACTAAAGCAAGTAGTTCCTTTTTTTTTTCCTATCAGATTGGAAATGGTAATAAAGCAGAGTCAGTGAGGTGGACATGACCTTTCTTGTTGGTGGGATTATAAATCAGTCTAATGGTTTTTGAAAGAGTTTGGCAGTATGCATAAAGAGCATACTTAATCCTTTGACCTAGCAATTTGTCTTCTGAGGCTCTTTCCTAAGGACATGATGAAATAATATGGACAAGGTTGTTCTTTGCTGTGTTATTTTTAATAGGTAAAAAAGGGAACAACAGCAACTCAGTTGTTGGCAAACAAGGGATCAATGTTGTTATATCATTGCAATGGAACATTATGCAATTATTAAAATGTTTTCAAGGAATTTAGTAAGATGAATAACTTTGGATCGTATAATACCACTCTGAAAATTCTGGCAATAGAGGCAGTATATCTAACTTTTTAAATCTACATGGGAAAATTCATATTAAACTTTTCTAAAATATTAGCACCATCTCTGACATTGTGAGATTTGCTGTAATATGAGTTATAAAAGCTTTCTTAAAATAAAAAAAATCTTAAAGCTTCATTTTTTAAAATCCAAATGGAATGATATGCCGTGCTTACAATTAAAAATCAAAAAGATTTCACAAGATTATTGTGTCATTATGCTTGATATCTTTTCCTTAGAAGAAAAATTATACCAAGAAATAAACCTGAAAAGTGCTTTTTAGAGGAGCACCTATTCTATCTGATGAAACACTGAGTGAGTATCATTCCCAAGGATTATACTCACCTTACCTGGAAAGTGAACCTCCTACCTGGTAAACTCATGCTTCTTCTTAAACCAGATGTGCTTGGTCTAGAGTGATACTGAGTGTCTGGTGATAATGGTTAAATTTTGCCCTCCTGCTTTTCTACCTATAGCAGATTCAGCATTTTGTTTCAAAAAAAAAAACATAATTCCTTAAGGAGAAGGAACACATAGATACTATTTTATTGCATGTTGTTACTTGGTGTCTTTGCTGCAAGAAAGACACTGTCTCTGAAACCACAATAATAATGCTAATGGTCCTACATCTTAGAAATCTTTGATTTTGTACACTGTGTCTGCAATGCAGCTATTATGTTTAACCTCCATTGATTAGTTTATAGAGGTTTGCACTTTTAGGTAGTAAATAATAGAGACAGTAATTGCTACTAAGTCCTCCCTGAACCCAGATATCTCAGGTGCTTTTAAATATTCTTTGTTCACATTTAGCCTGTTTTGAATTTCCCTTTTTTAGCAAAGTGGGAAGGCTTTTAGACACAGATGAACCAGACATTTTTACTGGGCCATTTGGCATAGATGCTTGATAATTTCATGCCTTTACTCAAATTTTAATTTCCTCATTAAAAACAAAGAACTCCAACTTTTGCAAAGGATACCTTCAAATTAGCAGAAGTATTCTAATTATGGTGGATTTGATCAGAGCTTATATGTGCTCATTTGCATGCATTTTATAATAAATATAAAATACTAGCTGGTTTCAAATCTAGTTTATATACAGGAAAATCAAATTGCAGAACTTTTATTCATCTGCACTGTACAGTCATTATGAAATGTCTATTGCCACTAGGAATATCTAGGTAGCATGCAAAGCAGATATCTCTTCTGGCAAAGAAGTTTCTTGTTAAGACATGACCACAACCAAGCCATTCTTCCTCTTTTGATTAGTATTCACTGTCTCTGCTTAGCTATCTGAAGTTGGTGCAGTCTGGGAATTGAGTATAAGTAAAAGAAGATTCTCATACTGTAGGATTTGCAACATTCTGCTTAAGTGTACCTTCTATTACAGTTAAACAAATATCAGAAACAAAAATTAAAGGGAAACTGGAGAAAGCCAAAATCCAGGAAGAGACATTTGATGCCTTTAAAATGTATTTAAAATATAAATGTAAAAATGATTTGGAGGAAATGTAGGTGGAAAATATCTGTATGTGAAAAATGACAATGTCAGATAATTGTCAAAATGTCTATGAAAACATGTTTCAGTTATTCATCTGAACTTTTTCACCTTTATCTCTCCCTGTTCTTTACTATCCATCTCCAGCTATATCTTTCTTAGATCCTTCATTTTGAGGCTTTTGCCCATAACTTGGAGAATTGCAGCAGCTGCTTACCTCCTCCATTCATTTATTTTGCTGATATAGCTAACTGAATTTATATATCTGTCTCAATATTTACATTTATCTATCCTTATAAATCTACATACCACCTATACCTGTATCTCTATGTGTGTAATGTACTGGAAAATTTTTAAATAACCAGCTCACTGAAAGAAAACAGATCTGATTTTATAGATGCTCATTGCTGTGTGTAAATACCACACCATATCCAAATTCACAATCCCAAAATGATATTGCTATATATGGAGTTGGGAATAGATGTGTAGTGACATACCACTATATAAACTTTTCACCCTATGGATACAAAGCTATAAATACCCTCACAATAATAAATACTGGTAAAATGCAGCAAAATCATTAGTAAGTATTCAGTTTTTTAATTTATTAATTTTTTAATATATAATTTATTTAATGGTAATTTTATATAATTTAATTTTAATTAAGACTATGTTTAATCAGAGGCCTACAGAATTCCTTAAAATTTAACATTCAGCTCTCATGAGGCAATAAAAACCAGCTCCAGCACAGCACTTTAATTTCAAAATCCCTATTACTTTCCTCATGTTCTCATTTTCAAAACCAAAACTTAATGGGTTTAACAGTTTTTTTGGTGTTTTCTTATGTCCTTTTAACTCTTGATGTTTGGTGAGTTTCTATAGTGAATAAATAGAAACTTATCAATTCAAGAATTTGCTTGTTTGTCACTTGAAATAGTATACCCTGCTTGAATGATTTTTATAATACGTTCCTAAGGGTCATAAGAGCTAATCTCCAAATCATTAAAGCATTTTATTACCCTTTGTTTATTCTTCTTTCTTGTAATGAAGCTGAAATATTTCTCTTCACCAAAGATAAACTATATGTTAATAAAAAATACTATCACCTGTGAAATAGAAATTTTTTTTCATCTTGTGTTTGTTTATTCCTGAACTCTTCATCTCTCTACTTAGCTGGTCAAATAAGTCTTGTCCAAATTTAGATCGAAAACATGTTTAATTAAAATAAAGATCAAGTAGGTTAATGAAATAGCAATTTTTACCATCTTAGATTCTCTATGTGTTCTGTGTCTACTGATTCCTTTTCTAGACCTTATTTTATTTATTAATTTTATTGACTTACAATATTATATTAGTTTCAATATAATATAGTGATTTGATATTTTTGCAGATGACATACCATACGAATTTATTATAAAACATTATCTGTATTTCCTGTGCTTTGTTCATTATATCCCTCTGATTTATTTATTTTATACTTGGTAGTTTGTACCTCTTTTTTTTTTTTTTTCTTTTTGTCTTTTAGGGCCGCACCCGGGGCATATGGAGGTTCCCAGGCTAGGGACCCAATCAGAGCTTCAGCTGCCAGCCTACACCACAGCCACAGCAAATCGGGATCCAAGCTGCAACTGAACCTGTACCACAGCTCACGGCAACGCCGGATCCTTAACCCACTGAGTGAGGTCAGGGATCGAACTTGCATCCTCATGGATGCTAATCAGATTCATTGCCACTGAGCCACGACAGAAACTCCACATTTGAAATATTTTCTGCACATGATTTTTTTTGGTAGTGAACATTTTAATATTTAGTATCAAACATATAATTTTTCAAAATAAATGTTAGAAAACAGGGCCTATACATGTGAAGTATACGTATCAATATTTTAACCTGTAAATGATATTTACATGGCTCAAATTTTCTAAATTGTGTTAACCCACAAAAAATAAAAAAAATTTCCTCACGCACAAGAATATGTCCCAGCCCTGTTTCTTCTTTTCTACCCCTCAGTATAGCCTCTGACACTACCATCTTGAGGGCTGAGGTGAAGAGCTTCACACTTACAAGTATGTAGGACAAAGAAGCTATGGTAAAATACAAGCATAATATCTTAAACCAAAGCACTTTTTGGACTCATGTTGTATGGTGTAAAGAGCTCCATGGGCCTTCTCCCCAGTGAAATAACCATAACTATTGAAAATTGGAATACTCAGAGAGTCCCAGAAAATTACCTTAACAGCATACAACAAATGGAGAAACAGTTTTTAAAGAAAACCTACTAAATCTCACAATGAAAGTCTGTGACATTTGAGCCCCAACTCACTCCCCTCTTTCCCTAGCTCCATGTGACAGAAGCTTTACTCTAGGTGGATATGCCATATGATCACCTCGTTTTAGCTGTAGAGCTGTAGCTTCTTCTGAATCATCTAAGCCAATACCCCTAGTGTAGGTCTTTCATCTCATAAATGGAGGGAAAGAGGCCAAGACTGTGGAAATGGGAAAGAATAATCATCTTTTCAACAAAAGGCAACAAAACAGCTAGAGATTAATATGCATAAGAATGAAATTGGACTCTTACCTCATACCATATACAAAATTTACCTCAGAATGAATCAAGGAAAGCCTGGGAATCAATCCACATGATTATTCCTTCCCCCAAAAATTTGCTGAGATGCTCTGTCTGAATAATTTCACTTTACTTCTTATGGTGTGTTAATTCTTTACCAGTTGTATACTATAATACAGTAATCTCCCTGCTAGGATATAGAGTTATCAATTTAAACATTCCTGTGAGAAATTTTGGCAGATAGCTGTCTTTAGGAAATATACTTGATGTCAGCAATGCTGTTTATTTTTGGGTTTGGGTGGAGGAAGAAAAATATATTCATATTATATGTTTAGCCCAGAGGCAGAAGTTAGGAGAGGACTTTAATGTATAGCTTACAAAGACTGGGTATTGGGACATTTTCACAGTGAGAAAAGTATTAAAGAATGTTGTTTATCTATTCAACTATGAGTAAATGAAGCAGAGTTTACCGGTTTCATTCCACAATTGTTGGGAGAATAGGTTAATTCTTATAAATTTACTACAGATTATGTGGACTATATGCATTAAATTTTAAGATGGGCTTAAATTTGCATATATGTGTACATGAGTTACATCCTAAATATTCCCTAATGAAAGTATACTTAGATAAAATATGCCAGAATAACAGAGTAGGAACTTTCACAGCCATAAAATATTAATGTTGAAATATTGAAATTTTATATAGATAAGTAGAAAAAGTATCCAGGACCTACTAAAGAATTTTGAAAGTGAATTACACAACGTTATTTATAGTATTTTTTTTAGGATAAGATATATTGATAAGGAACGGAGAATAGAGATGGACACAGTCAATGCAAATATCTTGGGGATACAGTGTTCAGATAATTGAATGTATCTCTATGATAACATTATCAGTATTTTTTCTTTTTTCTTTTTTCTGATGAAATTATTATTTTACAATAATCAAAATCTTTTTTTATATTTTTTATTTACTTTATTTTTATATAATGATTTTTATTTTGTCCATTATAGCTGGTTTATAGTTTTCTGTCAGTTTTTCAACTGTACAGCATGGTGACCGAGTAATGCATATATATACAGATTCATCACAAATGATTTGACATAGTTCTCGGTGCTATAAAGCCAGATCTCCTTGCTTTTCCATCCCAAAGGCAGTAGTCTACATCTATTAACCCCAGACTCCCAGACCATCCCACTCCCTCCCCCTCCCCCTTGGCAACCACAAGTCTGTTCTCCAAATCCATGATTTTCTTTCTGTGGAAAGGTTCATCTGTGCAGTGTATTAGATTCCAGATGTAAGTGATATCATATGGTATTTGTCTTCCTCTTTCTGACTTACTTCACTCAGAATGAGAGTCTCTAGTTGCATCCATGTTGCTGTAAATGGCATTATTTTATTCTTTTTTATGGTTGAGTAGTATTCCATTGTGTATATATACCACATCTTCCTAATCCAGTCATCTGTCAATGGACATTTGGGTTGTTTCCATGTCTTGGCTATTGTGAAGAGTGCTACAATGAACGTGTGGGTGCATGTGTCTTTTTCAAGGAAAGTTTTGTCCAGATATATGCCCAAGAGCAGGATTACTGGGTCATATGGTAGTTCTAGGTATCGTTTTCTAAGACACCTCCATACTGTTTTCCATAGTGGTTGTACCAGCTTACATTCCCACCAACAGTGCAGGAGGGTTCCCTTTTCTCCACACCCTCTCCAGCATTTGTTATTTGTGGACTTGTTAATGATGGCCATTATGACTGGTGTGAGGTGGTACCTCATAGTAATTTTGATTTTCATTTCTCTAATAATAAGTGATGTTGAACATCTTTTCATGTGCTTGTTGGCCATCTGTGTATCTTCTTTGGAGAAATGTCTATTCATATCTTTTGCCCATTTTTAAATTGGGTTATTGGCTTTGTTGCTGTTGAGTTGCTTAAGTTGTTTGTGTATTTTACAAATTAAGCCCTAGTCCGTTGCATTGTTTGACACTATTTTCTCCATTCTGTAAGTTGTCTTTTTGTTTTCTTTTTGGTTTCCTTTGCTGTGCAAAAGCTTGTCAGCTTGATTAGGTACCATTCGTTTATTTTTGCTTTTATTTCTGTTGCTTTGGAAGACTGACCTGAGAAAACATCTGTAAGGTTGAGTCAGAAATGTTTTGCCTATGTGCTCTTCCAGGAGTTTGATGGTGTCTTGTTCTATATTTAAGTCTTTAAGCCATTTAGAGTTTATTTTTGTGCATGATGTGAGGGTGTGTTCTAGTTTCATTGATTTGCATGCAGCTGTCCAGCTTTCTCAGCAATGCTTACTGAACAGACTGTCTTTTTCCCATTTTATGTTCTTGCCTCCTTTGTCAAAGATCAATTGGCCATAGGTGTTTGGCTTTATTTCTGGGGTCTCTATTCTTTTCCATTGGTCCGTATGTCTGTTTTCGTACCAGTACCACATTGTCTTGATTACTGTGGCTCTGTAATATTGCCTGAAGTCTGGGAGAGTTATGCCTCCTGCTTGGTTTTTGTTCCTCAGGGTTTCTTTGGCAGTTCTGGGTCTTCTGTGGTTCCATATAAATTTTTGGATTGTTTGTTCTAGTTGTGTGAAAAATGTCATGGGTAATTTGATAGAGATTGCATTGAATCTTTGGATTGCTTTGAGTGGTATGGCCATTTCTACAATGTTAATTTTTCCAGCCCATGAGCATGGGGTATCTTTCCATTTCTTTGTATCTTCTTTGATTTCCTTGATTTGATTTTATAGTTCTCAGCATATGTGTTTCACCTCCTTGGTCAGGTTTATTCCCAGGTATTTGATTATTTGGGGTACAATTTTAAAAGGTAGTGTATTTTTGTATTCCTTTTCTAATATTTCATTGTTAGTATTCAGAAATGCAATTGATTTCTTTTTTTTTTTTTTTTTGTCATTTTAGGGCCGCACCTCGGGCATATGGAAGTTCCTAGGCTAGGGGTCCAATCAGAGCTGTAGCCACCGGCCTAGGCCAGAGCCACAGCAATGCCAGATCTGAGCTGCAGACGCTATAACTCATGGCAACACCGGATCCTTAACCCACTGAGCAAGGTCAGGAATTGAACCCACAACCTCATGATTGCTAGTCAGATTCGTTTCCGCTGCACCATGATGGGAACTCACAAATGTGATTGGTTTCTGAATGTTAATCTCATATTCTGCTACTTTGCTGAATGTGTTGATCAGTTCAAGTAATTCTGCTGTTGAGTCCTTGGGGTTTTCTACATATAGTATCATGTCATCTGCATAGAGGGACAGTTTTACCTCTTTTCTTTCTAGTGGGTGCCTTTTATTTCTTTTGTTTTTCTGATTGCTGTAGCTAGGACTTCCAATACTATTTTGAATAAACGTGGTGAGAGTGGGCATCCTTGTCTTATTCCAGATTTTAGCATGAAGGCTTTCAGCTTTTCTCCATTGAGTATTATATTTGCTGTGGGTTTGTCATAAATGGCTTTTATTATGTTAAGATATGTTCCCTCTATACCCATTTGGTAAGATTTTTGACCATGAATGGATGTTGGACTTTGTAAAATGCTGTTTCTGCATCTATTGAGATTATCATGTGGTTTTTGACTTTTCTTTTGTTACTATGATGTATTTCCATCCCTAAGGCAATAATCTACAACTGTTAACCCCAGACTGCCATAACATCCCACTCCCTCCCCCACCCTCTTGGCAACCACAAGTCTGTTCTCCAAGTCCATGATTTTCTTTTCTGTAGAAAGGTTTGTTTGTGCAGTATATTAGATTCCAGATATAAGTGATATCATATGGTATTTGTCTTTCTCCCTTTGACTTACTTCACTCAGTATGAGGGTCTCTAATTTCATCCATGTTGCTGCAAATGGCATTATTTTACTCTTATTTATGGCTGAATAGTATTCCATTGTGTATATATACCACATCTTCCTAATCCAATCTTCTGTTGATGGACATTTGGGTTGTTTCCATGTCTTGGCTATTGTGAATAGTGCTGCAGTGAACATGCATGTGACGGTGTCTTTTTGAAGGAGATTTTTGTCCAGATATATGCCCAAGAGAGGGATTGCGGGATCATATGGTAGTTGTGTGTATAGTTTTCTAAGGTACCTCCATACTGTTTTCCATAGTGCTTGTACCAGCCTACATTCCCACCAATAGTGCAAGAGAGTTCCCTTTTCTCCACACCCCCTCCAGCATTTGTTGTTTGTGGACTTCTTAATGGTGCCATTCTGACTGGTGTGAGGAGGTATCTCATTTTAGTTTTGATTTGCATTTCTCTAATCATCAGTGATGATGAGCATTTTTTCATGTGTTTGTTGGCCATCTGCATATCTTCTTTGGAGAAATGTCTATGCAGGTCCTTTGCACATTTTTCAATGGGGTTGTTGGTGTTTTTGCTGTTGAGCTGCATAAGTTGTTTGTATACTTTAGAGATTAAGTCCTTGTCAGTTACAGCATTTGAAACAATTTTTTCCCATTCTGTAAATTGTCTTTGTTTTCTTTTTGGTTTCCTTTGCTGTGCAAAAGCTTGTCAGCTTGATTAGGTCCCATTGGTTTATCTTAGCTTTTATTGCTCTTGCTTTGGGAGACTGACCTGAGAAAACATTTGTAAGGCTGATGTCAGAGAATGTTTTGCCAATGTTTTCTTCCAGGAGTTTAATGGTGTCTTGTCTTATATTTAAGTCTTTAAGCCATTTTGAGTTTATTTTTGTGCATGGTGTGAGAGTGTGTTCTAGTTTCATTGATTTGCATGCAGCTATCCAGCTTTCCCAGCAATGCTTACTGAACAGACTGTCTTTTTCCCATTTTATGTTCTTGCCTCCTTTGTCAAAGATTAATTGACCGTAGGCATCTGGGTTTATTTCTGGGTTCTCTATTCTGTTCCATTGGTCCGTATGTCTGTTTTGGTACCAGTACCACACTACCTTGATTACTGTGGCCCTGTGATATTGCCTGAAGTCTGGGAGAGTTATGCCTACTGTTTGGTTTTTATTCTTTAGAATTGCTTTGGTGATTCTGGGTCTTTTGTTTTTCCATATAAATTTTTGGATTGTTTGTTCTAGTTGTGTGAAAAATGTCATGGGTAATTTGATAGGGATTGCATTGAATCTGTGGATTGCTTTGGGTAGTATGGCCATTTTTACAATATTAATTTTTCTGGCCCATGAGCATGGAATATCTTTCCATTTCTTTGTGTCTTCTTTGATCTCCTTGATTAATGTTTTTTAGTTCTCTGCATATAAATCTTTTACCTCCTTGGTCAGGTTTATTCCCAGGTACTTGATTTTTTGGGGGTGCCATTTTAAAAGGTAAAGTATTTTGGTATTCTTTTTCTAATATTTCATTGTCAGTATACAGAAATGTGATTGATTTCTGAAGGTTAACCTTATATTCTGCTCCTTGCTGAATTTGTTGATCAGTTCAAGTAATTTTGGAGTTGAGTCCTTGGGGTTTTCTATATATAGTATCAAGTCATCTGCATACAGTGACAGTTTTACCTCTTCTCTTCCTATTTGGATGCCTCTTATTTCTTCTGTTTGTCTGATTGTTGTAGCTAGGACTTCCAATATTATCTTGAATAACAGTGGTGAGAGTGGGCATCTTTGTCTTGTTCCAGATTTTAGTGGGAAGGCTTTCAGCTTTTCTCCATTGAGTATTATATTTGCCGTGGGTTTTTCATATATGGCCTTTATTATGTTAAGGAATGTTCCCTGTATTCCCACTTTGGTAAGAGTTTTGATCAAGAATGGATGTTGGACTTTGTCAAATGCTTTTTCTGCACCTATTGAGTGGATCATGTGGTTTTTGACTGTTCTTTTGTTAATGTGGTGCATGATTTGTGTATGTTGAATCATCTTTGTGCACCTGGGATGAATCCCACTTGGTAATGGTGTATGATCTTTTTGATATCCTGTTGGATTCGGTTGGCTAAAATTTTGTTGAGAATTTTCACACCTATGTTCATCAAAGATATTGGCCTATAGCTCTCTTTTTTTGTGGTGTCTTTCTCTGGTTTTGAAATTAAGGTGATGTTGGCATCATAGAATGTCTTTGGGAGTGTTCCTTTCTCTTCAACTGTTTGGAAAAGCTTAAGGAGGATGGGTATGATTTTCTCTTTGTATGTTTGGTAGAATTCCCCTGTGAAGCCATCTGGTCCTGGACTTTTATTTGTAGAGAGTGTTTTTATGACATACTCAATTTCATTTCTAATGATTGGTCTGTTCAGTTGATCTATTTCTTCTTAATTCAGTTTTGGCAGGGTGTAAGTCTCTAAAAAGTTGTCCATTTCTTCTAGGTTGTCAAATTTGTTGGCGTACAATTTTTCATAGTATCCTCTCATGGTTTTTTGTATTTCTGTAATATCCACTGTGGCTTCTCATTTTTCATTTCTTATTTTGTTTATTTGGGTTTTTTCTCTCCTTTTCTTGGTGAGTCCAGCTGGAGTTTTGTCAATCTTGTTTACCTTTTCAAAGAACCAGCTCTTGGTTTTATTAATTTTTTCTATTGTGTTTTTTTTTCTTTTCTTTTTTTTTCCTCTTAATGGATTTTATTTCAATTATAGGTGTACATAAATCATCACAAGTCAATTTTACAGATTTTGTATCCCAAACCCCCAGTGCATCCCCCCACCCCCCCAGATTGTCTTATTTGAAAAACCAAGGTTTTCCAAAGTCTGTGAGTCATTGTCTGTTCTGTAAGAAGGTTCATTGTGTCTTTTAGTTT
>PVHT020000193.1:14973337-14997053 GCA_004024745.2 Catagonus wagneri
TGGGTTAACGATCCGGCGTTGCTGTGAGCTGTGGTGTAGGTTGCAGACGCGGCTCGGATCCTGCGTTGCTGTGGCTGCGGCGCAGGCCAGTGGCCACAGCTCCGATTAGACCCCTAGCCTGGGAACCTCCACATGCCGCGGGTGCGGCCATAAAACCCGCGGCCATAAAATGACAAAAGGCAAAAAAAAAAAAAAAAAATCTATCATACCAGGAAACCGTTGCCTAATGTGAACTACTTTTTTGTTAATAACTGTCATAGAGAATAGCATAGAAACTCTTTCGGGTGTGAAATGGAAAATTCTCTGTCATGCTGTATTTAGGGATACAGATCCTGAATGACTGTTCTCCAATGAGCGAGTGTTTCTTGACAGAAAAATATCTGGCATTATATATATATGTTGAAAAATTTGATTTTTCTTAAGAAATGATCTCAGAAATTTTCTTACCAAATTAAAAGATATTTTTAAAAGTATAAATTAGTATTGCAGTTGTTATAGAACATGTATACAATTTAAAAGTCTTTTGAATCTAAGTAGTGCCCTTTTGTGTGAAACTAAACTACATAGATACCTCCAGGAATATTTTACTCTGAATTTTCTCTAGATTGAAAAAAATTATTCAAATCCCAAATTCTACCTTAAGTTCTGCCCATTTATTGCAGCATGACTTCTGCCTCTTCTATGAAAAAACATTTGTACATTATTTTTAAAAATAATGTAATGAAAACAGTTGTCAAGGAAAAAAATGCAAATCTGGGGCCCAGAAAATTTTATTTGTTCTTGCAATACAAAGTTTTTTCATTTTTCCTGCAGCATTTTCAACAATAGAGACTTTTTAATAAAGAACTATGTTTGGTTGCTGCAAAATCAAAATAATAACTTAGTTGGGTAAAATAGAATCAAGCCTAAAGGCTTTCTTGTTTGACCTTCAGTACACAAATTTGGAAACCTCACAATCCCATCTTTCTCCTGAGCCTTTGGATTCAATTTTGTTTACAACTCAGGTCACATTATATTATGTTGGAAGTAACTGAGCCCTTTGGTGCTCCGGGCATGATACGAGATAGCTGGCATATACCATAAGGATGAAATGATGCAAGCAACAAACTATTGAAACATTTACAGTCCTCCATGATCTAATGACCTTTCTGAAAAAATGACATTTAGGCTGAGTTCTGAAACTGTAAGACATTTAGGGGAAGAAAGAGGAGCGTATTCACTGTGGAGAAGTGCATATACAAAGGCCCTCAGGCTCGAGCAAGTAGGTTAACTTGTAGAACTGAAAGAGGCCAGAATCTGTGGAGCTAATGGAGTAGGCCTGAGCCAAGTGCCATAAAATGAAGTAGGAGAGTTTGAAGGAACTCTTGAGTTGAGAAAGAATTGTAACTTCCTTCTAAGGTCAATAGGAAAATGCTGAAGGATTTGAAATGATGTAAGGATGAGATCTTCACTTTTAACGGAGTTACCTTGATGCTGTTTGCCACGAAAAGGACTTAAAGAGGGCAAGAGGTCTGGAGAGGCTGAGTTTCAGGTCAGGTACAGTTTGGCTGTATCAGGTTAGATAAAGTTCCCAATGTAATTAGTCAAGGATTTTAAAAAGCTAGAAATCACATAGATAGGAACAGATACAGTATTCAGTAATACAGATTCCCTTGGCCCATCAGAGCCCTTAGTGGCATAGTGACCCATAACACTAAAGAGCTAAGGCAGGGTCTGTCTAGTTTTAGGAAGTAAGTCTAGTCCCTAAAATAAGAATCAGCAAGCCCTCCTCATCATCAGTGGCTGACATGCATCTGATCACCTTTCTGGCAGTCTAGAAAGTATGTTTCTTCTTAGGAGGACTTTTTACTTTTTACTTTTGCAGGTGGCTTAGGCATTGGTAGTAGCATTTATGATAGGAAAAAATGTAACCTCACATGAAGTATATTTTGCAGTGATCACTGAGACTGTTAAGATGAATTAGATGATAGCAGGTTGGTCTAGAGGAAGTAAGAATCATAGAGGAATACCACATAGTGGGTGATGGTCATTTAGCTGATATTCTTAACTCAGAAGCATCCATTACATCATTTAATAGCTAAGAATTGATAGTGTTCAGTGTAGAATTCAGCTTGTTTTTTGCGCTGTCTTTGTGCTTTAAATTCTACTCACCCATTTTTAACTTTCCCTTACTTTCCAGAACTAGATAATTTAAACATTTGCTTTTTATTGGTTTTAGAGAGAAGGAGGTCTTTCTTGGGTAACTCACAGGAGTTGCATAATGCAGCTCCAAATCAGTTGAAAGGATGTTCATTGCAGCAATGTTTTAATAGTGAAAATATCATAAATATCCTTAATATGTGTGATGAAATACTATTGAGCTGCTTAAAATGATGTATGACATCCACGGTTCTCAACTGGGCATGCCCTTGCCACTCAGGGGATGTTTGGCAATGTTTGGATACTTTTTTTCATTGTAGTGACTAGGGAGGAGGTATTCCACTGGCATCTTGTGGATAGAGGCCAAGGATGCTGCTAAGCATTTTATAATTTAAAGGACAGGGCCTTCCTCCCACAACAAAGAATTATCCAATCCAAAATGTCAACAACACTGATTTTGTGAAACCTTGTATTATGTCTATACATAACAGTAATGAAATATATACAATGTTAAATGAAAAAAGGGGAGGTTTACAATCATAGGAAAGTATAATAGTGTATTGGTTGTTTTAATGCTAGCTACTATAGCAAACCAAACCCAAAATGTCAGTGACTGTTAGATATGTCTTTTTTCCCTATGTCACAATCCATGGCAGTCCATATCAGCATGTGGCTTCCCTGCATATGGTGATGCAAGGATCCATATATCTAGTTGCCAGAGAGAGTGGAAAAGACATAATAAATTTTTAAAATCCCAAACCTAGAGTTGACATTGATTCCTTCCACGTGTATACTCCTGGGAGAAACTAATCATGTACCTACAACTGGGCTGTGAAAGGTAAATACAGGCTGCACAACCTCTCTCTCAGCAATACTACCACAGTATAGGTGGGGCAAAATGGAACTTTGTGGACAACTGATTGGTTCTGTAAAGGGCACCTAGCACTTAAGTAAGTGCATAAATGTCTGATACGCATACACACACGCACACACACACACACATACACATATACTACCGTGTATTGTTTATAGATATAGAAATGTGTGTGAAAATAGAAGAGCTGAACTGAATTGATGAACATGAAATTCATATATGGTGGCCACCTATGAATGACAAGAGAATAGGCCTAGTGATAAGGGAGTAAAACTGTTTTTAAACATATGTCAAATGCTATCTTCTGTGGTTAGATTGTAAACACTGAATTACTTAAGACAGATCATTAGTAATTAGTATTTATTGCAGATGTGTACATATTAACTTCTTTGGGCTTCTGTATGTAATTTTATCATTCTTAAAAGAAATAGTGAACAAATGAGTAAATAGAACTTGTCATATCATTTATTTTTAAATTGTTAAATTTAGATAAGACATCCACATTTTTAAGTGATATGTAAAATGTGTAGAATTTTTGTAGAAGCTCTTAATGATATAAAATTATAATTTGGAGAAAAAGTACACAGTATTCCATCCTATACATTCCTTTTTTAGGGTTATATATGAAACACAATATTGACATGCTGTCGGCCTTCTTGAAAAATTATATCTACAGGGTGATAATATGTTGCTGAAAATATCCTTGTTTACTGCAGTCTCTCAAGTAGTATTGTCTTTTCTTTCTGAAATATACCTGATTTTCAAGCCATGTTGTGAATATTAATAACGTATCTTCTTTGCAAGTGATAGAAACCTAAATCAAATACAATTCAATATTCAAGCTATATGTGTGTATGTGTGTACATACTGTGGTTTGTCTCATAGTAGAATTCAGGAAACTTGAATTATCAGGCTGTAGTAAAGGTAGAGACATGGGCCTTTGCCCTAGTTGTAAACTATTGAGAATGAATGTGTCCCGAGTTCTCATTTTGAGTCTCAGATAAATACCCCAGGAAGAACATCTTTAGTTCCATTTTGAGTCACATGTCTATAATCTTGGTCCCTTCATCCTTGTTTGGGAGGCAGTTTCACACAGTTTGAACATGGCACCAGGGAACTATGCCTATGAGTTTGCTGGAGGGAGAGGTCACCCTTCTCAGAATAGGAAGAAATACTGTGGGCTGGGCAGGAGTTCCCAAATTTCTCTCTTCTTTAGTGTGCTCCATGTCCCACACTGTTTTCACAGCATTCTGAGTTTTATTGTTTGATTCTCTGATATGCAGAATCTCTGGAAGCAAAAATATGTTGTAAAGGCTTCATGTATATTTTTCTTTCACTTATAACTTTGAATTAGGAATGCATCAGTACTTAGTGTTAAAACATGAAATCTTACCCTTTGTCTCTCCCCCAACGTAACACACAAAAGGTAGGAAGTAATTTAAAAACTGTGAAAACTGTGGCTTTATTAAGAGGATAAAAAGAAAAATGACTGGTTGATCATGTCACATCATCTAAGGTTTTGTATGTGGTTTCCTTTTTAAAGTGTATACTTCATAAGTTAATAAAGGAGGCGAATGACTATCTGTGGAAATTGTAGACATAGTAAAATAAAATTAGTTTAGCCCAGTTTTTAGGTATTAATATGTATCAATATGTATTAATGGCTTAGCCAACTCTCCTTTTTAGGTCCTTTAGCAAGCCAAAAACCATGTTGTTACTTATTACTTATTGGGAACCAAAAAGTGTCCCAAATGTTGCTTTGAAGAGCAAGATGTGATGAAGTACTTTTTTAAAGGCCTTATTAAACACTTCAGTGAAATAGGAAGTCATTTATGCAGCATCGTTAATACCCCTCACTGAGTTTAAACTATGATTCTCAAAGGAAAGAAAAAGACTCATCTCTCATAATTTTATTTTTACTTACCCTTTTCTCTTGTCAAATATCAATACGTTTAACAAGAATCTCTTGGGAACTTCTATGTGCCTGCTCTGTGTTAAGCATTAGGGGGAAAAAGATGATTAAGAAACTCTTGGCTTTTGAGATTTTTACAGAGTAACATGAGGCAGAAAACCAAGGTTTACATAAAAGGCCCTGTTATTCAGGGAGTGGGAAAAAATGGCTAAAAAAAATGCAATTGCCTGAATTGAACAAGGCATTAATAGTAAATAAAAGTGTTGCAGTAAAATTATGAAAGTTTGTGTGAGCTGTAATAAAAAGGTTTGAATAAAATACCTAATGCAAAAAAATAGAAGTGGTTCAGCAAAAATTACTTTGTATTCAATTATCTTAAAACATTTAAAAATACTTTTGCCCTACATTTAATTGGGAGGAATTTGGAAAGTAAAACCTTCTGAAATTCATGAGTTACTTGCTATATAGTATTATTTCTTTTAGTAAAAATTTCTAATTATTGAAAAAATTGTTTTAATATATTTTTATATTCAAACCAAATATGCTTGACTCAAGTTTTGAATTCCTATTTAATAGGCAGGCTTGACCTTGACTAAAACACTTATGCAAACTCTTAGACACTGTGGTAGCTACATATTGTACTCCCTAAATTGTTCAAATTAGGCATGCTTATGATTAATAAATATATGTATGTGTATATATACATATATACACATACACAAACATATACATATCTATATATGACATATACTAGTCAACAATTTCAGACTGGTGGAGATTTTTTTGTGTGCATGGTTTTAACAGTTGTTTTCATAAAATTAAACAGTAAAATGAATCTACATATTAAAGTTTTAAGTTTCACAAACTTCAGTGACTGAGATTTTTATTGCTGGATTTATTTTTATTTAGGTTACTAACACAAATGCTAAATATATAATGAAAATAAAGCATACCAGTGCAGTCATTCTACTCATCAAGAATGTAGTTGATGCTTTATTTGTTGTTAAATTCAAAAGTTGCCATTTACTTGTAATTGGAGCAGTCAGCAGCTACCCTGCACACAGCGTAGTATAATTAAATGCAGATTTGGGTCTTGCAACATACTTTTAAGGTAATGTGTATTTTTATAAATACCGTTATCTGAATCACCCATTACAACATAGTCAAA
Organism: Catagonus wagneri; assembly: GCA_004024745.2. Lineage (NCBI taxonomy): Eukaryota > Metazoa > Chordata > Mammalia > Artiodactyla > Tayassuidae > Catagonus > Catagonus wagneri. Next base: position 14,979,431 of record PVHT020000193.1, read on the forward strand.
CAATACTGAGAGTTTCATTTCAGACAAGATGGCATAGGCTCATTTTTCCCTGACCCTCCGCCGTAAATACAACAATAAACCCTAGAGATAACACAAGAGGCAATCAAAAGAGATCTGTGAAAGGTGGTCAGAAGAAAGCAAACTGATTTGAGACTCTAGGACTGGAGGAAAATGAACAGCAGTGAGTTCTCCTATATATTTCCATCCAACAAAAGAAGGTGACCCATATCTAGCACATCTCAAAACCCCAGTTAGTAGCAGAAAGCAGCCCAGGTGGGCTCAATGCTCCCTAGATTGAACAGGAGTTCCTCTGACTATACCAGGTGAGCCAAGTACAACTGTGAAAGCATGTTGAACAGGAGCCCTACTAGCAATAAGAAGCCCAGGGAAGAGCTTCTCTTTCTCCTAGACTTAAGTCTGCCATCCTCTGCTAAATGATATGGACACAACTGGCATCACCAGTTAGAGGAACCTTGCTGTAATAAGTGGCCTGGTCTGTGAAGGTTTTGATCCTATAAGCCTGAGATACACTGTAAGAAATACTTAGGTGGGTATATAGTACAAGGTCAAGGAATCCCATTACAAGTGGTCTGCTCCAGGAAGCTTCTATGTTCATGTGGGTTGATGCTGCGATCTCCTGCACAGGGATACTGGGATAACCCCAAAACACTGATGGGGGATGTCCCCACAGTATGTTGTCAGCCAGGAAGTATTTTTTGTTTACACAGGCAAAATTATCTTGCCACAAGAAGTATCCTACACATGGAAGTCTGCAGACCTGATGTTCCCTTTTCCCACAGGGAGAAAAGAGGGTGAATAGGCAGAAATGACAAGAAAGTCACAGTCACAACAAGCAACCTGGCCCAGAAAGTGTCTTTGTCCCCATAGATGTGGAACATTGCCTCCATATCCAGAGATACCTGGACAACCATGATGTACCTGGAACCCTATCTGCCTCAAAATGTATTTGGCCAAGGAAGTCTCCTTGGCTTAATAGCCCTGAGATTCTTCTCTCCTACATAGCGACATTGCAGTAACTGGAGAGTACCATTATATTGATTCTGCCAGAAACATCTTAAACGGAGAAGCCCTTTGTCTTCATGAGCCTGAGACACCCCTAATCTGCCCAGAGGCACTAGATGCCTCAGCTTAGGGAATTCCTCCTATCCCCTCAACACCATTAGGGACTGCTAGGAACCTCAATGTTACCAGGTAGTCAAGCAGCTCAATATAGCAGCATAAACTTTCTGAATATAGAACTGTCCTTGGAACCACAGCCCATGAAAGTAGACTGGGACTTGTGTACAAAAACTACATTAGGTGAATGACTGCTGAAATAAAATGTTAAAATAGGATCCACACTCTCCATACATAATAGACAAAATGCCTAGGGTACCATCAGAACTCACTCAACATAGTAAGACTCAGGAAAACCACAAGTGGAATAAGGAAAGACATCTACTAATGTTGCTGAGATGAATTATATGTTGAAATTATCTGACAAGGATTTCAAAACAGGAGTTATAAAATTACTTAAAAATTCAAATATAACTTCTCTCAAATGAAAAAAAATAAAATCTCTGAAAAGGAATAAAAGTTATAAAAAGAACAAAGTCAAATGTATAAAACTGAAAATTCAGTAGCTACAGTTAAAACAAAAACCTTTCTGTATGGATTCAGTTAGTAGAGTGGAGATGACAAGGAATGAACTCAATCAACTATAAGACATATCAATAAAATTTACCTAGTCTGAAGAACAGAGAGAATATAGAGTAATAATAATAATGAACAGAGCTTCAAGAACCTTTGGAAAAATAGCAAAAGATCAATTACTTACATCATCGGAATTCCATGGGGAACAGAAAGTGAGTAGGACTGAAAGTATATTACCAAAAATAATGGCTGAAGATTTCCCAAATTTGGTAAAAAGATGCAAAATAAAGCTGAGTAAACCTAAAACAGAATGTATCCAAATTCATTTTCATAATTATGAAAACTAAAGATGAAATCATAAAAGCAGCCAAAGAAATGACAAATATAGGGAAACATCAACCTGGATGACAGTGATTTATCTTCAGAAACATGGAAACCAGAAGGAAATGGAACATTTTTCAAGTACAGAAAAGGTCCAGTGAGTGCAAATAAAGTTATTTTCACATGAAGGAAAACTAAAAAGATTTGTTATTAGCAAAACTATTCTTAAATATTACCTAAAGCAAGTTCTTCAAATAGAAAATAAACTATAAAAGAAAAAATAAAGTATCAGGAGAAGAAGGAACGATGGAAGAGAAGTAAATATGGGTGGATAGACTATCATTCTTCTCATGAGTTTTATAAATAATATTTTATGAATGAAATGCAAATTATTACAAAATATAGTAAACAAGAAAATGACTTTTTAAAGTGGAGAAGTTAAAGCTAAGTAGAAGTGTGGTTTTAGCACTTTGCCAAACAGAGGTAATACGTTGGCATGAGTTGACTGTGATATTGCAGTACACAATGAAACTACTTAGAAAGATATTCAAAGTTAAAGACTCACCATAAAGAAACAATTAGGAGTCCTCTTGTGGCACAGTGGGTTAAGGATCCAGCATTGTTACTGCAGTGGCTTGGGTGGCTGCTATGGTAAGGGTTTGATCCCTGGCCTAGGAACTTCCACATGCTATGGACTTGGCAAAAAAAAGAAAAGAAAACAAAATGAAATCTTAAAACAAATTTCAAGTAACCAATAGGAAGGCAAGAGAAAAAGAAACAGAGAAAAGAACTAGAGAAAACAAATGGTAAATCAATAATAAAATGCCAGACCTGGAAATTAATATATTAATAATATATTTAAATAAAATAGTCTAAATATAACAAAAGAAAAAGATGGGCAGAATAGATTTTAAAATGATCCAACTGTTTTGTTAAGAAGAAACTTACTTGAAATTCAAGGACATAGGTGGATTTAAAGTAAAGTGATGGAAAATTTATACAATGAAAACATTAATTTTAAAAAACAGGAATGTTTATATTAGTATCAGATAAAGTTACACTTCAGAGAAAGAAAATTACTCCAGACAACAAGGAGCACTACATACTTACAAAGGAATCAATCCAGCAGAAAGACATGATAATTCCAAATGTATATGCATCAAATATAGAGCTTCAACAATAAATGAAATAAGATAGCGCTGAAATTAGAAAAAGATAAATCCACACAATGGTTGGAGATTACAGTACCCCACTGAGAGATGAATATACTTGACAGAAGTTTAGAAGGCTATAGATGATCTGAATGATGGAATAACCAAATGGGATCTAATTGATCTATTTAAAATTCTCTATGTAACAACAGTTAAGTACAGATTCCTTGTCAGGCATTCATGGAATATTCACCAAGATGGACCATATGTTGGATCATAAAAGAAAATTCAATGAATTTTTAAAAATTGAAATCAAATCATAATGAGTGCATTTTCTGAACATCATGGGGTCAAACTAGAAAGGGATAATGCATTATAAGATTAAATAACATGTTTCTAAATAATATATGAGTAGAATAATTCTTAAGGAAAATTGAAAAATAGAACTGAATGTAAAGAAAAAATATAAGATCAAAAAATATAGTATGCAGCTAAAGAACTGCCAAGGAAACTTAGAGCACTAATTTCTTACATTTCAAAGGAAGACAGATCTTAAATCAATAATATGAGTTCTTAGGAGTTCCCGTCGTGGCTCAGTGGTTAATGAATCTGACTAGGAACCATGAGGTTGTGGGTTCGATCCCTGGCCTTGCTCAGTGGGTTAAGGATCCGGCATTGCCATGAGCTGTGGGGTAGGCTGCAGACGCGGCTCAGATCCCGCGTTGCTGTGGCTGTGGCGAAGGCTGGCAGCTACAGCTCCTGTTAGACCCCTTGCCTGGGAACCTCCATATGCCGTGGGTGCGGCCCTAGATAAGGCAAAAAGACAAAAAAAAAAATGATATGAGTTCTTAAATTAGTGGTTACACTATGGAAAGAGGATGGAGGTTCCATATGATCCAAAAATCCCCCTCCTGGGTATCTATCCAGAGAAAACTGTAATTAGAAAAGATACATATATACCCCAGTGTTCATTGCAGCACTGTTTATGATAGCCAAAGGAAGCAACCTAATGGCCATTGACAGAGGAATGGATAAAGAAGATGTGGTACATATATATAATGGAATATTATTACTCAGCTATAAAAAGGACTGAAATAATGCCATTTGCAGCAACATGGATGGACCTAGAAATTATCATAATAAGTGAACTTAGTGAAAGACAAATGTCATATGATATTACTTACATGTGGAATCTGAAAAAAGGATGCAAATGAACTTATTTGCAGAATAGAAATAGACTCTGAGATTTTGAAAAACTTGGAGTTACTAAAGGGGACAGGTGTGGAGGGAGGGAGGGATGGAATTGTGGTTTGGGACTGGCAAATGTACACTGAGGTATATGGAATGATTGGCCAATGGGGACCTGCTGTATAACACCGACAATTCTACCCAGTAGTCTGTGATAATCTATGTGGAAAAAGAATCTGAAAGAGAATGGATGTGTGTACATGTATAACTGAATCACTTTGTTGTACAGAATAAATTATCACAACCTTATAAATCAATTATACTTCAATGGGGAGTTCCTACAGTGGTGCTGTGGGTTAAGAATCTGACTGCAGTGGCTATGGTCACTGCAGAGGCACAAGTTTGATCCTTAGCACAGTGCAGTGGGTTAAGGAACCAGCATTGCCACAACTGAGGTGTAGGTCGAAGCTGTGGCTCAGATTCAATCCCTGGCTCAGGAACCTCCATATGCCATGGGTGTGGCCATAAAATGACAAAAAAAAAAAAAAAATATATATATATATATATATATATATATATATGTGTGTGTGTGTTTGTGTGTATATATATATATATATATATATATATATATACTTTAAACAACCTTACGAAAAAAGAATAACAACCAGGGTGATGCCCCGTAAAGACTGAGAAGCCAGAGTGGGAGAAAATACATGCTCTTTCAGCCAATAAAGGGTGCTACTTGGAGATAAATCAAAAAAAAAAAACTTCTTATATTAAAAAAAGATTTTTGAATAAACTAGTGGTTAGTATTGGGATGAGGGGAGGGACAAGATGAGGAAATTAAGAGGTACAAACTATGTATAAAATAAGTAAGCTCCAAGAATATATGGTACAATACTGGGAATAGAGCTGATATATTGTAACTATAAATGAATGTAATCTTTAAAAGTTGTGAATCACTGTTGTATACCCAACACTTTACTTATATGGTATTGTACATCAACTATACCTCAATTAAGAAAGAAAAGAATAAAGTAGGTGAAGTATTTTTAATTGGAGTATTATTTTATATAAAGAAGTTTTTATTTGTATAAAAGCTTAAGCAATTTACTGGAAAAATATATATTCTCTTCTGATGTCTTGAAAATATATATATATGTTCTTATTCAAGAAGCTAGAAAAAAAGGAGCAAATTGAAACCTAATAAGCAAAAGGAAGGAAATGATAAACATTAGAACAGAAATCAATGCATTGCAAATAAGGACACGGTATAGAAAAATCAATAAAATAAAAAGTTTTTTTTCAAAGAAATCATTGAAATGGATGTACCTATAGTAACACCAATAAAAATAAAAACACACAAATCACCAATGTAAGAAATTAAATAGGGGTTATTACTACACATTTTGTAACTATTAAAATGATGATAAGGGAATACTATTAACTTTATATTCATAAGTGTAACAACTTGAAAAAGTGGAACAATTCATCAAAATCTACAAACTACCAAAATTCAACAGAAATTAAATAGATCATCTGAATAGTCAAACTACCATTGAAAAATTTAAATTCATAATTCAACAACTCCAGAAAAATAAATATTCAGGCTGAGAGAATTTCATTGGAGAATTCTATAAAACATTAAACATTTTGCATGATGTAGTCTGGAGAACAGAAGAGAGAATATTTCCAAATTCTTTTCATGAGGCCCGTATTGCCTTGATACCCAAACCAAATAAATCCATACCTCAAAAAATAGAATGACAGGCTAATACCTTTCGTGAACTTCACAGAAGAACCCTCCATGATATAGTAGCAAATGTAATCCAACAACGTAAGAACGGATTATACAGCATGACCAAGCGCAATTTACTTGGGGTATAGAAGACTGGTTCAGTATTCCAAAATTAGTGTAATCTGACATATGCACAGTCTACCCAAGAAAACTTATGTGATTATATCAACTGACACAAAATAAACATTTGATAAAATTCAATATCCATTCATAATAAAACTCTTATTACTCTAGGAATAGAGGGGGAAATTCCTCAACCACATGAAGGGCATTTACCAAAAATCTATAGGTAGCATCATACAAGGAAAAGACTGAATGCTTTCCCTCTAAATTCAAGAAGAAGCCTAGTATCTCTGGTCTCACTGCTATTATTCAACATTGTATTGGAAGTTTAGCAGCTGCAGTAAGACAAGAAAAACTAAAATGTATACATTTTGGAAAAGAACAAAAGAAATCTCTATTTGCAGTAGAAAAGATGTACTGTATACATATAAATATCCAAAAGATTATAACAAAAAAACCCTCATAAATAATAAGTAAGTTCAGTTAGGCCTCACGGTACAAGATAAACATGCAAAGATCAACTGCATTTCTGCATAGTGACAATGAACAAGTTGAAACCAAGATAAAAAAATGTTATACCATTTATAGTTCCTCCAAAGAAAATGAAATACTCATTTATAGCTCCTCCAAAGAAAATGAATAGCAAAACATGTACAGAATCTGTATAATGAAAGTTACTAAGTGCTATTGAGATAAATCAAGAAGACCTAAATATATGGAGAGACATCAAGTTCATGGATTAGAAGATCTAATGTAGTAAAGATGTCAGTTTCCACTAAGTTGATCTATATTTCTTATATGTCTTTATCAAATTTCAAAAATGTTTTTGATGCATACCCAAGCTTATTCTAAAACTTATATGGAATGATAAAGGACCTAGAAAACCAAGTAATTTTGTAATAATTAGAATAAATTAGAAAATTAACTCTTACTGATGTTTAGGCTATGTAGCAATAGTAATCAAGATGTATGATAATGGTGGTGGGGAGACACATAAGTCAGTGAAACAGAATAGGGAACCCAGAAATTTATCCACATAAATATGCCACATTGAAATTTTTTACAAAGGAGTAATCCCATGAAAGAGAGCCTTTCTATTAAATGGTACTGATGATACTGTAGCCGTTAGGTATCTACAGGCCAAAAACAAAAAACAAAACAAACAAAAATCATACCTCAATCCAAACCTCAGAGACTGAAATGTAAAATATAAAGCTACAAATCTTATAGAAAAAATATTTCATATTTGGACTAAGCAAAGCATTTTTATTCTTTTTTTATATTTTATTCTATGTAATTTCATTTAAAGGTTACAATTTTGCAGCATATTGTCATTTGATTACTATAAACACATTTTAGCATACTTTAGTTTTATTTGTGCATTATATATAAGCAAAATTCTTGGTAAAAATAAAGTTAAATTTAAGGCATTTTCTAATTGGCAGTGAATTTTCCTGGGTCCTATTTTTGTGCTGATATCCAATCCTTTACACCAAGGCAAGATCCATTAAATATATATGTGCCCTATGGATATATATATATCCATTATGGAAAACAGTATGGTGGTTCCTCAATAAACTAAAAATAGAATCACCATAAAATCTGGCATTCCCCCTCCTGCACAGATATATGTATCTATGTCCATATCCATATATATACATTTATATATGTCTCCGCATATATAATGCCAACCCAAATGTCTATTGACAAATCAGTGGACAAAGAATATGTGGTAGAATACAATGGAATACTATTCAGCCATAAAAAGATGAAATAATGGCATTTGCAGCAACATGGATGGATATAGAGATTCTCATCCTAAGTGAAGTAAATCAAACAGAGAAAGACAAATACCATATGATATCACTTATTCACTTATATGTAGAATCTGAAATATGGTACAAATAAACCTATCTGCAAAACAGAAGCAGGCTCATAGACATAGAGAACAGACTTGTGGTTGCCAAGGGGGAGAGAAGAAGGAGTGGGATGGACTGGGAGTTTCAGGATTAGTAGTTGCAAACTATTAAATTTAGAATGGATAGATCACAAGGTCCTACTATATGGCAGAGGGAACTATATTCATTATCCTATAATAAACCATAATGGAAAAGAAAAATAAAGACTATATTGATGGCACATAAGTGCATGTTGAAATATTCAGTAGCCATTACAGAAATGGAAATTAAAACCACTGTGAGATGTCATCACATACCTGGAAAATGGTTAAAATAGAAATACAGACCATAAATACTGACAAGGAAACTGAAAAACTGATCACTCACACATTGTTGCTGAGAATATAAAATAGTATAGCCATCCTGGAAAATAGTTTGGCAGTTCATTTTAAAGCTAAAATTGGACTTACCATATGACACAGTGATTGTATTATTAGTTATCACAACCAAAAGAAAACCTGTACACAAATATTTATAGCAGCCTTATTTATAATAGCCAAACAGTGGAAACTATCCACATATTCTTTCATATGTGGTTGGTTAAAAAGAAAACACCTGTGGTACATCCACACCATGAAATACCACAAAGCAATAAAAACAAATGAATGATTGATACTTGCAAAAACTTGGATAATACTTTGGGAATTTACACCGAATGAGAAACTCGTCTCAATTGGATGTATACTGAATGTTTCCCTTTATATAAGATTTGTGAAGTAATTTTAAATATATGGGAAAAGGATTAGTGATTGCCAGCTATAGGGATGGGAGTAAGTGGTGGGTGTGTTATGTATAAATGGGTAACAGGAAGTAGTCTTATGGTGAAGGTACATTTTACTATCCTGATTGTGATTTTTCTGTCATGAAATGATGTGACAAAATTGAATATAGCTATACATACACACACAGATCAGCCATGCACTAAAGTTGAAATCTGAATAGCCTTATGCGTTATATATCAATTCTTTTGTTTTGATATTATACTATAGTTTTGCAAGATAGAAGTACAGAATGAGGATTGGTGAAGGATGCGTAAGACCTCCCTGTACATTTTCGAACTTTCTTATGAACCTGTATTTACAATTAGAAAGTTTTGAGCTAACTGCTGCCACGTCCTGCCTGCCGTCTTCCATATATGGTGGGATGTTGCTCCAAGACATTTTGCTTCTGACCTGTAAGATACCCTATTCAATAAATTTTGGCTGTCTTTGTAGCTATATCCTGGCTCTTACTTCGATTTCACTGTGATGCTTGCAGGCCTGCAGAGTTCATCCCCCCAAACAGTAAATACTATAACACTACATGATCCATGGTCTGTTGGTTATACAGATGTGGAACCACAAACATGGAGGAGCCAGATAAGCAACTGAAGGCAAGCAGTTGAGGTTACTTACCAAGCTGAAGCTTTGTTCCCATTTCATGCCTAGAAATTTGAAAGTCTAACACTTTTACAGATACTTTTGCTTCAACAGCAATAATAATAAATTGAAATCAGGAAGTTTTTTTAAAAACAGGCTTAGTTCACTTCTTCAGAGCCTGATTCAAATGAAATTAAGGGCATCTGTATAATCTCTGAATATACTATTAATGTTTTGTTACAGAAACAAAAGTTTGCTTCCTTAACTCTGCCCAGCTGTAAAAGAAAGATACGCCATTGGTCATGAGATGAGCTAAATAAAATAAAAACATATAAATGAATCAGCCCAAATTCATCAGTATTACAGAGCAATAAAAGATTTTGCAGAAAAATGCTTACCCCATTGATATGAGAGCAGAATGTCGTCATAAACACAAAGTATTCACACATTATATATTTTTGACCAAAGAAAAAGTATAATAGATATTCACTTTGTATTTCACTTACAATACCAGCAGCTTTTTGCTGAATTTAATTGGAAGGATCCTTAGAAGACAACATGAGAAATGTTAGTCCAACTTCCATAAGGTGTTCAAATTAACAAAGTTTAGATTTGTACTTACTAAACTTTTGGATTTCACGGTTCAATTAAATTTAAAACAAACAAAAATTAAAAATAAAAACAAAAGAAACCAACCTTGAGTTGCTGTCTTACTTTGTTAAACAGAGACTCTCAAACGTTATAATATAAAAGGAAAAGTTATATCAGGACCAAGTATTGGAAAGACCTGATCACAGAATAGAAAATTGAATGAATTTAATTTTGCTTTGAAAAAAGAAACAACACTCCAAAGTCTTCTTGTTTTTCCTTTTTCACCATGGCATGATGTGAAGTTCATCATGTACTGAAACCCATATTTAGATGAATGTTTGAGAAATTCTTAAATGGCATTTGTCAATTCTGAGAGGCTTGAAAGACACCTAATGAACATGATGGAGGATAATGGAAAAAAAAGAATTTCTGTGCAGCAGAAATTGACAGAACATTGTAAATCAACTATAATAAAAACATTAAAAAAGAATCTTAATGAGCAGGGGTTCATTTGAGTAAAAATATAATATGTAAGAGACAGACCCCTTGAATTCTAAGAAAAATTTCATTTCTACTATAACGGAATATTACATATCCTATTTTAATACCATGTTTGTACATTGGCTTGAAATTCACAAGTAATGTTTGTGGTTTCAATGAACTTCATAGAAAACAGTCATATAATATTATAGTCCCATTACATAAATAGAACTTGTGTTAAAAGTAGCGTTTTCTTACTGCAAATGCTATGTATGCATATACACATACACGCATGCACATATAACATACATATGTATGTAGGACAGGCTGTATGTTTTTTCCATTGGTATGTGATTATTTTAATAGATTCCCAATTTTCTAGTAGGCTAACTCTTAGTGTGTCTTGCTCATTCACATAGTTACTTCTGGTCCTATTTCATTCATTATCAGAATGTTTTTCAGTTAGTTCAAATTTTGTCAAAAGTCCACAGTACAGCACAACACCAATTTTCTTTGAAAAATACTTTCTAACTACCAAAATACCAACCTTAATCTCTCCTCTTTCTGGCCTTCTTTAGCATTAATTGCAGGTACCACAGGTATTGACACTTCATTATACTGTTTCAGTTTGTCCCAGAGAGGATTTTTGGTGGTACATGTGTATATGTTATTTTAAATATAAAAATAATTGCTGACATTTAATAAACAGATCCAGAATTGTGCTTGGTATTGATTCACTTATTTCTTGCAACAAGCTCACACTTAATCCACTTTTCAGATGAGAAGAGCTGAAGGTCAAAGAGCTTAAGTACTCAGGTGACTTAGCTCATCAGTGGTAGAGCTGGGATTTAAACCCAGGCTGTCAGCTTCCAAATCTTTACTCCTCACCAGTATGTGTTGCTAATTTTAAGTGTTTCATGTGAGCAGATCTTGTTTTAGAAATGTTTATTTTTGAATGCGTGTAAGAATAACATTTACTGGGCTATCCCAGATATGGATGTAATCATACCATGTAACTTACCTCCATACAGCATGAATTTTATATTCAAGATAGGATGGAAAATTGCCTTTCGCTTAGAAAACAAAACAAAAATGAAAACCCCACTCCAGTTCCATTGTGTAGGAAAGGGCAAACTTGTGGTGAGTCAAGGTGGTAAAAACAGACACTTGGATTTATTTAATGAATTCAGTGCCTAAAACTTAGCCCCAGTACTGGCTTCTTTGCTACTAAGGCAACCATCTTAGGATAATTGTAAGAAAAGTTCTTAGAAAATTCCAAAGCCTTCACATCTTTCTGTAGTTGACAGATGTACTTATAAAACATATGCCAGTCTGGATTGAACCTCAGTTATGGGAGCCTCACTTGCAGCAGATTACATCAGTGGTCTTGGAAACACAAATTGTACTAAGCCCCAAGATCTGATTACTAGTACCAAAAAATATTTTAAAGATATATTTCAGTGATGATGTAATAATTATTCAAAACTCAAAAAAAATCATAGAACCTTATCTTAGGTGTTGAATTTGCATGTGCAGCTCTCTAACTTGGACCTCCCTAATGGCAGTGTTTCCTCTACCTTACCTTGTGAATTAACTACAAATTATCCTTGCTAAAAACCCATTTTTCTGACCTCTTCTTTTCTTCATAAATCTCCAGCATAAGTCTCACATGCATGGTATCTAGTTCAGACTCTGATCTTTCAGGCTACCTTGGATTCCACCTCAGCTCTCCTTATTCCAACAAGATGAGCTTCCAAAATATTTTCAGCTTAGTGCTTTTAAAGCTATCAAGTTACAGTTAGTGCTGATTTGGTGTCAGTTAATATCAGCATGACATATAAAGCAAAACAGTCAGGATAGTTCATTAAGAAATGTGAACAGAGAATTCTCTAAGAGGTTCTAACTATCTATGTGACCTTGAGCTAATCATGTACATTCTGAGCTTCCCTTGTTTTCATTAATGATGAGATTACATTAGATGATTCCTAACATGTTCTTAAATATCATTGACAAAAACTTCAGTAATCTGATTGCTTATGTAACTTGTGTTTGTTTTGTAGTCTCTTAAGTACCCTTGAATATGTGAATCCACATACGATTACTGAATTATAATGTGATTCATCTTCTGGCAGTAGTGTTAAGATTGAGAATTTTTGATATTGATGGAAAGAGCTGTGGTAATGAGAGGCAGTATTTCTTACTATATGGCTTTTGTTGAGGTTAGTGAGTAGTGTAATCCTGAAAGCAAAATAAAATGTGGAGCCAAGCAAATTGCCTCTCATATTTACAGAGGGCAGGCATGCATATTACTTTGCATTATGCATAACTGAAGTTGTAAAATGCTGTTGTAGTGTTCTGATGATTCAAAGTTAGGGTGCATCATTGATCAGAGAACGGCTGTTGACAGAACAAACAATATAACATATGCTAATTGCATATGGTTTTATATGGGCTCTTAAAGAGATAAGAATGTGAAATTTTTAGGATCCACTGACTATCAGAAGTTCACAATTTTGGGTGGCAGAAAGGGATATAATTTGATATTTGAACTCAAGAAATTAGATGAGTTAGAGATGCAGCAATATTTGCAAGACCTGTATAACCTTTACTTAGCTTGATCTACTGAAACCTGTTTTTCCAAATGTTTATATATACACATATTGACATTTAAACTGAAAACAATGGAGTATAAATCCTCTCATTAAGAAGGTACCACTGGAGTTCCCTTCGTGGCTCAGTGGTTAACAAATCCCACTAGGAACCATGAGGTTGCGGGTTCATCCCTGGCCTTGCTCAGTGGGTTAAGGATCCGGCGTTGCCGGGAGCTGTGGTGAAGGTTGCAGACGCAGCTCGGATCCCGCGTTGCTGTGGCTGTGGCGAAGGCCGGCGGCTACAGCTCCTGTTAAGAGCCCTAGCCTGGGAACCTCCATATGCGCGGGTGCGGCCCTAGATAACAGAAAAAAAGAAGAAGAAGAAGGTACCACTGACTGATTCTTGGAGCAGTATTATCCTTTTTCTTGCATGATAAATGCTTTTTTTAAAAACAAAATATTACTATTTATAAAATGCATTATTCTGAGATTGTAACCAAGGTGAGAAATATCATATTTGAAACTTGATTTAGACAAATATAAATCATGTCAGAATAGAGTCACTTTTTTTTTTAAATTTTATTGTCTTTTTGCCTTTTCTAGGGCCGCACCTGCGGCATATGGAGGTTCCCAGGCTAGGGGTCTAATCAGAGCTGTAGCCACGGGCTTACACCACAGCTACAGCAACGCGGGATCCAAGCCGCGTCTGCAAGCTACACCACAGCTCACGGCAACGCCGGATTCTTAACCCACTGAGCAAGGCCAGGGATCAAACCTGCAACCTCATGGTTCCTAGTCGGATTCGTTAACCACTGAGCCACGACGGGAACTCCCCAAGAGTCACTTTTTGATGATTCCTTGTTGTTCAGAGCTCTACTGTGGGTTAGGCCTGGACTGAGGTGGTGATTGCAACCTGTTAATTTCACCACTTATTACCATCTCTGGGTCATGCTTAAAGGTTGGCGGTACTGGGAGTTCCCCTCATGGCTCAATGGTTAATGAATCCGACTATGAACCATGAGGTTGTGGGTTCAAATCCTGACTGCACTAAGTGGGTTGAGGATCTGGCGTTGCCGTGAGCTGGGGTGTAGATCACAGACGTGGCTCGGATCTGGCATTGCTGTGGCTGTGGCGTAGGCCAGCAGCTACAGCTCCAATTAGACCCCTAGCCTGGGAACCTCCATATGCCGTGAGTGTGGCCCTAGAAAAGGCAAAAAGACAAAAATAAAAGATAAGTCTGCGTTGTCTTTGTCACCGTATTTTGCATTAGGTTCATCTAATTAATTTAATAAAAGAATCTGTGGTTAAAAAAAAAAAAAACCCTCAAGTGGTGTCATACAAATATTATATCTAATTATCTCAATTATATTTTTCTTGCTTTGTGTGCTATTTCGTCCTTTCAGTTTGTCTCACAAATGTGATCTGAACCGTTAGTGACTCAACTCTTCTCTAGACCAATGTGGAGATAACTGAATCATGCATGGTTCTACTTCTCATTTACTGCTTTATCATTTGCTTTTGTTGGTTCTCATTTTAATGTCATTATCATAAGTTGGGATACAACTGTAGGGCAGAATTTGCAGTCATCTCCCTCACAGCATGTGAAGTTTCATCCTTGACTCTTGAGAAAGACTATCTGAGAAACTCCCCATAAACTGATGTCTTCAGCTTTATTGGCCACATAATATAAATAAACCATTCACTCTTCTATTTTTCTTTTTTCCCTTTCATTCTTTAAAATATGACTGAGTTACTAACTTTCCTCTGCATAATTTTAGCCACAAATTAACTCTGATCATTTCCTCCCTATACATGGATTCCCCTATTAATTTTCCCCCATGCAATATCTTCACAGCTTTCTTCAACCCCAGTGAATTCTTGCTTCTCTGAATTTAGAATGCAAATGTTCTTTACCATTCACCTGGTCAATATTCATTGTCTAACATTTTTGAATTATTTTATCATGTGTCATACCTAATATTTCATCAACGGGAATGAAATCTTCAGAGTAGAGATGATAAAATATATAGATAAGGAGATAATTGCTCACAGTATTTAGCACAGTGCTTGACAAATGTTAGAAGTTTGATGGATATTTCTTTTTTCAGTTTAGGTAAAAAAGAAAAGAATCATTGAAAAAGAAAATATATATGTATATAATATTTGTACCCTATGAAAATATTAGAACTGTAATTTTACTAATAGTAACGTGTTGATTATAATACTGTACATTTACTTCATATTCAGTAAACATCTGATGGTAGTTGCTGTTTTTTTAGATCATTAAAGTAATTGGGATTAGCATTAAAATATTACCATAAGCAGCACCTTTATGTGGCACTTCGGAATATCAGAGTAATAAGTAAATCTTATCATGGGAGGCAAAAGCCCTTGTTGTTTCAATCACAGTTATTGAAAATATGAATAAATAATTTTTGAAATAATAGAGATAAATAACCCAAGATTCTATTCATGTACATTTCGTGGCTATATCATTTATATAATAAAATAATACCATGGTCTCATATTGATCCTTTCTCCTCAGGTTAATAGTTTATTCAGCTGCTCCCACTGGAATTGCTTTTGTTTATATATTGTTACCTTATATTTTGGTTGTATTTTCTCTCTTTTTCATAAGACCAGTTATTGACCACATTATTAGATAATCTTGGAATGTGTCAACATTTTTTCTAGTTGAGGACAAGTGCAGGGGGGTGGCCTCTGCTGCTGTTCAGTTTCTTCCAGGTGTCTAAATTGAGACTTTCATTTCTAAATCTCACCATTGTCTGGGAAGTCAATGTGTCACCCTCTGCTTATCATAATTGCCCCCAAAGGATTGCAGAAGCAGAATTACCCACCTGGGGCCGTTCAGGTGAGGCTGGGCAAGAATTTGTGTACAGTGGGTGCCTCCTACCCTCAACCCTGGTGATTCTCCTCTGTTGTACCTACGGATAGAGTGGTGAAGGGCTGTCATTTTTTATTCTCTTTCTGGCTCTGTTGCTGCAGGATAAACTCTGAGCCTTCCTTTAGTCAGATACACCATTTTGTCTCTTAAAAGTCAGTTTGATAAAGTTTTTTAAAAACTTACCATTTACTATGTCTTGATTTCTCAGCCTTTGTACCATCATCTTCCTTAGTTTTCATACCCATTAATGATGTCTAAAAAACAGCTAGGAACGGGGGAAATAAAAAAAAATCGAAAGGTAAAAACATGAGTTAACTTACTAAACGTAAACCAAATACATTTTTTTTTTTTTTTGGCTTTTTGCCTTTTCTAGGGCCGCACTCGTGGCACATGGAGGTTCCCAGGCTAGGGGTCTAACAGGAGCTATAGCTGCCGGCCTTCGCCACAGTCACAGCAACGCGGGATCCGAGCCGCGTCTGCAAGCTACACCCCAGCTCACGGCAACGCCGGATCCTTAACGCCGGAGCAAGGCCAGGGATTGAACCCCCAACCTCATGCTTCCTAGTCGGATCCATTAACCACTGTGCCACGACAGGAACTCCCCAAATACATTGTTAAACAAGGCAGGATAGAGAAAGCATTGCCCCCTTAAGTCACCTATAGCTATATCCATTTTGGTGATAATTGTAAAGCTATAATAAATAAAATTATATGGAGACAGTTTATTTATACATGTATATAAAACAGACTCTTAGTAGCCCAAAGGTATATGTCCTAAGACCTTTGCAAACCTCTAAATTTGCAAATACCACTAAACCATGTAATTCCATTCATAAAATACAATAAGGTATAACTGAACAATTACAGAGACCCCCCCATTATACTCTTAACGATTATATAAACTCAAGTCATTTATAAAGCTGTTAAGCTCTACCATGAAAATACGCTCACACGGCATTATATCACCCCCATATTATTTTTAACTGTGAACTCACATGAATTGAACTCTTAACAAGTGAATGATGATGACAGTTCCTATATAACACATACCCAACATGTATTTCTCTGCAATAGGCTATTTTTTTATCTGTGTCTAAGAACTTGTTTCTTCTTACTCCTTTTCACTTGTTGAGCTGTTTCTTCTCAAGTAGAAATGCTGAAGCAACAACAATCTGGTCTTCAATGCTTCCTGCTACAGAAATAAAAATGCTTCCTAATGTTCTTTGTTCAACTCATGCTTATGTTTGATCCCCTGGCTGACCTAGCACCTCTCTCACCTGTCACTGGATGAAGATAGACACCCAGAGCGTGTTGTTTCTCTTAAAATCTGCATCATAAAGATTCATATATTTGTTGCCTCTATCTTATTTCTTTTTTTTTTTTTTTTTGCCTTTTGTCATTTTATGGCCGCGGGTTTATGGCCGCACCCGCGGCATGTGGAGGTTCCCAGGCTAGGGGTCTAATCGGAGCTGTGGCCACTGGCTTGCGCCGCAGCCACAGCAACGCAGGATCCGAGCCGCGTCTGCAACCTACACCACAGCTCACGGCAACGCCGGATCGTTAACC
>PVHT020000193.1:15017675-15196721 GCA_004024745.2 Catagonus wagneri
ACACCTATAAATAGTTTTTCCAGCTATCTGGACCTCTCTTAGCCCAGTCAACTTGACACATAAAATTAACCCAACACAAGTTATGTCATTTTAAGTAACTTCATTGTCATGTTAAATTTGTGAGTATCAACCCGAGGTACCACATACCATTAAATGTTTCATGTTTATCATGAGTAAACCTTTACCTCCTGTGCAGTTCCAATTCCTCATGAGTTCTCAAGAAGGATTTCTTCTAATGCCAACATGAATGTCACATGCTTTAAAAGGAAGGATGCCATTTTAAAATATTAACACTAATAAGATTAATCAACTGTCATTTTGCAAGTTTAAGAAACAAAGAAAAGAACTGTGGAGGGCAAGGCTAAACAGATAAATGACAGTTCATGAAGAGAGAAGTGTAGCCAAACTGTGGTGGCCAAGAGAGGACAACTTCAGATAAAGTAGGCAAGTGAGATAGGCAGATAAGATAAAAAGAAGAAAGGAAATAGTCCTTGCGGATAAAAAAATTGTCAAAACCTGTCTCTGACAGCCTCCTTGATGTTCATTTTATCCTTTCTTGTAAATAATCTCAAAATGGCTGGCTACCTTTTTTTCTTCCACTTATTTCCTTGCATAAATTGTCTTTCTATGCCATGCCTCTTGAATGCTTGTATGTAGGACTGACTTCAAGATATTGATTTCTCTTTTTATAACCAAAGTTGAAATCTTTTCCCTGGTTACCTCAGAAATTACAAACTGAGATTTTTTTTTTAACTGAGATTTTAGTAAATCTTCCAAAATGCTTGAGTAGGCATTCTGTTTTAGTTAGACTTATTTAATCATCAGTGAAATCAAACTATTCTGGGATCTGCAGGCATCCTCAACTACAAAGTTCTAACACACTAATACTTGCTTCTTTTTTCACAAGTTTAAATAACTGAATTTTATTCATTTTATTTATTACTCTCTGGAATTCCCTTAAGACATTATTTTCTCAAAATATGCTCCACAAGCCACCTAAACCGTCAATACCACATAGTCTCAGAATCTCGGTGGAGAAGAGTACTTTGATAATATAAAAATTATCCAATAATGTGCCTTTGTATGATAAGACCTAGATTTTTTCATGTATCTTTTGCATATAGTGCCATACCTGGATACTAATTAAAAATAATTTTGAAATAGAGGTCTATCATCTCATGTGGCAAGGAATCCAGAAGTAGCTTGCCTGTTATTGTTTCAGGAATGTCAAGATGACTCCATTCTGGCGATTCATTGGCAAAAAAGAAAATGACTGGCCTGAGACAATCATGTTTTGTTTTTTACGATGGGCATATTCCTGAGCACAATGTTCCTTGATATAAGAACCAAACTGGAGTTCTGTTACCACAGATGATGAGGCAGCTAGATGGGTAGATGTAAGGATTATTTTTAATTTAATTTGTACATTGTTAGTCATAGTTAGAAATAATAAGGCTTATAATACTGTGTGTTAAGTTAGACCAGTTTCTCAGTTTCTATGAATTTTCTTAATCTTATATTTTTATTTAATATATGTTTGTTTGTTTTTATTTTTGCTGCCTGAACAAATAAATTTAAGAGAACTCGCAACCAAAATATGGTAGTATAAAATTCAAAGTATTGTTTCAACTAATAGAAAAAATAAGCACTTTGATTCTAAACACTTATGCAAATCTTGATCTTTATCATTGCTAATTAATCAGCCAAATACATCTTTGAAATTGTTTTGCTCTGCACATAATACATGGCTCTTATTCTTAAGGTTAGCTATGCATCTCTTGTCTGGTACAATTTGTATATCTTGAGGTTTGAAATCTTTCTGCACCATTTCAAATTTAAATTTATTTTTTTTCCTTCATAACTACTTTCCTGTGCACACATAAATAATTAAACACATTTTAGATTGTGTAACAGAGATTTTGGTAATTTCACTTCTACCTGGAGTGTTTTTGATGCAAATAGTTTTCTCCATTATTTAACATGCATGATATTTGAGGGGAAATGTCTATATATATAAATAAATAGTTTAAAATGCATTATTTTCAGTTCTTGAAAACTTAAGTAAAAATAGCACATATTTATATATTTGTGTGTGTTCTACCACATATATACACACATACTTACAAATGTACATTATTGTAGACTTAAAAAAATGCACAACCTGAAAATTGAGAATTAAGTTTTATTTGGGGCAAAATTCAGGACTTAAGCCCTAAGCCCGAGAAACAGCATCTCAGCCCTGAGAAACCTCAGAGGTGGCAAGGGGGGAAACTGGGATATACGAGAGTTTTTCTGCGAAAGGAAGGTAGTAGGAACAAAAGATTTACAAATAATGAGATTTAAAGAAAAAGATTTACAAAAAAAAAAAAAAAACAGTTTCTATAGGGAGATGTAAAGGTCTGGGCTTACTTCAGTCATTCCTTTGATATGCACCTCAGCTGTGGGCCAGACCTGGTTTCTTTCCTGAGTTCCTTGAGGGCTCACTGGCCCACCCTTGGGAGTAGATGTTCTCACAGATAACCAGGACATCCTTTGTTTTGTTCACTTAACTACAGCACAAGAGGCAGTATTTCAGAGATCTCTGAAATAATGCCCCAAAGAGGAAAGGAGGAATATCAAGATATAAGTCCTAAAGGTGAAGGGGGAAGTGCGTGAAGCTATACACACATTTTACAGAAGTTTGCTGCTGGTCTCTTGAAGGTTACTGTTAGTAACAGACATCAGTCACATTGAAGGATTTTAATGTTTTTTTTTTTTTTTAAGATATGAGAAGCTGCAGGAATTAGGCTCATAAAATCTTCTAAAAATATCTGTCTGAAAACTCATTCTTCCAGTTTTCCCAGAACACAGAATGCCTCACTCCTGGTCTCCACCCTGAACTTCACTCAGGGCGTGCTTCAGGTAGGCAGCTGTGGTGGCTCATGTTTCACTCCATGTAGATGGCTAATGGCAGCTCACACTATGAATAATTTAACTGCCGGGTGGAGTATTATACCAAAGTGTATAATATTCCTTATATCCTGTATAAGCCACATCCTTGGCAAACTTAGAAGCACTGACTCTACAACATTTTACTGTTCTGTCAGTTATAAATTCCCAAATGGATTTAGCAGCCAAATCACTGCTACATTATTTCTAGTTGTAGAAACTAAACTTGTACTCTTTTTGAATTGCTTCATTTTTCTTTCCAAAAAAATCGCATTTAGTTTTGGGTTTTGATCTTCCCATTGGCAGCAAAGACCATATTTTCTAATATTTTCAACATTTATATTCTTCATAGATTAAAAAATATGCTAGATAATAAGTGTTTTTTTGGGGGGGAAGGTTGGAATCAAACTCATAAAAAATCTGGAATATTATAAATACTACATCTATGTTACGAGGTGGTTTCTATACACATTTAAACATAAGCAGAAATTTTAGCACTTGAATACATTTCTGTTAAAATTCTTAGCTGTTTCGCCCACCCAGTTTTCTAGTATTATGGCCATACTTGCACATGAGCATAAAATATTCATCACATCAAAAATAAGGAGGGTAAAGGCAGAAAACTAATATAAGACAATGTAGAACAGATGATTCATCTGCTAATTTTTCCTTTTATCCTTTGTTCAATGAATAATGACAAAAATTTTATTAAGTGTTTATCAACAATAAGACAAATACAGCATGTGCAGTTTTATTAATTTAACAGTTTTTGAGTATTCAGAATATTTTTATTCACTTTCTAATTCACTGCCTGCTATTTCTCAGGAATTAATTTTTAGTCATTTTTTTTTTGCACTTTCCAAAGCCCTAAAAAATAACTGTGTACATTTAGCTTAAGTTTCAGATGTATGACAAGCTAGTATTATTGAAATATATTAAAACTATGATAAAGGAACAAATATATATATATATATATTTAAACCACATTCCAGGAAACATAACTTTTATTGTAATAAAAGTCAAGCTAGTTTCTCTTATGAGAAATATTTTTTCATAAAATAAAGTCATGAATGGGAAAAATGTCACATATTTGAAAACAAAATGTCAGATAATGTGCTCTTTTGTGTATGATGGTAGAAAGAATAGACCCAAAGTTGTTTTTACCCCATTTATCATGATGCATTTGGAGAAGTTATTTAACTCATAGAAACATGTTAATTTGTTTTGAAAGCATTTTTTGCATTGTTTCAAAACACTAGAGCTTGCCAATATACTTCATTGTGTTGCACATGATAAAACGAGGCTTCTTTGGATTCTTTCAAGCCACATTAAAATATACTCAAATGTGATATAACCCTCCATTTCTTTTTATTTCTACAACATTAGGTAAGATCAGTAGTGCTCAGAAAACTATGTTCCTGTAAACAGGATGGATACTAATTTCTTCTTTATTAGTCTTTGCAGGAAGTAAATTCTGAGACATTGCCAATTCAGTTACAAAACTACTAATCCAGTCAAACAGTTTTTTCCTCAATTGACCATTTCAGGGAAAAAAACAAACTGAGGTTAAAGTATCATTTTATTCTAAATGGCCATCTTGTAAACTCAGAGAATAAATAGCTTGAGCTGAGCTCAGTCTTAAAAAAATATTTATTTTTCCATTTAGCCATTATTTACTTTAGCTATGTTTGACTATACTAACCTAACTCCATGCCTAAGTAGTTCTAACCAAGTTGACATCTGTATATTAAGTACTTATTTCAGATTTTATGATAACTATGTTACTGTCAGCATACTTTAAAATTATATAAGAAACAGCCAAACTTTGATTTTGCTGACTTTCTCACTTACTAATGTGATTTACCTTATATAATCAGAAAGTCGACTATCCATACCAGTGGTTAGCCAAGAAATGGCAATTCAAAAAAAAACAGCTAGAATTTAAGAAAAATAATTTTATTTAATCCTGGAATCTCTTTTTTAACTTACATCCAGGCATGTATCTGATCAAGGATAATAGAAGTTAACAAATCATTATAAAATCTCTTCAGAAGTAATAAAGGAATGAATGAAGATATTTTCATACTCTTTAATTCTTATAAAATGTTTAAATTGTTTCATAATTATTTCTCTGGCTTACTACAACTAGAAAAGAGCAGCTGTGCTTTTCAAACTTTATTGTGAATCCAGATTACTTGAGATTCCTGTTAATTTAATTTTTTTTCTTTTTAGGGCCACATGTGCAGCATGTGAAAGTTCCCAGGCTAGGGTCGAATTGGAGCTGCAGCTGCCGGCCTACACCACAGCCACAGCAATGCCAGATCTGAGCCGCGTCTGCAACTTACACCACATCTCATGGCAATGCCAGATCCTCAACCCATGGAGCACGGCCAGGGATCGAACCCATGTTCTCATGGATGCTAGTTGGATTCGTTACTGCTAGGCATAATTGGAACACCCTCAATTCTGATTCAGTGTTTTGGGGTGTGCCTGAAAGTCAGCATTTTAAACAAGTATCCTTATGATGGTGATGTTTTTTAGTAAGTAAAAAAGGGTATATTTAGTCTTCTCAGTATTGATAGAAGCCTTCGCCTAAACCTAGATAGCATTTTATTTCCTTGGTAAATTGTTATCCAATACTTAACTGAGCAGATTTTTTTTAAGTCTTGTAACCTCATGCAGATTATAATATTACAAAGCATAGAATGTAGAGTTTAACATAACAGGATTCAAAAATCTCAGTTATAACTTTGGGCTGATTTCTTAACTCATGGAGTATCAGTTTTCTTATCACAAAATAAAGAGTATACTACCTACATAATATTAGAACGATGCTTTATTAAACCACAAGAGGCATCTAAGATGTGCAGCAATCACCATGCAATTTATTTATTTATTTATTTATTTGTCTTTACCCTTTTTATGTAGAGCCGCACCCGCGGCATATGGAGGTTCCCAGGCTAGGGGTCTAACAGGAGCTGTAGCCGCCAGCCTTCGCCACAGCCACAGCAACGCGGGATCTGAGCCGCGTCTGTGACCTACACCACAGCTCACGGCAACACCGGATCCTTAACCCACTGAGCAAGGCGAGGGATCGAACCCGCAACCTCATGGTTCCTAGTTGGATTCATTAACCACTGAGCCACGAAGGGAACTCCCCCATTCAATTTAAATACCAGATTCCTGGGGTTCTCTTGTGGCTCAGTGTGTTAAGGATCTGGTGTTATCACTGGAGTGGCCTGGGTTGCTGCTCTGATGTGGGTTGGATCCCTGGCCTGGCAACTTCCACATGCTGCAGGCACAGTCAAAAAAACCCAAAAGCAAAAGAAAATAAGGTATCATGGTTTCTGTGTGTGTGTTTGTATGTGTGTGTTTATATACACTTTTCTAATTCAGAGCATCTTCAGTGCCAGAACATGCATGTGATAGAGAACAAAGCAAGAGAAGTTGTAAAATATATACATTCAAGAGAGTACAGACCTCAGAATGAGTTCATCAGTGCCCTTAATTTGTTAAGGGCTTTGTTGAGATATGATTTATATACAAATAGCTGTATATATTTAATGTATACGATTTGATGGGTTTGAATATTGATGCCCTTTAAGTTCTGTATTTCAAGCACTTGGTTATGGGTTTGGGGAAAAATTCTAATTCAGATCTCTTTCCAAGTGACATACCATGGTGCTTTGAAAATCATAGAATCAAGAAGGAATGAATTTATTCTTGCTGAAAGTTTTGTCATGGGAAAATTTTCATGTTATAGGAATGGAAATTCATTTGTAACTGGCTGTCAGGTTAATTTGAAATAAATTCAAAAACTACGAATCCCTTTTGGTAACTATTATGTTTAAAAGAACTCTGTAGG
The DNA here is from genome assembly GCA_004024745.2 of Catagonus wagneri. Lineage (NCBI taxonomy): Eukaryota > Metazoa > Chordata > Mammalia > Artiodactyla > Tayassuidae > Catagonus > Catagonus wagneri. Next base: position 15,024,469 of record PVHT020000193.1, read on the forward strand.
CTAATTATAGATACCACATTGTGCTTTTGGGTGTGAACATTTGAGTATGAGATTCACATGCTGATTTATGCTTTATTACTAAATTTTTAAATAGAGGAATTAAATCATTTTAACTGACAACGAAGTATAAAACATATCAAGATAAAGTTATACATATTCATGCTTTTGTACAAACCATGGCATATATCACAAAATATTTCAAAGTGGGAACAGTGAGATAGCGTTCTTTTTCTAAATACCATTACCTACTTTATACCCAAAACAAAGTGTGAAAATTCCCATGTCAGGGAAGTATTTGGTTTATTCCTGTATTTGGTTGTTATTTCTCAGTGATAGGAAAATCCTATTTTTCAAAGTTTGTTGTGTAGCAAAAAGAAGGAAAAAGGACATATTTTACAGAATTTGGAAATTCTTAGATCAGATTGCTCTGAAACTAATAAACCCTTTCATCTTGTACAATAGTTTCCCTCAAAATTTCGGTCACGATCCCAACATCCTGTATCCTCACTTTCAAGTACTTCATTCACTTGACATGTGAACAGGTTGGGAGATATTTAATCACTGCTTCTTGTATCAAACTTGCTTCTTTCTATCACAGACTGATAGGAAATGAGTTGTTGAAATATGCATATTTAATCGATAAGACACATTGCAAAATATCACACATGTACCTGGAAGAATAATGACCATTCCTGTACTTACTAAGGACAGAAGAATTATAAATTGTCACTCACCCTCCATTCTTAGAGATTGTAGGAGATTGTCCTGTCCTGGAGTTTGATCAGGCCTCTAAAATCAAGAAAATTTGGCCAGCTTTTTTTTTTAATTTTTTTTTATTTTTCCATTATAGCTGGTTTACAGATTTCTGTCAGTTTTCCAACTGCACAGCGTGGTGACCGAGTTACACATACATATATGGATTCGTCACAAGTGATTAGACATAGTTCCCAGTGCTATACAGTAGGATCTCATTGCTTTTCCATCCCAGAGGCAATAGTCTACAACTGTTAACCCCACACTCCCATACCATCCCACTCCTTCCCCCACCCCCTTGGCCTGTTCTCCAAGTTCGTGATTTTCTTTTCTGCATAAAGGTTCATTTGTGCAGTATATTAGATTCTAGATATAAGTGATATCATATGGTAATTGTCTTTCTCCCTCTGACTTACTTCACTCAGTATGAGGGTCTCTAATTCCATCCATGTTGCAGCAAATGACATTATTTTATTCTTTTTTATGACTGAGTAGTATTCCATCATGTAAATATACCACATCTTCCTAATCCAATCATCTGTCGATGGACATTTGGGTTGTTTCCATGTCTTGGCTATTGTGAATAGAGCTGCAATGAACATGCATGTGCATGTGTCTTTTTCAAGGAGATTTTTGTCTGGATATATGCCCAAGAGTGGGATTGCTGGGTCATATGGTAGTTCCATGTATAGTTTTCTAAGGTACCTCCATACTATTTTCCATAGTGGTTGTACCAGCTTACATTCCCACCAAGAGTGCAGGAGGGTTTCCTTTTCTCTACACCCCGTCCAGCATTTGTTGTTTGTGGACTTCTTAATGATGGCCATTCTGACTCTGGCCAGCTTTTTGAAGGGAAAAGAGCTGTCATCCTTGTGATAGGCACGTCTGTGAAGAACCCTATTTTTATGCCTCTTAAGTGTTCCCTAGGGTGTACACTGAAGGAAAGAAGATAGGAAACACTGGCCCTTTTTTGTATAACATAAGTTGGCAGGACCAAATAGGTAGATTTTGTGCAGCTTGAGAAAATGTTTTTCTCTCTTGGTGTGTATTAAGCTGGACTGTCCTTACTCGTGAATGGGGAGCAAGGGTTGTGTCGGGATCTGGGAGGAGAAGCTAAGAGTACAGTCTCTGTGCCAGACTGACTAGGTTTGAATCTACCTTGTAGTAGCTTTGTATCCTTGAGCTACCTCTGTGAGCTAGGTATGGTTATCATCCTCCCTTTTACAGTTGAGGAATCTAAGGCTTAGAAAGGTTACTGTTCCAGGAGTTCCTGTTGTGGCTCAGCAGAAATGAATCTGACTAGTATTTATGAGGATGAAGGTTCAATCCCTGGCCTCCCTCAGTGGGTTAAGGATCCTGTGTTGCCATGAGCTGTAGTGTAGGTCACAGATGTGGCTCAGATCCTGTGTTGCTGTGGCTGTGGTGTAGGCCAGCAGTACAGCTCTGATTTGACCCCTAGCCTGGGAACCTACATATGTGGGTGCAGTTCTCGGGAGAAAAAAATAAAGGCGGAAAGGTTACTGCTCCAAATATCACATGTTCACAAGTGCACACACACACACACACACCACCACCAATCCCGTGGCAGAAGTTGGCAACATGATCTTAACAAGTGCTTTCTCATACAGTTTATTCATACCATAGGATTTATGTTTCTCCCCAAAAGCTGTCTCTAAACCAATGTTGCCTTTAAAATCTGGTGATAGCTTGGAAGTTAGCAAATCCATGTGACTAAATTGTGCCCACAACCCAATTCTTGTCTACCCCCTGTACCGAGGGACCCCCAGGACCAGTACAGAGCTATGGCAAGAAGCTAGGGTATAGGCCTCTCACCTGCATTTGAGTCCCAGCTGTGACATAAGCTTGAGTATCTTGAGTAAGCTTTTTTTTTTATAGTTAAGCATTTAATTTGAGCGAATTGTAAAATTAAGGGAGTTGTTTAAAAAAAAAAAAGATACTGTTTAACATTTACCCAGTTACCCCCAATGTTAATGTCTTACAAATTATAGTATATTATCACAGCCAGGATGTTGGCGTTGATACAATGAACCCATTTTATTCAGATTGCCCTATATTTCCTTGTACTCATTTCTGTGTGTGTGTGTTTATGTGTGTGTTTAGTTCACTGCATTTTAACATATGTTGAATACTGTATCCGCCACTAGAGCCAAAATTTAGATGATTTGCTTGACCACAGGATTCCTCCTCGTGCCTTATTATAATCCCCATGTCCCTCATGTCACCCTGTCTCACCCCAAAACCATGACAGAAATTTTCATGTCTCTAATTTTATCATTTCAAAAATATTATAAAAATGGAGTAATACAGAATTTAATACTTTTGGAATTAGCTTTTTCATTCAGCTTAATTCCCTTGAAATCTAAGTTGTTGCATGTAGCAAATAGTTTACTTTTTACTGCAAATGTATATTTTTTATAGATGTCTGACAATTTATTAAACCATTCCCCAATTGAAAGACATTTTGTTTTTTGGCAGTTTGGAACTATTATCAATAAAGCCGTTATGAACATTCATGTGCAGGCTTTTGTGTGGACATAAGTTTTCATTTTTCTGGAATAAATACCAGGAGTATATTTCCTGGATCATATGGTGGTTTCATATTTTGTTTAGTTGTTGTTGTGTGTCTCTTTTTTAAACTGCCAAACTGTTTTCCAGAATGGATGTAGAATTTTACATTCTCACCAGTCCTGTATGCGTGAGCTAGTTTCTCCACATCCTTGCTAGCATTTGGTATTGTCACTATTTTATATTTTGGCCAGTCTGATAAACATGTGGTTTTATCTCACTGTGGCTTTAATTTGCATTCCCCTAATGGCTGGTGGTGATGAATATCTTTTTAATGTATTTATTTGTCACCTGTATATAATCTTTAGTGAAATATATCTTTTGCCCATTTTTTTTTTACTTTTGACTTTTCTGAGTAATTCATATATTCCAGATACTAGTCTTTGTAAACATAAGTGATATGCAAACATTTCTTTCCATTCTCTGTTTCGTATTTCACTTTTTAACAGGTTCCTTTGCACAGCCAAACTTTTAAAATTTTGATGAACTCTAGTTTATCCATTTTTCTTTTTTGTTTTTCTTTTCAGGGCCACACCCATGGGATATGGAGGTTCCCAGGCTAGGGGTCAAATTGGAGCCACAGCTGCCGGCCTACACCACAGCGCACGGCAACGCAGGATCCTTAACCCACTGATCAAGGCCAGGGATGGAACCTGCAACCTCATGATTCCTAGTTGGATTCGTTTCTGCTGTGCCACAATGGGAACTCCTCATTTTTTAATTTATAGATTGTATTCTATGTGTCGAGTATAAAAAATATCTTTGCTTAAGTCACAAATAGTTATCTGCTACATACATTTCTAAAAGATTTATAGTTTTATGTTTTATAACTAACATTTGAGTTAATTTTGTGTGAAGTGTAAGACAAGTTTACTTTTTAAACTATAGTAACTGTTCACTTGCACCAGCACCATTTCTTGAAAAGACCATCATTCCTCCATTGAATTGCTTCTACGATCAACTGTTTTAAAGTTCAATTGGGCATGCTTGTGTAGGTATATTTCTGGGCTCTGTGTTCTGTCACATCGATCTATATACTTCCACCGTTTCCACACTGTCTTGATTACTATAGTTACACTTAACATTGGGTGATGTGATTCATCTCACTTTATTTTTGTTTGTCAAGATTGTTTTAGCTATTATAGGGCTATGTCTTTCCATAGAAGTTTTAGAAAAAGCTTGTCTGCGTCTACAAAAATGGCCTTGCTGGTATTTGATAGGAATTGCATCAAACCTCTCTATCAGCTTGGAGAGAACTGACATCCTTACCATGTTGTCTTCCAGTGGATTAATGCAGTATATCTCTCCCCTTACAAGATCTTTTTTGATTTCTTTAATCATACTATGCCTCTTAACAGTGCTACACATTGAGGTTAGATTGTGTTTTAACACACCTATAATAGTGTTATTGTCTATTATGTACATGATTACAAAAAAGAAAGGGAAAATAGGAAAGGGTCCAAAACTGCAGTTTTGAAAGGGAAGCACTTTTTAAAAATTTAAATGTCTGTAGCTAAACATACACCATATGTGCATGATGTTAAAATAATTTTAAATAAGATTATAATTGTTTATAGAGGAATTGATAAAGACCTACAATTTTTCATGAATGCAGAACATCTTTTTAATTACATTAAAGTCATGCATCAGCATGTTTTTTAGTTACCCTTCTTTAGCCTACAGTTTTATGATACATGTTATAAAGTGAAGACTGGTCCTTGCTTATATTCCAATATTAACCAATAATCCCTGCATCATAAAACAGATGACAAATTAATTAGAAAGTGCTCAGTGTGCTAAATTTGAAAATAAATGAGAATTCTTAAGTAATTGAAAACTCCAAAGAAATTATTTTGTATTATTTGGGATGGGTCTGTGTCATTGTCCCCAATTATTTCTCAGTTATTTATTCCTCAATTATTTAGCATCATTTAAAACATTCAGTTAAGGTGGGGGAAAGCAGGCTTGATAGTTAAGATATTTCTCTAAAATTCTGAACTTTATTGAGATGAGAAAAAAATGTGGAGGTCATTTCTGCCTCCCCTCCCCACAGTGGTTCATATCTGTTGAAATAGTTTACCTTCTATAAAACCACATACTTCTTAAATTTTGTTTTTAAAGCATCTCTTTAGTTAAGTACAGTGAGAAAGTGTGCTAGCTTATGGGCTAGGTTAGGCGCACAGAGGCCAGAAAAAAAAAAAGGACAGTTTGGAATCAGACATCTTGATAACACCATTCATGTTTTGCAGCACTGTAATAAGATCTTTCAGTCACCATGTTCTTGCAGAGTGGAGCATGTATATGTGTGGAGTGACTTATTCATACAGACACACTGAGATATACAATTATAGGGAGTTCCCTTCGTGACTCAGTGGTTAACGAATCCGACTAGGAACCATGCAGTTGCGGGTTCGATCCCTGGCCTTGTTCAGTGGGTTAAGGATCCGGCGTTGCCGTGAGCTGTGGTGTGGGTTGAAGATGCAACTTGGATCCCGCGTTGCTGTGACTGTGGTGTAGGTCCACGGCTACAGCTCCGATTAGACCCCTAGCCTGGGAACATCCATATGCCGCAGGTGCGGCTCTAGAAAAGGCAAAAAGACAAAACAAAAAACAATTTTAGGCCTTTTGTCACTGAGTATACATTGTAGGTAGGTGAATCATTATAGGGTTCCTGTTCTAAATGGCAAGGCATTGCATTGCTTTAACCCTTACTTCTGGAGTGATAGCTCCAGATGCAATTCACTATAGAGGTGCTAAACTTTAATCTCAAGTTCTAATAAGTATTTTATACTTGAACCACCAGATATAGCTATGAAAAGTAAAAAGATTATTTATATACACAGAAGCATACGATATTAAAGTAACTATGAATCCCATTTGTTTTCATCTTATATGTTATTACTTCAAAGGGAGAAGCTATTGATTTTTTCTGATCTTCCTCTATCAGCCCTGACCCTGGCAAGAAATAGAATCTGTCACAGATGGTTCAATAAAACATAATAAGGGGACTATTTTGAGAGATGTGGGTAGGTTTAAAGGACACTGGAAGTGCTATCTGGGTACATACATACTACCAGCAGCAGGACACTGTTATATGTTCCTCTTCCCAAGTCTGAAGTGTCAAATGAAGAAGTAGAATTTTCTACTTTTTTTGTCTTTTTAGGGTCTCATCCATGGCATATGGCGGTTCCCAGGCTAGGGGTTGAATTGGAACTGCAGCCGCCAGCCTATGCCACAGCCAGAGCAACACAGGGTCCGAGCTGTGTCTGCAACCTACACCACAGCCCACAGCAACGCCAGATCCTTAACCCATTGAGGCCAGGAATCAAACCTGTGTCCTCATGGATGCTAGTCAGACTTATTTCCACTAAGCCACGATGGGAACTCCAGGAAATAGCATTGTCTAAATGCAGTAAGAGAGAGGGCAGTGGAGGAGTGGATTCCTGACAGGGGAGTTAGGGATATAATCTGCTACTGTGAGAAATGAGGCCCAGATAAGGTGAAGGAGGATGGGAAAGAAATGCCCCAGATGCTCTCTCTCCTTGCCTGTTGTCCGATGTCTGTGTCTCCCACTGGCAGAAATCCACAGAGACTGGTCAGCTCAGGGAGCTAAGACAAATTTGCAGGGATCAGCCTCGTAGACACAGAGCAGAACAAAGAAGGGCAGAAAATGTGTTGGGCCACGCCAGGGAGAAAAGAGTGGAGTGAAAAATTTAAATTGTTGACAGGAAAAAAACCCCACCAACCTGGAACTCTATATAAGTAAATTATCCTTCCAAAGTAAAGGATGAATAAATACTTCATCACACAAAAAAAGACACCGAGGGAATTTGTTTCCAGTAGCTCTACCTTACAAGAAATGTCAAAAGAAGTACTTCAGAGACAAAGAAAATCATATAGATCAGAAACTTGGTTCTACATAAAGAAGTACATTAGAGAAGGAAGAAATAAAAGTAAAATGAAATCTTTTTTCTTATTCCTAATGATATAATAATTATTTCTTTGTTCAAAATAATAATAACAACAATGTATCATGTAATTAGATCTTATCAATAAGATAAATGAATGACAGGTTTCAAAAAGGAAGGATGGAGAATATTCTGTTATTAGGTACCTATACTTCCTATGGGTAAAATGGATTGGAGGGGGGAACAGAGAAAATTCCTCAAATTCCTAGTTCAGTCACCATCAGAAGAATCCCCTAACTAGTTCGACTGCATTTGGTTTAAACCATAAATTATTTCATTTACTCTGTTTTCAATAACTGAAGCAAAATGGGGGGATGGGGACTGTAAGATGGACGAGAGAGCCTAATACATTTCATCTTTTCTCATGGATTTAACTCCTGCTCCTACCCTTGTCTCAACCCACAGATTTAATATTTTTTGTAAACCTCCCTTTCAAGAACCAATTGCATTATCAGATTTTACTCTTTTCAGATTGAGGATTTATTGAGATAACCTGTCCCAAAAACTCACCGTTTTTTTTTTTTTAAATAGGGATTTATACCTATCTTTAGTCTTACTCTCTTCTCCAGTTTCCTAAAGGTATTGGCTCAGAATCTTGAAATCCTAAAAAGTCCTTCATTTACTACTGTGAAGAGAAATATGTAGCTTCAAAATCAAAGATAATAATGAAAAAGGTGTATGTTCACATACATACACTTGCCCGCATATTAAACCCAGGTTCATTAATAGCATGCTTTTCAATATCCCAGATAAAGCTAAAAAATAAAGCTAACTCTGAAACTTGACAATAACACTTTCAGCCCTCTAAAAATTATAAAAGAAATATAAGTGCTTTCGTTTTTTTGAGGCTTCAATTTTACCCAGCATATTATAGGAATATTTAAGCAATGATGTTTAACATAGTAAGGATTATAGGCTAATTTCAAGTAACCAGACTTCAGAATTTTTTAACACTTTTAAAAAATTAAATTGACTTTGAACTACAAAACTGTATACACCATTTTTTTAAATCCCCCTCTAAATTCAGTCCATTTTTTCAAACCTCATTTAGAGTTAAATGAAATACTTTCTCTGGTTTCAATAAAGGCGTCCACTTTCAGGCTTCAGTAAGTATATTCTTAAGAGGCTCAGGAAAAATTCTGAGCCAAATTATAAATGGTCATCATTTGTGAGGCCTTCATTTATTTACTTTTAAAGCATTCTTTAGTAAGATCTTCAAAATAGAATGCCATTCAACTGAAGAGCTGTCTCTCTCACTGTCACTCTCTCTCAAAGTGTATCAGAAAGTATAGCATATACAGCTTCATCTGCTAAGAGTCTCTCCTCTCTAGATTTATCAGGAAACTAATGGCGCCTAAGTGTCAGGCTTTTTTTCAAAGACACTGATAAAGCTTTTGAGCAACTTGAAAAATATGCTAAACAAAGAAGTTCCTTCAAATTTTCGGCCCCACATTTCTGGATGAAGGTAACTGTCATCAGTTGTTTCTTAGGATTACCCACTCAACCTTCATAAAAACCATATCAGGGTAAAAACTGCCTTGCTATGAACAAATGGACAAAAACTGGTAATAGAAGAACAAAGAAAGTAAATGTGGGAATTTTTTTTTAATTTTTTTAAAGAAATTAAGAAAGGATTTTGATTTGAGCCTATAGGTTGCTGAAGCTGCAGTTTAAATATCATCCACACATATTTATATTATTTCTGTCACTCTTTCTTGTACAGTAGTAACTTGATCTAGACTGTTAATGTATGTATGCAATGCTCTTTGAATATTAAGTAATGGCAAAGTATCATTATAGAGCCTGTTTTTTCCAATATCCTAAATATTTAGTTAAAAGACAGCAAGAATTATAATTTGCAGATTTAAAGTCTTCTTGAACTAGAGAATTGTAACTTTCAAATATGTTATTATTATATAACTCATTCACCTTTAAAACAAAGAGGAGAAAGTACAAAGACAGTTGTAAACATGACATTGGCCCCATCTATTCTACAGTGTGTTTTATCCTTATATTGATTTTGTGCTTATATGTCAATGTCCTGTATCAGGAGTCTGAAAACTTTGGTTCATGGGCCAAACCCAGGCTGCCATCCTTTTTTAAATTTTAGATAATTTTGAATTTATATGCAGTTGTAAAAAAAACAAAACAAAAAAGCAATAGATCTTGCGTATCATTTTACCCACTTCCTCCTGATGATGTCTTACAAAATTGTAGTACAATACCACAACCAAGATAGTGACAGAACAATCAGAGTACAGAATATCTCCATCATAACAACAAGCCCCCATGTTATCTTTCTTTGGCCAGATCAGAGCCACTTCCTTTTTCCTTCCCCCACCCCAGCCCATTGCCTCTAGTTCCATTCCATTTGCATACATTTGTCATTTCTAAAAAGTTATGTAAATGGGCTTATATAATATGTAACCATTTAGCATTGGCTTTGTTCACTCAGCAAAATTACCTGCAGTCTTGCAGCTTATTGCATATCATTAGGTTTTGTTTTCTAAGTAGTGTTCCATAGGATAGATGTAGCATAGTCTGTTTATCCTTTCACCTGTTGAAGGGCATCTCAGTGACTTGTTTCCAGTTTCTTTGTAATATAGATATATCTGGAAAGAACACTCACGTGCAAGTCTTTGTGTGAATAAGAATTTGTACTGCTCTGGAATTAATGCCCTGGAATAAAATTTCTGGGTTGTATGCCATTCACATGTTTATTGTTTTTATAAAACTGCCAAATACTTTTTCAGAGTAGCTATACAATTTTTTTAATAAGTTTTGGGGTTTTTTTGTTATTGCTATTTGTTCTTTGCTTTTGAGTTTTATGAGATTTTTTATGTAGATTGATGGGGTATATAGTTTTCAGATTTTTTTTGTTGAAGTCTTATTTGTCAGTTCTTCCTTTTATGGGACATACTTTTAGTGTAAAATCCAAAAACCCTTCCTAGCTTCCTAGCTTCCTAGATCTTGAAGATTTTTTCTTATATATTTTTTTCTAAAATACTTAGAGTTTTGTGGGTTTTTTTTTTTTTTGGTCTTTTTAGGGCCACACCTACAGCATATGAAGGTTCCTAGGCTAGTGGCCCAATTGGAGCTATAGCTGCTGGCCTACACTACAGCCATGCCAGTTCCGAGCCCCGTCTGTGACCTACACCACAGCTCCCAGCAACGCTGTCCTTAACCCACTGAGTGAGGCCAGGAATCCAACCTGCGACCTCATGGTTCCTAGTCAGATTTGTTTCCACTGCACCACAATGGAAACTCTGAGTTTTATGTTTTACATCTAAATGCATCATCCATTATTGGATCATTTTATACAAGCTGTGAGACAGGTTTTCCAGCGCCTTTTGTTGAAAAGGCTATCTTTGTTCCACTGAATTGTTTTTTGGATCTCTGAAAAATTCGGTTGGCTATATTTGTGTGGTTCTATATTCTGTTCCATGATCTGTGCAACTGTCCTACCATCAGGACCACACTATCTTGATTATTACAGCTATATTTTGTCCTAAAGTCCAATTAACTTTTTCTTCCTACTTTATTCTTCTTTTTCAACATTGTTTTAATTATTCTAGTTCCATTGGTTTTCCATATAAAATTGTCTATACCAACAACAACATAAAAAATATTTACTAGGAGTTTTGAGGATTATATTAAATCTCTATATCAATTTGAGTAAAGTTGACATTATTATGTTGAGTCTCCCAATCTGTGTACGCAGTATGTTTCTACATTTATTTAAATGTTCTTTAATTTATGTGTACAGCATTTTGTTATTTGCACCTTATTTTGAGTACATTTTTTTTAGACTAACAGCTACTTCAGTTTTTGGTGAGAAAGTGTCCACATGTTCATTGCTAGTATATAAAAAATACAACTGATTTTTTTTCTTGTATCCTGATACTTTGATGAATTCATTTATTAATCCTAGGAGATTTTTTTTTTTTGTATATAGCTTGGAATTTTTATCCCATCTGTATATATAAGTGGCAGTTTTATGTCTTCTTTTCTATTTGTATGGATTTATTTCCTGCTCTTGCCTCATACTGGCTGGAACTTGAAGCACTGTGTTCAGTAAGAGTGGTGAGAGTAGTTCACAGTATTAGGGAAAACACATTCAATACTTACACTAAGTACAAACTTAGCTGTAGGCTTTATGTAAGTGTCATTTATTAAGTTTAGGAAGTTCCCTTATATTGCTATTTTTCAGAGGGTTTATTTCAGGAATGGATATTGAATTTAGTCAACTGATTATAGTGCATCCATTATAAGATCATGTGATTTTTCTTCTGTAACAAGTTAACATGGTGGATTACATTAATAACTTTCTAATATCAAAGCACCTTTACCTTCCTGAAATGAATGCTACATCATGTTTTTCACATATTTGCTGAATTTTATGTGCTGAAATTTTGTTAAGGAATTTTGCTTTGATATTCATAAGCAATTTGGTCTGTAGATTTTTGTTGTTTTTGTTTGTTGGTTTTTAGTGCTATCTTGTGATTTGATATCAGGCTATTGTTGGACTCATTAAATGTATTCAGGATTGCTGCATGCTCTTCCATTTTCTAGAAGAGATTGTATAGAGTTGGTGTTAATCCTTCTTTCATGTTTGTTAAAATTTTCCGTCGTTTGTTTTCCTGAAGTTTTAAAATCATTAGCTCTATTTAATTATTAGCTAAAGGGCTATTCAAATTATCTACTTCATATTGGGTGGTTTTCAGTAGTTTGTGCTTTATGAAGAATTGGTCCATTTTATCCAAATTGTCAAATGTCTATATGAATAATTGTCTATAGTGTTCCCTTATTATCTTTTCTATGTCTACTAAGTCTGTAGTGATATCCTCTGTTTCATTCTTAACATTGGTAATTTGCGTGTCCTCAGTTTTTTTTGTCACTCTTGTTAGCACTTTGTCAATTTTATTGATCTTTTTGAAGAATGAGCCATTCGTTTCATTGATTTTCTCTATTTTTTCTGTTTTCAATTTCATTAATTTCTGCTCTTTATTATTTTTTTATTTCTACTTGTTTTAGGTTTATGTTGCTCTTCATTTTCTAGATCCTTGGAGTGAGAGCTTAAATATTGATTTGAAACGTTCCATTTTTTCTAATGTATGCAATTAAGAACAACTTTTTAAATATATTGCTTTATTTAACATACAAGACAATCTTTTATGGTAGGCAGGACATCTGGTGTTATCTTTAAAATCCAGTCTCTCTGTTAGGTACATCTCCCAAGTGGACAAGTGTCATCAAACTTAATTGAGTTCATTAATCCACGAGTAGATTAAAATGTAAAAATTTCTTTTAATGCACTTCATGCATGATCCCCTTGAAGGCAAGGGGCAGGGATTATTACCTGATATCTGTAATGTAGAAAATCTGGCTCTAATAAATATTTAATAAATAAGTGCGCATCCATTCCATGACTCAGTGCCATCACTTTAAATGAATATTTGATACTGTGGTCATCCCACAGTGCCAAGATTTAGGATCTCTTCTAAAGTGTACTTGAAAACAGATTTGCTTTGCCTCTATCAAAGGATTCAGGCTTTGAGTATTATAATCATCTGCAATGTCAAATCTTCTCTTCCTCCCTCATACCTGTTTTCTCTTTTTTTCCCACCTGATATCATCAGGCTCCTATTGTTCTCGATGTAATTTTAAGAACAACTGATGGCAACATAAATAGTAACCAGTCCTTAGCATCAAGAAGTTTATAGCTGGGTAGGAAGTTGCATTCATTTCATTAGACCCAACTACAAATGGGGCTGAGGGGAAGCTCACAAAATCTTCTTAGAGAAAATGGCCTTAAACAAAGCCTAGAAAGATAGGAAGCATACAATACATAAACAGAGGATGATAGATAAGGGAATTGCAAGCAGAGGCAATAGCATACACATAAAAATGTGATAAGCAATAAGAAAGAAGCCGTTCAAAGGGAAGACACAAACTCCTGTTGTGATGGAGTTTGCATTCCAGCATTAAGACACACATTAGACATATATCCAATTTATTTATTATGCATGCAACAAAGGAGAAAACATCATGAAAGGAGAACATATATGGTGAACGTTTGAAATAATTTGAGATATATTGGTAGAAAAGTATATGAGATCACTTTGGTGGAATTCAGAGAGATGTAATTTAGGTTTGAAAAATGAAGGCAAGGGGTAACTTTCAAAGGATCTTTTCATCCCTTATCATATTTTCCACTAAGGTATCATACTAATACTGAGTATCCTTCCAAGATTGATATTGTAGGGCCAAGCCCATATGCTGATCATTCTTCAGTGGCCCCATTTCCTGGTACCACATCTACTTTATGACTTTCTTTGTCCTATTTTTTGCCCTAGAAAGCTTAGCTCTTCACCTCCATCACCAAGGCCTCTTGTACTCTAGCAGCAAATTGTGTGATACCAAGAGGAGATCAGAGGGCAGTGGAAAAAAAAAATTCAAAGTAATTATTTTCCACTGAAGTTCTGATGCTGACTACATGTATCTACTACTATTCTGACAATATTATTTCCCCACCTTGACCCATCAGACCTGGAGCTGAAAACAGCTTCCCACTTTTACTATTACCTCAGTGACTCACCAACGTTTATTTGTTCGCATTACCCTGCTTATAATTCTGTCCATGGTTATTTAAACCAGTTGTTTTCTGCTAATGCTTTTGCGTCTGCCTCTTTCCTGCCAGAGAGACGGAACCATTAAATCTTGGTACTGATTCTCAATTTACTGGCATCTATGTATTTACTGTCTTTGTGCTCATAATAACTTTCATTCAGACATGTTAAAACATCTTCATTAATTCCTACATATTTACCTCCTAAAATGATTGAGAATCAATATATGAGTTAGGCATCCATTATTTTCACAACACAGATAAATTAATTTTGAATTTTACATGTATTTAACAAGTAAGTAAATCTCCTCTGTCTTGACTGTATAGAAAGCATTGCAATGTGGTACCAGCTTCTAAAATTAAATCATTTTTCAATAGTCATAGGCTTTATTGTTTGTGGAAATATCAGTTAAGATGTGCTCTCATTTTCACGGTTGTAGATCCATTTTTGTCCAGTGGCAACAAATCTGAATATGTAATAATGAATCCAGAAATCTCCAGATAGCCATTTTTTTTTTGTTCTTTTTCGGGCCACACCTCCAACATATAGAAGTTCTCAGGCCAAAGACTGAATCAGAACCACAGCTGCAGCAACACAGGATCCTTAACTTAACTGCTCAAGGTTGGGGATTGAACTTGAGCCATCACAGAGACAATGCAAAATCCTTAACCCATTGTGCCACAGCTGGAACTCCTCCATTTGCTATTTTTAATCTGAATTAAGATAATGTCAAGGCAGTATAAATTGTGCCCATGCAGAAAGAGAAATAGTTTGAGGTGTAAAAATAGACTGAATGGGAAGCATGGACTTCTAACTTCATCTATGAGAAACCGCCTTCCCATACTCCACTAAAACACTGGCAGGAAAGGGTAGCTAAAACTAAAGGTTTAAATAAGATCCAGAGTCTGACAACATAATACCCTAAATGTCCAGGCTTCCATTTAAAAGTACTCATCAAACCAAGCAAAAGAAAAATCTCAGTTTGAATGAAAAAAGACAACCAAGACAACCAACAGCCACCTACGCTGAAACGACATAAGTGATAGAAGGATATTAAAGCAGCCAATATGAAAAATGGTTCAATAAGCAATTACAAGCTTGCTTTTGCAACAAATAAAAAATAGAAAGTTTCAGCAAGAGGTAGGAGACATATAGAACAAATGAAATTTTAGAACTGAAAAATATAGTAATCAAAATAAAATTAAATTGATGCTCTCAGTAGCAGATTGGAGGAATCAGAGGGCAAAATCTGTAGACAGGAAGATAGAACAATAGAAATTGCCCAGTCTGAACAAGAAACAAAATAGACTGACAAAAAACGAACAGATCTTCAGTGACCCTGCTAGATTCTAATAAAAGAGATATGATGCATGTCATCAGTGTCCTGAAGGGAGAGAACAAAGAAAGTGTTACTAAACGAGTGCTTAAAGAAATAATGGCTTAAAAAGAACTTAATTTGGCAAAACGCAAAACCCTAGAGATTCAAAAACTAAGAAACTCAAAGAGATAAACTCAGAGATCCATGCCTGCACCCATCATAGTCAAACTTCTAAAAACAAAGGATAAAGAAAAAAAAACCTTGAAAACAGTGAAAGAGAAAGGATAATTTATCTATAGGCAAATAAAATAAAATGACAGAATTTCTTATGAGAAGCCATGGCATCCAAAAGGAAATGGCATGACATCTTTCATGTGATTAAAGAAAAGAACTGTCAGTGTCCAGAAAATAGAAAAGGAAGCAACAGTTCCAAACACATTTTATGAGGCAAGAAGTAATCTGATTCCAAAACCAGACTCACACAGTACAGAAAAAGAGAAAAATAGACTAATATCCTTCATCTCTATAGAAACAAAAATTCCTGACAAAATTTGGTAAACCATATTAACAAGCTAAAAAAGAAAAACATGATCTCATCAAAGCAGAAGAAAAGGTTAGACAAAATTCAACATCCATTCATGATAAAATCTCTCAGAAAGCTAGGCATAGAAGACTTCAACTTGATAAAGAACATCTACATAAATATGTTATAGCCAATATCATAATGATGGTGAAAGATTTTAATGCTTTTTTCTAGTAGCAGGACCAAGGCAAATATACTTGCTTTCAGCCCTGCTTCTCTTTGTTGTACTGGAAGTTCAAACAAGCACAAAACTGCAAGAAAAGTAAATAAAAGCGTAAAGATCAGGATGGAAGAGTTAAAATTGTCCCTATTTGGTGATGTTATGATGGGCTATGTAAAACATCCCAGGATTCTACAAAATTTTTCATAGAAATAATTAGTTCAAGAAGACCTCATGATATAAGATCAACATTCAAAAATCAGTTGTATGTCTATATACAAGAAGTGAACTATAAATCAAAATTTAAAATATAGTATCTTACAATCACTCCAAAAAAATCAGAGGAGGGGAGAAATACTTAGTAACCTAAAGAAAACATATACAGGATCTATATGTTATAAACTTAAAAAAAAGCAAAACCAAAACAAGAGCACTAAAATAAAGACCTAAATAAATGGAGATACGTAACTATGATCATGGACTGGAAACTATAATAAATTTGTCATTTCTCTTCCCAGTTAATCTGTAGTTCTAATACAATCCCTATCAAAATACCAGCAAGTGGAGAGTTTCCTGGTGGCCTAGCAGTTAAGGATCAGGCATTGTCACTGATGTTTCTTGGGTTGTTTCTGTGGTGCGAGTTTGTTCCCTGTCCTGGGAATTTCCACATGCCACAGATGTGACCATAAAAGAGAAAAGAAAATATCAACAGGCATTCTTGTATGTATGGACAAGCCCCAAATTGCCTGAATCCTGTCTGCCTTATTTTTTCTGGCCTCAATGCCGATAAATTTCCCATAACCAGCACATTTCTTCATTAAGTTTATTTAAGGAGAGGTTTTTAAAAATCACCCAAGAGGAGTTACCGTCGTGGCTCAGTGGTTAACAAATCCGACTAGGAACCATGAGGTTGCGGGTTCGATCCCTGGCCTCGCTCAGTGGGTTAAGGCTCTGATGTTGCCGTGAGCTGTGGTGTAGGTGGCAGACGCGACTCGGATATGGCGTGGCTGTGGCTGTGGCGTAGACCGGCGGCTACAGCTCCAGTTGGACTCCTAGCCTGGGAACCTCCATATGCCACAGGGTGCGGCCCTAGAAAAGACAACAACAACAAAAAATCACCCAAGAATATATGCCATTATAGAGTGTATAACATTGCAACCAGTATAGATCCTTGTGGGGAAGGAAAGTAGAAATGGCCCAGAAATGATTTTTCCAAATCAATAAATTTTGAACTTTATACAAAAGTTTTTGTTATCATGCCTGTTTCTTCCCAGCTTATTTATCCTTTGAAGCTCTGTTAGACAGAGTGCTTAAGATTATCTTAAATAATTGCATAAGTGAGGAAAATGACTCCTACCCCCCCAATGAATATGAAATACAGCCATTAAGATTGCCAGTTTCTTAAGAATTCACTCCTTGTTGACTTTTGAGTTTACCCTAATCAGTTCATTCTAAATATTAGTTCACCCATTTTATCATATATGGATTACTGGTTAATATTAGAATATAAGCAAGTCCCAGCCTTCATTTTATTACATATTTCTTAAAACTGTAGGCTAAAGAAATTTAAAAACATACTGACGTAAGCCGTCAATTTAATAAAAATATCCTTTGTATTTTTGAAAAATAAAGTTCCGTATTTTCTTTTTCAAAATGGTAGTTTGGGAACCTCTGCTCTTTTCTTTTTCTTTGTGCAGTCACATGCATAACAGATCATGATACCATTATTCATATGAAAGAAACAATATGATCACAATACAAAGCAGTATTAGCATGGTATGATCAAATAAAGATGACATAAATATTGAATATACATATAGTGCTAATGTATTAGAAAACTCAGCAGTTCCTCTTGTCGCTCAGAGGAAATGAATCTGTCTAGTACCCATGAGGACGCAGGTTCCGATCCTTGACCTCGCTCAGTGGGTTAAGGATCCAATGTTGTCATGAGCTGTGGTATAGGTCATAGATGCAGCTTGGATATGGTATTGCTGTGGTTCTGGTGTAGACCAGCAGCTACAGCTCTGATTTGACCCCTAGCCTGGGAATCTCCATATGCTGCAAGTATGGCCCTAAAATGATTAAAAAAAAAAAAAAGACAACACCTGGTAAAAATGTCAGTTCTTTCCAAACTGATCTATGTAATACAATTTCTATCAAAATCCAGAATGATAGTTGTATGAGCTGTAGACTCTTATAGATACATTTTTCTAAAAACTTTATGGTAAAACCCAGGACCTACAATGTCTAAAATAATTTTTAAAAATAATATAGTGGGATGAATAACTCTACTTAATGCTTAGGCATATTATATAGCTAGAGTAATTAAGGCAATAAGGTATTGGCAGAAGGATAGAAACATAAATCAATAGGACAGAGTTGCAATCCCAGAAAAAGATCTATATAAATATGCCCAGCTGATTTTTGACAAACATACAAATGTTATTCAATGACAGGATGGTCTTCAACAAATGGTACTGGGATAGTTGGAAATCAGCAAAGGAGGAAAAAAAAAAAGAAAATCTCATCCCTTATAGAAAAATGAACTTAAAATTATTTGTAGATTTAAACGTAAATATAAATTTATTTTTAAAATTAGAAAAAGTGTGGAGAAAATCTTCATGAGCTAAGGCCTGGTGACGATTTCTTGGGCCTGATACCAAAAGCACTGTATAAGAAAAAGTTCAGGAAATTGGACTTTATAAAAATGTAAAACTTTTGCTTTGGAATTACCCTATTAGGAAAATGAAAAGATGAGCTACGACTGGGAGAATATACTTGCAAACCACATATCCAACAAAGGATTCATATCTAGAATGTATAAAGAATACTCAAAACTCAGTACTTAAAAAACCACATATCCAGTTGGAAAATGGGCAAAAGCTATGAATAAACATTTCACTGAAAGTATATTCAGATGGCAAATAAGAACAAGAAAAAAATGTTCAGTGTTATTAACCATTCAGGCAATTCGGAGTAAGAGTACCACGAGGCAGTTCCTGCCCCGGCACAGTGAGTTAGTGACCCAGCTTGTCTCTGTGGAGGAACAGATTCTATTCCCACCAAGCACAGTAGGTTAAGGATCCAACCTTGCTGCACTTGTGGTATAGGTTGCAGCTCCTGACTCAGATTTAATGCCTGGCCCAGGAACTTCCATATGCCACCGGAGTGGCCAAAAAAGGGAAAAGTGAAAACTGCCATGGTATATCTCTATATACTTAAGGCAAAAATTTACATGTATGGGAGTTCCTGTCGTGGCTCAGAAGTTAACGAACCCAATCAGTATCCATGAGGACAGGGGTTCGATCCCTGACCTCACTCAGTGGGTCAAGGATCGGCATTAACATGAGCTGTGGTGTAGATTGAAGGCACAGCTGGCTTGGATCCGGTGTTGCTGTGGCTCTGGCGTAGGCCGAGAGCTATAGCTCCGATTTGACCCCTAGCCTGGGAATTTCCATATGCCGCAGGTGAGACCCTAAAAAGAATTAATTAATTTAAAGCTCCACATGTATTTACCATATGACCGAGCAACTTTACTCCTGGGCATTAATTCAGAGAAATGAAAAAGTACATACATGATTGTTTGGCAGCTTTCTTTGTAGTAACCAAAACCTGGAAATAACCAGTGTACTACAATAAAAGAATTCTTAAACAGACTAAAATACATCCATGAGATGGAAAACTATTCAGCAATAAAAATAAACAGAGGATTGATGCAGATAACAACTTGAATGGATCTCTAGGAGATTATGCTCAGTGAAAAAATAGCTAATCTCAGAAGGCCACATACTGAATGATTTCCTTTAATATGCTTGAAATGACAAAATTATAGAGATAGAGAACAAATTAGTAGGTGCCTGGTGGTGGAGGAGGGTGTTTGGTGTGACTGTAAAGGAAAGAAGATTTTCGTGGTGATAGAACAGCTCTGTATTGTGATCGAGGTTGTAGTTACACAAATCTACATGCATGATCAAGTGATGGAAATAGATGCACACAGTGTATCAATGCCATTTTCTTGATTTTGACATTGTGTTATAGTAATCTTAAGTGGAACTATTTGGAGAAAATGGGTGAAGCATTTATGGAACCCCTCTATCCTATCCTTGCTACTTTTGTGAATCTAAAATTATTTCAAAATAAAAAGTTAAATAAGCTTTTGAAAAATCCTGGTCTGCCAATTATTAGCGGTAATAACTAAATAAGAAACCTAAGTGACAACAGGAAAGCAGTGACAAAGTCTGAACTAGAGATCACTGTGTTTGGGCTAAATTTTATTTTATATACCTTTCACTTCTTCTAGTTACCTTAAACATACCTTCTCACCTAGATTATAAAACCTTAATTATAAATTCTCCATTAATATAGACATTATTATAAGTGTCCAACAAACTCTGATTATTGACTAAGGCTGAAAGGCAGTTGAGATGTACCTGACAGCATTTACATCTGTTGGTGTTTGGTACTTTAGATTTTGCTTTAAATGTTAACCAGGACAGATTTTTGGTGTATTTGGAGCCTCAGCTGTTTTTGAAAACATACACTGCAGGGTATTTCAAAATTGGCCATGCATTAGATCACCTGTAAAACACAGATTACTGAGTCCTGCTCCCAGAGTTTCTTATTTCTCAGATTTCATATGTACTTGCATTTCTAAGTCTTCCCATGTGATGCTGCTGCTGTTGTTTCATGGACCACACTTTACAAATCACTGATAAATTGAGCGTACATCTTGGCAGAAATGTATAGAAATTACATGTATAGAAAACTCACAGTACAAAGTTTAAAGGAACTTAACTGATAAATTGAGCGTACATCTTGGCAGAAATGTATAGGAATTACATGTATAGGAAACTCACAGTACAAAGTTTAAAGGAACTTAGACCCTGGATGATATTACACCTCATTTCACAGGACACTGATACTAACATGCAGACTTGGATCCTAAAACATTTTTCTTATATTTTATAAAATTGTTGGTTACATGCATGTTTGGGCAACTACACCAAAGAGAAGAAATGAAGTGACCTATGGAAAATATTTAAAATCTATTTTGGATGATATTAATTTAAATACAGTTATCCAAAATTAAAATCAGGGCATATGTTTTTTTACACATAGGTTTTGTTTTGGAGGGAGAGAAGTGGTAATATTATGATGATATTCTAAAATATAAAATATGGCATTGGTTGCATCATGGTGAGCATACCTGCCTTTCAAAATATAAAATATGTTATTCACTATTCAAGTAAACATCATAGTCTGACTCCATATGTCAGGTTTTTTTTCTCTATTTTTATCTATAATTTATTTCTGTGCCAAGCAATTGAATGTTTGACATAGAAAAATGAGTCTGTCACTTTAACAAATGGTACTATAAAAACACTCAAACAATTTTAGCAGAGATTATTGTAATTGCAAAAGGAATATCTTTCTAAAATGTGTTAGCAATATTTCCTATAAATATTGGACTCACTTGTTGCATTAAAAATAAAAATAAGAAAGGAGATAAAGAAGGCTTCTCTTGGCAAAGAATAGTTTACGAGCAGGTGGAACAACATGTTATAACTGAGTTCATTTAATACAAAGAAATTCTTTGGAGACCCATTACATAATTGGTCATTAACTTACAGTGTCTAAGGGAATGGTGTTTTTAAAATTCTCACCAAATAAACCAAAGAAAGAGTAACTTGTTAGTGCAAAAGTTGTATCATAAGCTACAAGAGAAATTTAGCATTTTAGGAGGATTTCTTCATTCTGTTATGAAAGTGCTCTGTATTTTAGCATAAACCTTCTCCCTTGAGACCTGTACATATTCTGCCTTCAGAGCTCAGCTGCTACATTTTGCTGTTGCTTCTCTCATTCAGACCGTGGGCATCATCAACACATAACTTTTGATTGGATCCCCTGGGGTAGAAATTAAGTTTGGTAGACAGTGGATACATAATGAATACATAGATTATTATGGGCATTTCTTCTTGTTCAGTAGAGTGAAATTTTTAGTGTTATTGAGAAGGTTTAAAAAAAGGAAAATCTTTTAAAAGGTTATTCTGGATCAGGATTATCGGCTCTATTTTAGAAATGTGCAAGGAATTTCAGAAAGTCTTGTTATAGTTGTGTACTTAAGCGTTTTTATGTTTAGAAGGCTTTGAAATCAAGTACTATGTCCACTGTGCTATTCTGGTTTGGATATTAATGAGAACACAGTTGAACATTATTTGCATTCACAGGACTTGCCATGCTGGAAGCACAACCTTATAAGTAGTGGCCATGGGCAGTCCTATTATGGGAAACCAACTTGAGAGAAAAGGCGGGTCACTTGCTTCTGCGCAGGTCCTGGAATTTGAAATATCCAGGGGCCTCTACAGAATCCTGGCATCAGTTACTATGTTGACTCGCTCAGTGTTGGGATCACTCACTTTCCCCTTACAGGACTCAGATCTTGGAGGCAATTAGTTTCAGGGAAAACAAACAGGAAAAACTGAAGTCTTACTTTTTAAAGGCTGCTGAGTTTGATTGGTTTTTCATCATTCCTAAACCTACTGGAGCAATAAAGTTGGGAGAAAATTTACCAAGATTTTTATCGCTGCCTTGATATACACTTTTTCCAAATGCTTTGGTGGGAAGAAGTGGAAGACTGTTGTAAGTACAAAGTAACTAAAAATATTTTTTTCCTATTGTGTAACTTTTAATTTCTGACAAGCTCACAAATTAGGCAGATTGATTTAATCTTATTATAGTAGATTTGTGAATAAGCATAAATGTTATCTTACATATACTGCATACATATATGTGCAGGTGTACATGATTCTCATTGGGAAAACTTTTCAATAGAAATGAGACAGAGTTTGAACTTTTTCTTTTGCAAGTATAATCAAACACATCTTTCTTATTTAAGAAACTATTGAAGTAATAGAATATGCATAACTGGCTTGAACTATTTGTAACAATTTTAAATGCTTTGAAATCATTTGTGTATCTGAGTTATTATCATGATTATTTGACTTTTCTGTAATTAGTAACAGCTACATGTGG
This sequence comes from Catagonus wagneri, assembly GCA_004024745.2. Classification (NCBI taxonomy): domain Eukaryota; kingdom Metazoa; phylum Chordata; class Mammalia; order Artiodactyla; family Tayassuidae; genus Catagonus; species Catagonus wagneri. The sequence continues at coordinate 15,047,498 of PVHT020000193.1, forward strand.
GTTAGTGACCTGACATATATTCTCAATGAACTAATTGCAGTATGGGAATGACATGTGGACACCTCAAGGTTAGAAAAATTTTACCTGGCATATCATGGGGAAAAAAGAAAGAATAAAATGAATTGTGATAGATAAATGGAAGTTGAGAAAAGTATTGATAAATATATACTTTAAAATTTCCTTTCTCATATTACATGTATTTTGAATGTTCTTTTCTGTAGTATAACATGAAAGTCTTTTAACTAATTATATGGTCTGTGCTGGCAAATTACCAGACACTTTTACTGAGAAAACAACAGAAAAACATGAGGGGCTTCTAATCATATTGTGAAGTGAAATCACCATGTTGTTTCATGCCTATGATGAACTAGGTTTTCAGTAAAGCGTTTTAGTTTGGTCTTTTCTATAAGTTACAACTATTTTGTTTAAGAAATTCATAGCGACTAATGAAAAATTTAAAAATTGACTCTGGCACAACAGTAAAAATAACATATAAAAATAATATATGAGGAATACAGTGTGTCCCAAAGAGATGGATGAAGGGGATATGCTTTTCCTGTCATTGATTTGTGGATTATAAACATTCTGAAATAGATATGAGCACAGGATCTATAATTAAGAATAAAAAAAGTAAATATCTCCAAATAAGTAACTATTCAAAACTTCTGGAAAAAGAGTCACGACAGAAGTTTTGTCTCTGAAAAAAAGTTGTGGAAAAAAAATTAACACTATGCATTTATTGATTTACAAAATACACTACCAGATTTTATCATAAAACATTTTTATATATAAAATTTCCTTATTTTGTAAGTTCTTTGATGTGCATCAGAATTGCTTTCTGATCGAAAAATCATTCCATTCAGTAATATTACAAAACTACGATAGCATATGTTTGCTCTTTGCAATACACACATATTGATTGATTGATATAGCTACAAAATTAAAACCATAAACCAGTGTATAGAACAATTTAGGAAGAACAGCAAAGATTTAATTCTGGAATGAAGGCAAACATACTGTCTGCTTTGTCATAGATACTAAATAATTTTTTAAATTCTTAATTAGAATTTGAAGAAAGCTAACATTTTTGGACAAGCCCTATAGGACTGCATTAGGGTACATTTTAAAACTATCGGATAATACTTAGACTACATGACAGTAAGCTTGTGAAAAGAAAATGAGGATGTTCACAAAGTTATTTTATCTCAACTTTTATTGGTTGACAACATATTACTCTTTCAATGTACTGACATCTGAATCCAGTTTTTAAAATTCCTTTAGCAAAACAGTTACCAATTAATAGAAAATAACACTTTGTTAATATTAGCACTGTTTACTTTTAGAATTGCTTAAGTACTGCATAGAATCATTTGAATAATATGCTTCATTGCAAATATACATTTCACTAGAATTTTTTAAATGATACAGATTATCTTGAAGTCTAATAAAATCATCTTTTAGAATTTCATTGCAGTCTTTTAAGGGCATCTTAACTATGAAAAAGATTGCTGATTTTAAATAGATGATAAACTTTTTAATTTAATAAGAAACTTTCTGTCTCTTACATTGAATAACAGTATGGAAAATACAGTAGAGAATATCAGGTAGAAGTTACTCTAAACTTTAAAAAAAGATGACAAAGTATTCTGTGAAAATTTACATTATTTAAGGAAGAGAGGTGTTGGTTGACTCTACTCCAGCTAGACAGTCCGAAAATATAAATTCATAATAGAGCTTCCTCTTTAGTCCTAAAGTAGTCATTTGAAATCTTTGTGGTCCAAGTCATTTGCTACATGTGAAACAAATCATAAAGTTCCTAACCACTTGGGTGGTTTAATAAAAGAGATTAAAATCTTTGTTGTCTGGAAGTCAGGGTTCTTTTTTTTTTTAATACTATTATCTTCATCATGGTTTTATCACAAAAAATAAAACAAATTGATTTCCCAAACTCTCCTCCTCCTTCCACCTTCTACTGTAATATTTCCCCAACTTATTAAAAATGATTTATCATATTTTTTATTAAAACTTTCTTGCATTTCAAATACAAGAGACATGGTATTTTGGTGTGACTATGTATGTTTATATAAACACACATACTCATTTAAATGACAGAGTACTAAATTACTTAGGAGACACTGAAAACTAATTTAAAATTAACTTTTCCTTAAGATAATTTTCTTTTATGTGTTTTATTTTCAATTTTAAATACACAGCATTTTTAAAGAAATTGGCAAATGGGTAAGATAGAACAAACCTTGAAGGAAGAAGCAGACATAGGTTTTATGGGGCCTGAGTTGTACAATTGGAGGAAGGGGACTCTTTTAGGGAAAGTAATACAGAATTATATGAATACAAAATTAGGTAAGACTTGGGAGGAGCCAATATAAGGGAAGAGCTTCAAGACTTAAGCTTTACAACTTTCATAGGAAATCACCTCTGTATGAAAAGACTCATTGTTGTTGAATCTTTTCCCACTTATATTTTAAAATAAAATTGATGTTAGTTATATTTCTTCAAATCATATATTATTTCTCAAAGACAAGGTTTTTATTTAATGCAGATTAGAGAGTTAAAGGAATTCATAACAGGAGGAATTTGACATTTCTGCCTTTCATTCTGAAAAGATACATTGATTAAAATGACGGCAAACTCAGTTAATGGAGGCGGTGCAGTTATTTCAGATATACTGAGTATGTAATTTGAAGGCAAGCCAAATCACAATGAGAGGGAATAATGATGACCTTGGTTTATTTTTATACAGTACATTCAGGTTGTGATTGGATTCAGAGAGAGGTAACTTTTTTTTCCTGACAAAGTCCTGTCCTAGCCCTAAGAGATTTGTGTTCTGTTATCAAGGCAGTCGGTTCATATTGGAACATTTTGTTGGGAAGGTCATGGACTGCAGTATGGGAAATGAGATGATTTCTTTTTATTAAATGCAACCAAGTACCATAGCATAATTTCATGAAAATATTTTTCTTTGGGGAGTGTGATCCCTGTAGCAGACTGATCTTCAAAACTCAAACAAGGAAATAAATAAGCACCTTGTGGTCTTCGTCTTTTTCCTCATTTAAAAACATCTATTCATTAAACTTCCTTGGAGTTTCACACTGTGCAGTATTGACAAAGTAAGGTTCACAATGCATTTGGAGTTCTAAAGTTCAATTTTAATACAGATATGGAAATTAGGTTGGCAGTGCTATAGTAGAATTTGGGATTTTGCTAATTTAGAAGAGGTCTACTTCTATCACATGTAGAATTGTCCTTAATATTTTTGTATTTATAAAATGTCAAGCTCCCTCTAGTTAAAATCATAGTTGAAAATGTCTTTCAGATATTCTGATATCCTCTCTTGAAGGGGGGAGTAACCCTGCTTTTTGTGAATCACACATATGAAAACTATAGTTTGAAGATGAACAGCTAAGATGGTTTGCTTTGCTTTTTTCTGAAACTTACACAATAAAAAGCTTGTTTTCTCATGTATTGCATATTAGAATTGTGCAAGTGCCTTTTTAAACCAGATGGCTCCTTCAGAGATTCTGAAACACTTTAAGTCCAAGGGACACGGCCTTTCTCTTTCCTCATTCAAGATTATTGCCCTGAATATGACCATAAAGCCACGAACAAAAAACCTTCACTCCAGTGTTTTAAAGGAATGAAATGTCTCAGCCCCATTTCGGATAAGCAACAGTCAGATGAGGATGAAGAAAGGGAATGGCCCTGCTCACTCATGCTTAATGGTGTTCTAATCTTATAATGTCAAGACCTCCTCCTCATGCCTGTTATCAAAACCAAAGAGCAATATTCCTTTTCCCAGAGCTGGAGTCTTCCACTTGGGCTACTGTTTTAAGGAAAAATTTCCACTCAGCCCAGTTTCCATTGGGCACACTTCATTGTGCTCATTCTTTATGGTCTGATATTCACTCAGAATACTGCAATTTCAAAAGGTGAAAAAAGTCAGAGCAATTTTCTGGGGTCGTACAGTCCCTAGAGGTGATTTTGTATAGTATATTTAATGATATTAACCCCAAAGAAAACAAGTGTTCCTAGCAGTCTGGATTGAGTTTAGAAATCAATTTCTTCCCAGTCTTCTTATTATCTTTTAACTTCTGCCTCAGTGCCTCACTTTTGCTTTGTCATTATGCACCCCATCCTTCACTAATGGAAGGTGGAGGGAATCGACAGTTACCCTTTAACTGGAAGGTAGTTGTCATTTCTATGCTATGCTGGTAAAATGTTGATGCTGTTGTTATTTTTGGTGCTCATAAATGAATCTTCCCACTGTTGTTTCAGTATTTTGATTTCATATGGTTTTATGGAAATAATTTGCATGAATTTTAAATGTTGGGAAAATGATTTTTATACATCAGTTTTGAAAGCTGAAATATATATAAGGCTAGTTTAAAATCTTTAGTCTTATTATATTACTGTACAGGTAAAAAAAAACTCAGGAAGAGTTTGCGTTTATTTTTCCATATTATTTCTTTTTAGTAGGAAATTGGGTTGTTTTAGTGAATAGGAGGAATATTAAAGTACACTATGTGAAAGCTAATGCTTACCCATGTAGTAAAGCCAGAATGTAGGTAGCTGAGTGGTTTTTAAGCAGGATTAACAAAAATTTAAAAAACTTAAAAAAATGTTTGGGAGTTCCCGTCGTGGCTCAGTGGTTAACGAATCCGACTAAGAGCCATGAGGTTGCGGGTTCGATCCCTGGCCTAGCTCAGTGGGTTAAGGGTCCAGCGTTGCCGTGAGCTGTGGTGTAGGTTGCAGACGCGGCTCGGATCCCGCGTTGCTGTGGCTGTGGCGAAGGCCGGCAGCTACAGCTCCTGTTAGACCCCTAGCTTGGGAACCTCCATATGCCGCGGGTGCGGCTCTAGATAAAGGCAAAAAGACAAAAAAAAAAAAAAAAGTTTGAATTGTCATGCTTTTAGTTTTATTTAATAAATATCCCACCCATTCATGGACATTACAACAATGAGGAATTTATATATGCCAAAATAACATACAGGCTTTTGCCAGTTTATCTTCAACTTTTAGCTATACTTTATCTCCAACATTATGAAATAATGGATGTTTAAAAAAGACCAGTGTAACTGAGCACAATTAGCATTATAATGTCTCATTATACCCAATTATGGGCACATAAAGGGGTTACGCTTTCAGTGTTTTCCCCCTCTTCTTGGCTTTTGCTTTGTTTTGTTTTAAATTGTTCTCCCCTCCTCCCACTCTGCTTTTGGCTAAGACAGTCATGGACTCAGGACTATAAAAGGGCATAAACATCAGTGGCTTTTTGCTCATTCTTGGCACCCATCTTTATTTGCACACAACTTGCCTGCTCCTTTATCAGATTACAGCAGCAATAGTACCTTAGCCTGAGCGAAGTGCTGACTTAAAGGGCATGGGAGTCAGCACACTGTTACAAGTGCAGATTTTAGCCTTGGAAACTGTGTGAGGTCAAACTAAAAAATAAGAAAGGAAAGCAATCGCAGGTCAGAACTGCTCAAGTATTTTTATCAAAGGCAAGTTGAGTAACTCCTTTTTATATTGATGCTCAAGAGGGCAGTGTTAGAAATGGATTGCTGACTAAGTGGACAAAATATTATCAAAATAATTGAGGAACTGATAAAATTATGTATGAAAGTGGTGAATCCCAATGGCTCTTGTGTATTGGAAAGTAACTAGTAAGGAAGAGGGAAAATTAGAGTCTAAAGAATGTAATCAGATACAAGCAATGTTGGCATGTAGGTGGTTAACTAAAAGAGCTTACTGGAAGCTCAGACAGCTGGGGAATCCTGATTTAGTAGAGCCTGAAGGGCAGGTCAGGAGCCATGTGAACAGCTGCTGAAGAGCTAGAGGATTCCTCTGGATTAGGTGTACGTACCCCATCTCTAATGAGCTATGTCTGAGAGCACCAAGTGTTATCACAGAGTTTACTCCACTCAAGCCTATGGACTTTGCAGTGTTTTACTTTAAATGTCTGGAAATAGATTCACTCTCAAAATAAATCTAGAAGTAAAAGTATCAAAGGAAGTGACTCCATAAAGTTTGTATTGTGTGGGTTTCAGTGACCGTTGTTTAAATAAGGAAGAGTTTGTTATTCATTTAGTCATGACACTAACACGTATTGAGTGCCTACTTATGCCAGGTAGTGTGCCTTGCTCTGGAGATAATGTAAATAAGTGAACTCATTGAGATTAGAGTTCAAGAGAGAATATATATATAATATACACACCCTATTTAAATTACATTGGGGTTAAGGGCTACAGAATAAAGCACATATTGTTATAATAAAGAATGTGTAATAGTAAAGCCTAGACCAGGATTAGAAACTGGGGAAGGATACCTAAGAAAATGACATTCAGAGAGTATGACAAAGAAGAATGGGGAAAGTTCTCCAAGGGAAAAAGAGGAAAACTGTTACATTCAGAGGGGGTAAATATATGTGAAGGTGTTATTTGCTTTAAAGAAGGAACTAAATAAGGTCAGTTTTCCTCGAGTAGAGTAATCAAGGCAAAGTTTGGAGCAAACATGCAGCTGAAACTGCTGGTTTGAGTCCAATAATTCAGAACCTCAGAGGACAGGGGAATGATTTTTTTTTCTGTATAGTAAGATTAGTGGATAGCCTTTTAAAGGTTACAGGTAGGGTAGTGACATGACTATGTTTGTGCTTTTTTTTTTTTTTTTTAAATATGACTCTGTCTTGTAAAGAAGAGATTAGGAGGTGTTAAGAGTAGATGAAGGGCTTGCAGTCTGAAACTATCTATCGGGTAGCTTCTCCATGGGCAAAAAAAGATGATGTTGATTAGAATGGTAAGAGTGGAGTTAAAAGTGGACTGACTTAAGATTTGTTTGTTTATGATTTAGCATCAATAGTTATTGGTAATGAATGGGATGTGGTGCCCTCCATGAATGTAGAATTGGGTGGATGATGGTGCTATTTACAAGGAAGAGATTTGAAGGGAGCTTGAATAATGGGAAGGATTGGGGGTATGGAGTAAGGAGTTTTTTATGAAGAGAATAGACGCTCTCGATATGGGAATGTGAAGCCTCAAAAGGAAATCATTAGTGGGGACTTAACATATGAGCTATAGAGAGTGGATGAGACTAACTAGAAAGAGCAAATAGAGCATGAAGAGGAGTAGGTCAGAAATTCAATAAGAAAGACAAGAGCACTTCAGAAAATTATGGAAGATGCATATAGAAAGAATGGTGAAATCCTAAGGAAATTAATATTTCTGTAAAGAGGAGTGTTCCTTTCCATCTCCAATTTAATTGCTTTATGAAGGAGGAGCTCACTTGCAACAAGGTTGTCTTTGTTTCCACGATCTCTGCCATATATTTAACCCTAATTGCCTCTCCCATATTGGTATTTCTATTAGATATCACCAAATAGTTGCCTTAATAGAAAAGCTTCAATAAATATTTAAATTGTATAATGTATTCAGCTTTTTCCTGTACTCTGCACTTCCTAAAAATACCTTCTTCGGAAACCCCATTTCAACTGACTACTGTATAATGAAATGAGCCTTCAGCATAAAACATTTATCATAGTCTGAATTTCAATTGCTCAGAGTTGTTAAGCAATATGAAAAATCATCCTTTAGAAAATACAGAATTGCATAGATATGACAAGGTAAGTTTGTACTTTAATGCTATTTTAGTTAATGTGGATGCTTTTTGGGGAAATGTCTAAAATTTCTTGAGAACCATTAGTAAAATTGATTATTCTTAAATTGGAAAAATGGTTGAAAATACTTAGAAAACATTGACAATTCAGTTTGAATAAAACTAGAATTTTATCAAAGAGATAGAAAATACTTGAGTAATTGAAATTTAGTCATGGATGAGTATAATGTACTTATCAGCTTTTAGGAAAGTAAGTCTAGAGAGAATATTAATATGACATTGAGCAAATTTTTTACTGTTATGATTTTACTTGCTTGCAAATAAAAATTGTTAAACACCTACAATGTTCTCTCTGCCTTTTATGAAATTATAACTCAGTAAGTCAGAAAAAAATAGACTCATTTATACCCATAAATACAACTACTGTAATATGTTAAGAGAGTTATAAATCATGGCTTATAAATCAACCCTAAATGTTATAAATCAACCATAAGTGGTTACTTATAGATGATTTGAATATGAAAGTTTCATCGAAGAACCCACCTTTATATATAGCCTTAGAGTATGAGTATATGGAGATGTGAATTAGAGAATGAGTAGAAGAAGCAGTGATTCATAGACAAAAATTAATGAGGCATTGATATAGCCTAAATAAAGATATTGACTGTCCCTTGTACATGCATAGCAATATTTCAGGCTCACCAGTAATATATCACATTCTTCAAAGCTCTACCAACTATCAAGTATTTCTCTGAATGTATTACATGTATCTCAGGTAATTCTCTTTACAATTCTGGGAGGTAGATGATAATCATCCATATTTAACAGATGAGGATACTGAGGTACAGGGAGCTTAAGTAATTTGCCTACAGTGGTTCAGCTTGTACATACTGTAGTCAAGATTCGAATAGTGGCAGAGTGATCTAAGGATTCAAATTCTTAACCAATCAGATCATACAACCTCTCAGATTTTGATAAAGAGGGTCTGGCAGAGCTCTAGAGGAGATAAAACATAAAATGGAAAGGATCATAGTGTTTTCTAACAAGAACTCCTGAAACTTGTGTTCGTTCACTCAAAGACTATAGAACCTGGTATATTATAATTTCTTAGATTAAAAACTGAGATGTCCTATAAAACTCTATATCCATCTTCTAGGCCTTCACAGGAAGCTATCTATGATGATACCCATAATAGGTAGTTTGTTTTACTGTTTTATTCCTATCCCGGTATTTCTCTGTATGAACTTGAAAAATCAAAGAATAGAGCTAATGTAACCCTTGATCTGTTGTAATCGTCTACAACAAATGTCCTCAGAAGGATCTCATTAGATGTCTTTCTGATTTTATTTCACTTGTACACAGACCACTGTGCTAGATGAACAAAAAACTAAGAAGTGGGCCCACATGAATAAGATTTAATACTGTGTAATGACAATAAATTTCAAAGACTAGTGTAAGATTTAATGATAATTATTATTCCAAGTGGTATTTAGGAAAACAATAGTTCAAATAAATTTCTATAATTACCATTGCTATTTTTACATGGACAGTCTAATTGGTCTTTTATGTTTACTTCATGTTAGTTATCCATAGTGTTGTATATAGTTTGTACAGCTGACCTTTCAACAAGGTGGAGGGTTAATCTATATATAATGTATAGTCTGCCCTCCACATCCCTGGTTCCTTCTCATCCTCTGATTCAACCAACCACGGACTATGAGATACTATCTTTATTTAGTATTGAAAAATGTCTGTGTGTAAGTGGACCCATCTAGTTCAAACCTGCATTGGTTCAAAGGGCAGCTCTATGTGTGTATGTAATGTATGCTACACAATTCTAGAATGTACCAGTAACATAGACTGTGAACACCAGCCTGTGAAATAGATGACACCTCTGGAGTTAAGCAACATGAGTCTTGTACAACATTGTCAATGTTGGGCCTCCCATATCTATGATCAGAAATGATATTGAATTTCTATGCCTTTATAAGCAATCATATCCTCATCTCACCAAGAGCTATGTATGCACACATATCTACACGTGAAAAGATAGAAATGTCAGAGCACTGGCGTGGAATGGTTCAAGATGTATGGATGAAAACTGGGAAATAAGGGGGAGTCATAAATATCCCACAAAATGCTCCCAAAATATGAAAACTTACGTTCAAATGGAATGCTTGTTGATTAGCATGTCTTTTTTCTGTGATACTGATTGGTTAGTATTGTCCAAGAATTGTCTAGCAAATAGAAATATCAGGATAATATCTATTTTAATTGTTCATTAAACTGCATCATCTCTAAGGCCATTGATCTTTGGATTTGTTATATAAACAAATTACATCAAACATATATTTTCACAGACCCAGTATGTTGATTTCCAATCAAACAATGGAAATTTGGTTCAACCAAATGTAGCATTGCTCTGTATGTTAAATATACATACACATTTTTATAGTTTACTACCAGAAATAAAATTGTTATGATGTAAAAAATAGAGACCAATTAAGATTTGTTTTCATTGTAAACAATCTTGCGTTCTTTTTATTTTCTTACTCTGTGAAATTAGGTGAGATTGTGTGAGATACCGTTTTCTTAAAAAAAGAAAAAGTCTTGGGAATTCCTATTGTTGCGCAGTGGAAACAACTCTGATTAGTATCCATGAGGATGCAGGTTCAATCCCTGGCCCTGTTCAGTGGGTTAAGGATCCGGCATTGCCATGAGCTGTGGGGTAGGTCGCAGAGGCGGCTCAGATCCCACGTTGCTGTGGCTGTGGCGTAGGCCGGTGGCTACATCTCCACTTGGACCCCTAGCCTGGGAACCTTCATATGCCGTGAGTGCAGCCCTAAAAAGCAAAAAAGAAAGAAAAAGAAAAAGTCTTTATGACATAGTGTGATCAATGAAATAAATTAGTTGACTCCTTTGAGTATTAGTAGTGTGAACAGAACTCGTTCCCTTCCCCCCTTCCCCTCTCACACATACAACATAGCAATTAAGTGATTTGCCTACAAAAGTATTTGGCATTACTAAGATATGTATACAGGCAGAAATATTATTAAAACTGAAATCAGCTCTTCTATTTGGAAAATATAAAGAAAACTACAATACAATTGACAAAGGGATAATAATCTGTTATATCCATATTTTGCTTCCCAATATAATAGACAGTTAAGGTTTTTTTGTTATTTCATCCCATAAGGAGCTATTAATCATTTAATTTTAATATTAAACATTAATGGTAACAGGAGTTCCCGTCGTGGCTCAGTGGTTAACGAATCCGACTAGGAACCATGAGGTTGCAGGTTCGATCCCTGGCCTTGCTCAGTGGGTTAAGGATCCGGCGTTGCCGTGAGCTGTGGTGAAGGTTGCAGACGCAGCTCGGATCCTGCGTTGCTGTGGCTGTGGCGAAGGCCGGCAGCTACAGCTCCTGTTAGACCCCTAGCCTGGGAACCTCCATATGCCGTGGGTGCGGCCCTAAATAAAGCAAAAGACAAAAAAAAAAAATAATTAATGGTAACAGTACTATACATTTCTTTTTTGATAATTTTTTACGAAAATGGAATTATACTATCACAATAGTATGATAAAAATATGAAAATAAAATGACATTACCTTTCTACTTTTTACATCTATCACTTGAACTAGATATTGAGATTTTTCATCCTTAAAATGTTTTTTATAATATTTTTCCTTTCTCAGAATTTTATTTTATATTGAGGTGTAGTTGATTTACAATGTGTTAGTTTCAGGTGTCTCTCAAAGTTATTCAGGTATATAAATATAGATATCCTCTTTTTTTCAGATTCTTTTCTAATATAAGTTATTACAGAATATTGAGTAGAGCTCCTTGAACTACACAGTTGACCTTTGTTGATTATCTGTTTTATGTATAGTAATAGGTATCTTTTAATCCCAAACTCCTAATTTATTCCCTCCGCCTGACCTTTCCCCTTTGGAAACCATAAATTTGTTTTCAAAGTCTATGAGTCTGTTTCTGTTTTGTAAATAGGTTCTTTTGTATCATTATTCGTTAGATTCTACATATAAGTGAAATCATATGGTATTTGTTTTTCTCTGTTTTACTTCACTTAGTATGATTATCTCTAGGTCCATCCATGTTGTTGCAAATGGCATTATTTCTTTCATTGTTGTGGCTGAGTAGTATTCCATTGTGTATATATACCACATCTTCTTTATCCACTTCTCTGTCAGTGTGCATTTAGGTTGCTTCCATATTTTGGCTATTGTAAATAGTGCAATGAACATTGGGGTGCACGTGTCTTTTCAAATTATAGTTTTCACCAGAAAATTCCAGGAGCGAGATTGCTAGATCATATGTTCGTTTTATATTTAGTTTTTTAAGGAACCTCTGTATTGTTCTCCATAGTGGTTGTACCAATGTACATTCCCACCAACATTTGTAGGAAGGTTCCCTTTTCTCCACACCTTCTTCAGCATTTATTTATTTTGATGCTGGACATTCTGACTGGTGTGAGGTGATAGCTCACTGTAGTTTTGATTTCCATTTCTCTAATAATTAAGGATATGCTTTTTCACCATCTGTCTGTCTTCTTTGGAGAAATGTTTACTTAGATCTTCTGCCCATTTTTTGATTGGGTTGTTTGGTTTTTCATTACTATAGGAGTTGGATCCAAAAAGATATTGCTGTGGTTTATGTCAAAGACTCTTCTGTGTTTTCCTCTAACAGTTTGAGTCTCTGGTCTTACATTTGGGTTTTTAATCCATTTTAAGTTTATTTTTGTATATGGTGTTAGAGAGTTGCTAATTTCATTCTTTCCCATGTAGCTGTCCAATTTTCCCAGCACCACTTATTGAAGAGACTGTCTTTTCTTTGTTGTACGTTCTTGCCTCCTTTGTCATTGATTAGTTGACCATAGGTGCATAGGTTTATTTCTGGGCTTTCTATGCTGTTCCATTAATTTATATATCTGTCTTTGTTCCAGTACCATACTATCTTGATTACTGTAGCTTTGTAGTATAACCTGAAGTCAGGAAGCATATTTCTTAAAAACATTGTCTTCCCTCAAGATCTGTGCCTTCCTTTATTCTGGGTGTGTTCCCATTTCTTTGGTTGTTTCTGTTCTGTCTACTTCCTGGTCTGATTCTCTCTACTCAACCTTTAGGTATTAGGACTCCTCAGGGGTCAGTATTAGCCTAGTATATTTGTCTTCTGATTCTGCAATCTCTTTCATGGCCGTTGTACCCATGCCCATGTTTTTATTAAAACTTACATGCAAATAACCAGTGAAGTTATACCTCTAACTCATATTTCTCCAATGAATTCCAGAACAGTAGATTTGATTGCCTGGCTGGCATCTCCATCTTTATGTGACAAAGCCACCTCCATTCTAAGTGTCCAAAAGGGAACTTTCCATCCATCCCACAAAACTCGGTCTTTTCTCATTGTCCCCTTTATCAGTGAGTGCTGTTACCAATCTATCTAGTTTCACAAGCAGGAAACCTATTTCATCCTTGAAATTTTTATCTCTCTCACCCACTTATGTCTAAACCAATACCAATTACTGAGGATTTTATCTCCTAAAATCGTTTGATACACTTCTCTTCATTTCCTCTCCTGTGTCCTCAACCAAGCTACTGCCTCTCACTAGGAGTATAGCAGCAGTTTCCTTTCTGGTTTCTTTGCTTCACCTCTTCCCTGGTCCCTCTAATCTATTCTCTAAAATATATTTAGTTGGCTAAATATGATGATATTAGCACTCATTCACATTCATCACGTTAGTAGTAGTTTCTGTTGGCCACAAAAAAAAAAAAAAGCCATAAGATGGACTTCCCGTGTGGCTCACAAGAAAAAAAAAAAAAAGCAAAAGAAAGGAAGATCTAGACATTGTTTCCCTCTCCTGGCACATCTCTTGTAATGCTTCCCTCTGCTTTACCTCCTCTATGGTTTTCTTTCTGCTCCATGAGTAGGACTTCTTTATTCCACAAGACTTTTGCACATTCTTTTCTTTCTGTTTTCTCTCTTTCTCACCTAGATAACATCATTACCAGCAACTCCCTGTGGACAGACATCAAGAATTCCCTGAGCAGATAAAATTCCCCTACCCTGTAACATACAGGAATAGGAATGTTGGAATTCCATCTGTGTGTATATGTGACTAATTAATACTTATCAGTCAGACTGTGTTCTAAGTTCCAGAACCTGGCTACATCAGTTGTTTCTGCTCACTATTGTTTCTACAGAACGAGCCACATAAATATTTTTGAATAAGTGAATTGGTGTTTAACATTTAACTGCACACCATTATTACAGGTGTATACATATAAGAACATGGTATAATAATGATAATTTATTATATTTTATGACAATTTTGTATGATAAAACAGTTCCATTTTATGCAAGAGTCTTTTGGTTCTTAGTGTCATTTTTCTTTTTTACTTTGAACAGTTTTCAGTTCATGTATTTTTTCTTTCCTTCATCTGTCTTTGTAAACTCTCATTGGCACTTGTCAATATTAACTGCCTTCTTCATACCTCAGCTATTCTTCCTTGATTCTACACTAGTCTAGTCCTTTTTCTCTGTTTCTTACAGCGGCTCTCCCCTTTCGCTCTTCCCAGTTGCCATCTGTGGATATTCTGGAAAAATGATTTACTTTTGGCTTTTATCTTTGCCAATCTATCTCTTGAAGAAGATGTCTATTTTCTTTTTTAACCTAAAATAGTGTGAGATAATGTATTTGAGTGTAAAGATGAAGTAGTAATTTAATTTTAAATTGTTTTAGAGAAAAAGAGACATTGACCACTAAGTAATTTTCCTGAAGTATAGAAGCTGGGGAGGACTTAAAGGCAAATTGAAGATAATTCCTCTGAGATGTGACAGAAGACTTTTGCAGTGAAAATAAATTTCACTGTATAAAAACATATTGTAAATAACAGTGTTCCCATTTTATATGGGAAAGACAATAGTTTTTAGCCAAACACAGAAGGAAAAAAACTGTATTATCTCAATCATTAACAGACTCTTAAAAAAAATGAGTACATTGAAGCAGAGTAGAGTGGTGGTTGCCAGGGATGGGGAGTTGGGGGAAATGGGGAGATGTTGGTTAAAGGGTACAAGGTTGCAGTTATGTAGGATGAATAACTATAGAGATCTAATGTACAACATGGTGACTATAGTTAATAATACTGTATTGAATACTGGAAATATATTAAGATAATAGATTTCAGGTACTGTCATCCAATGGTTGACTATGTGAGATGATGGTATGTTAATTAGCTTGACGGTTGTAATCATTGCACTAGGTATTTGTATATAAAATCATGTTGTACACCTTAAATGTATAAGATTTTACTAAAAATAATTTTTTTAAGTGACAACACTAAAGAACAAGGATGCAGAGAAACTAGGTCTCTTAAACACTGGTGAGGGGAATGCAAAATGGTACAGCCATTCTAGGAAATAGCTTGGCAATTTCTTCTAAAATTAAACATGAAATTACTGTACAACTTAGCAGTTCCACTCTTGGACATTTATTCCAGAAAATGGAAACTTACATTCACACAAAAACCTGTACATGGATGTTCATACCAGCTTTCTTATTACTAGCCAGAAATTAGATACAACCCAAATGACCATCAATGGGTATATGTTGAACAGACTGTGGTATATCCATATCAAAAAATACTATTTAGCAATAAAAATAAATGAGCTATTGATACTATATACAAAAATGATGATGGATCTCAGCGGCACCATGCTGAGTGAATAAAAGAATCAAAATTTTACATACTCTTCTATTCCTTTTATATCACATTGTTGAATAACAGAATTATAGAGATCAAGATCAGATTAATGGTTAGGAATGGAGGATGTTCTCTATAGAGATGCCACAGGGCAGCCTGTAGTAATGGACCTGTTCAGTGTCTTCATTGTGGTGTTTGTTATATGAAGCCATACTTAGTAAAATTTTATAGAACAATACACACACACACACACACACAGATGGTCACCAATGAGTACACATGTAACTGGTAAAATTTGAGTAAATTCTGTGAATTATACCAACTAATTCCCAGTTTTTGTTATTGTTGTTGTCATTGTTTTGATTTTTAGGGCCACAAGTGCAGCATATGGAAGTTCCCAGGCTGAGAGTAGAATCAGAGCTGCAGCTGCTGGCCTACACCACAGCCACAGGAACACCAGATCCATCTAAGCCACATTTGCATACTACACCAGAGCTCATGGCAACACTGGATCCTTAACCCACTGAGCAAGGCTAGGAATGGAAGCCACATTCTCATGGATACTAGTCATGTTCATTACCGCTGAGCCATGACAGGCACTCCCTAAATACTAGTTTTTACATTGCGCTACAGTTGCCAAGGCACTGACACTGTAGGGGATAGGATGAGGATTGCACAGTACATCCCTGCATATTTTGTTGCAACTGCCTGTGACTCTATTAATTGCAAAATAATTTATATATAGTATTAAACCTTTAACAAGACCTCAGTGCCTAAAGGCCCGTGTATCATCATCAGACCTAATCAATGAGTAAGTCTTACAAATTAATAAATCCACCACTCAGGGAGCAGACAAAGGACGGTTTAATGCTAACTCACTAGAATGCAATCCATTTTTATTATACAGGAACATGCATCACTTATTGAACAAAATGTCATTGTGATTTAAACCTTGTTCTAAATGTCCTCCCTTGTGAAGTACTGTGCTTCAGGTTGTTTATGGCCAAAAACCCTGTACGGAAAGGACTGGCATTTCAGAAGTTAGGCTGGTCCATGAGCATAGTAACTGGACAAGGCCTGAGATTATTTGTCTTTTCAATCTGACTCTACCTACCAAGCCAAGGAAGTGTGGACAACCTAAAATTTAACAATTGTTTACCTATGGATTACCTGGCACTGAACTAAGCATATCTCATAGGACTTTCCTCAGTAATAAATGAGGAATAATAATGTTGCTTCACAGGGTTACATCTTGTTGGCATTAAAATGAGAATATGTGAAACTGCTTGGTGAGTGATGGTGTTGGAAATAATTTTTGTATTTTGTATTATAACTTTTAATATTAATGAACAGCTAATTTATATATAACTACCAAATAAGTTATATAAACAGATACACAGATCAAGAGACAAACCCTGTGCGTGTGTTTATGATCTCCTTGCTTTAATCTGATCTTAAACAAATCCATCCTTCTAACTGCTTCCCAGTCATGTTTCTAAAACACAAATAAGATCCTGTGCCTCTAGCTTAACATCTTTTTAAGAGTCCTCTAGCTACAGGGTGAAATTCAGACCTTCAGCACACAGAACCATTTTCAGTGCGGTACCTGCTCACATCTCTCATCTCTTTATCTGCTGTTCGTCACCATGCATACTTCTCTTTAAGCCATGATATTTGACTTTACAGATAAGTCATAAAATTTCATACGTATGACTTGTTTCCACTTACTGGAATGTTCTCAAAAAATTACTATCACCGCATACCTTCCACTAAAAATTTCTATACTTACTCTAGCATTTGCTTGTAGAACATTGTTAAAAAGTGTTCCTGACTACCCTAGGTCAGAATATGGTAACCACCAGGAGTTTCCGTCATGGCTCAGTAGAAACAAATCTGACTAGCATCCATAAGGATGCAGGTTCGATCCCTGGATTTGCTCAGTGGGTTAAGTATCCGGCATTGCCATGAGCTGTGGTGTAGGTCACAGACATGGCTCAGATTTGGCATGGCTGCGGCTGTGGCCAGCGGCTACAGTTCCGATTTGACCCCTAATCTGAGGACTTCCATATGCTCAGATTAAGCCCTAAACAAAACAAAACAAAACCAAAAAGAATATGGTATTCTTACAGAGAAATAATTCACTGTAGATAATTCTATGCAAGTAATTGTGTACTTTTTTTCAATGTCAGGCTTTTTCTGATTTAATTCCTTGCTCCTTGAGAGGAGGATTTGTGCCTGTTATCTCTAGGTTCCTTGTGCCTAATTCTTTGGAGGCGCATAAGTGAAAGATTAAATACCACAGCATTTGTCTGACTATTATTTATTTATTAGATCATTATGTGTTTGAAACTCAGGCATCCACACTGAAAAGGGTTTATGTCTAATAGTGAATATCAGCATGTATTATTATATTCACATATGCACACATAAGAACTAATGAACTAGAACAGGATAATCCTTAGTGCATTATTTTGTCCTGAGTACTCAGTGAATTGTAGAAGATAAATCTCAGAGTAAAATGTTTGTTGCAAAATCTAGATCACTTGTGCAATCAGAAGTGTCTTCGGTTTATCTCTGTAACATGTCTTCTCTAATTTTTTTGCCTCAGTCTCAAAAGAAATGTCAGTTATAAAAGAAGCACAACTTGTGGGTATTTCTTAGAGGGGCTACAAAACTAAGATATGTTTGGTAATGTCAGATTAATACCAAGCTGTACAGATGCAGGAAGGATAGAAATTAGGAGAATCACTTCTGTTCAATACAGTACAAGCATGTTGGACCTGCTGTTCTCAGTATGAGCACGGGTGCTTTAAGTCTCTGGCTGGGTATCTGAGGACAAATTGCTAGGAAAGTGGATGGCTGGCTTGGACTGTCTCAAAGACAAGTGTTTGCTTCTGCTTGAGCTATTGTTGGAGTTTCCCTGAAGGGACTTAGAACGGAATGTCCATTCCAGGGAGTATTCAGTTTCAGATAGCTGCCTTGCTGAGCTCATTTTCCACCCTGAGGGCTGGATGCAATGATTGGAAATCTTTCATCTCTTTTAATCTGTAATGGAGCTCCTTAATAAAAGGAAGGTTAGTCACTGGGTAACTATGTGCACAAGCAAAGAGCCCCATTACCCATATGCCCAGCCTCAAGGTGAGAAATGTCTTCTGAATGATTCAAACATATGGAATTGAAGGGGCTTAAAACAAAGATAGCATCTGCTGAGGCAATCTAATAGCCTGTTCATATTTATTAGGTGGAATCTTTTGCCCTAGAAATAATGTTTATGAGTATTTTCTTGACAAGTGTCTATGAACTGTATTTTGGGCTCGATGTTAACATACTATTCATGCATTACAGAAATCTATACATCTAGTGTACCCAGGCATTTTATGAGAAAAACTAGCTTGAGTGATAATAATGATTTGCTGAAGCAGTGGACCCTCTGACCTGATTTTAAAATGAAATTGAGTTTCTACAAAGTAATACAGTAACTTTTTTCTTTCATATTTTATCTTCAGGTACATTATTTATATTAAAGAGGTTTTTATGGGACATCATGACAATCTATTGTGACTTGGAAAATTTTAACCAGGGAACAGACATGATACAGACTCATTTTATCCATGACAATTTATGATGATAGTGTTGTGATTAAATTTTCTTAATGAAGGCATACATTGCTATTGTATTAAGTCATAGCTAAAGTAGATTATATGTCCGGTTTTTGATCTTCATATGGCGAAAGTAAAGAGCTACCCAATAGAAAACATACCAGGCCTTGAATAATATGCTGTACCTAAATTAGACTTACAGGCATTCTTCTGCCTGGGGATCATACCGCATATGATTGAAAATTGAAATTACAGACTAAGAATGAGAAGTAGGAGTTCCCGTCGTAGCGCAGCGGAAACATGGGAACCATGAGGTTGAGGGTTTGATCCCTGGCATCGCTCAGTGGGTTAACGATCCGACGTTGCTGTGAGCTGTGGTGTAGGTTGCAGACATGGCTCAGATCTGGCGTTGCTGTGGCTCTGGTATAGGCAGCTGTAGCTCTGATTCAACCGCTAGCCTGGGGACCTCCATATGCCCTGGGTGCAACCCTAAAACGACAAAAAAAAAAAAAAGAGGGAATCAGAAGTAGAGGAGAGTTTAGTTCTAATCCAAGACAACTAGAAACCAGGTTGTACCACTGAATAATTAATATGCATAAATCCATTACCTTTTATAAGAAACAATAATGATGAAAGTATTTCTTTTATATAATTTAATTCCTAAAAAAGAACTGTGTTGGAGTATATTAACATTCCCACTTGACAAATAAGGTAACTGAGTCAGTATTATTTGTATTACAATTTGTAATTAGATTAATTATATTATCTCTCCTATTAGATTACTTCCACCTGCGTGTTTCAAGTCATGTCTTATATGCGCTTATATTTTCACAGATTTTAAAATATTATTTACTAGGAAGAAGCTCAGTAAATATGTGTTGGAGTTTCTGCTGTGGTACAGAGGTTAAGAATCTAACTGCAATGGCTTGGGTTGGTGCAGAGATACAGGTTCAATCCCTGGCCCAGCACAGTGGGTTAAGGATCCAGCATTGCCGAAGCTATGGTATAGGTCACAACAAAGGCTCAGATTTCGTCCATGTCCTGAGAACTTCCACATACTGTGGGTGTGACCATAAAAACTGTGTATTGATTTATTTGTATCCAAAAGTGATGGAAGGAGTGACCCATTGCCCGTAAATTTCTTTTGACCTAAACCGTTTGATCATGACATCTAACATTTTAGAAATATAACATAGAAGGAATCTCAGATAATTTAAAAAAACAGAATTATGCACGTATACACCCAAACTCCTGAAAAATGAAATAGGCCATTGGTTCAGACTGCAGCTCAGCCATACGATGCATTTGAGTTTTGCATGTCTGGTTCAAATGTTCACATTAAAATATTATACCTGGACACGCATTCCCTTTTGGAATCTTGAGTACTTAGTACTTACAATAAGCAAAAACATATTATTTATAATAGAAGTAAAAAAAAAAGGATACTAATTAATTAATATGCCAAGTATCTTTCCACCTGCAGGAAACCATTAAAAATGTATATATACACTCTAAGTGTAGTATACTTTTTTATCAAGGAGCATAATCAATTGCTATAAATATTCAAATACTTATTTATTCAATTACTTGCCTGGTCTATGCTTATATTAGTTTCAAAGTTCTTTCAAATGTAAATTTCTATGGGTGTAAAAGGGACCTAAGAGTTGTATATATAGGGAAAAAGAACATCTGGCTTTCAATTCTATACTTTGATTTCATTTAAACCCATTTTAGAGAGTTTTTCTTTAAGATGAAATCCAGCTTTCATATTGTATGAATGTGTGTGTATCTCTGTGTGTGAGTGTACATATGTGTTTGTGTGTTGTGAAGAAAGAAAAATACAGGATTCTAATATGGGTTTCCTAGGATAAGGTTTTGTCCACCTGAAATAGCTCATTTCAGATATGTGAATTACTGTTTGTTAGTGGATGTGATTAAACATTCTTAAAAATTCATTGCCTCTAAAAGGAAGAATAATTTCTTGCTTAAAGATAATTTTAATGTAAGCACAGATCATTGTTATGTAAACCGAAATTTAAACAAAAGGATTTTAGCATTAGAATATATTTTCTCTCCTGCCTAAATTTGAAAACTGATGAAATTTTAGGTCTGTTTTAATATATATAAACGAAAAGCTCATGTATCTATAAAATCTGTATATCTAATTTCCAAGGCCAAGATGTTAAGTAATTTGAAATTAAATTGCCACCTATTACTAAGCATTAGTCAAGACTATTTTAGCATCTGCTACTTGTGAGTTAGGTGTGTATTTCTTGATATTAGGCAGTTTATGACTACAAATATGCATGCTGCCCAAGAGCAGAGAATTCATTTCATTGACTGCAATTAGGAGCATGATTTTTGACATCTTATTCATTGGGAGAGTGTCAATTTCATATTAATTAGAATGAATGTATTCACATCCTTAGTTAATAAGTTTTCTCATAGAAGAAAATCTAACATGTCCGGTATGCTTTGAGGGCCAAGGTTATTCCTTTAAACAAAACAGGAAAAAAGCCAAAGGAAGTGAGATGGTGTCTTTCACACTAGTTCCAACAGGAGTATTTTGTTGAAAAAAAATAATAAATCTTTCTTTAGATGTAGTCAAAGAATGTAGTTTGGCATCTCTCCTTAATTCTCAGAGTTTTGTGCCTGTTTTTCTTCTCTTGCACTTGATTCTTGCCTTTAATTCACTTGTCTACAGGACTGTCACTCCCAGTAGGCAGTAAGTTTTATGCAGTGACTACTGTTATTTCTATGTCACTAATGCTAAGCAACATTCCTAGTGATTGATGCTTAATCACTGGTATCTGAATGGATGGACCCTAGCATGGCTGACCTCTGATATCATCCTTATCTGGTTTTGGCCTTGGTTTTGGTTTGAATTATGGAAAGAGAAGTGGCTGACTCTAAACAGTACTGTATATTTAAATAGTTCCTGGTGTTTGTACATTGTAGCAGCTTAGACAATGAAGGAGATAAAATATTAAAACAGACTATGCATGGTCAAGGAGTATTTGTGCATTTTCAAATTTTTAAAGAAGAAGATTCAGATCCCCTTTCTAGGTGACTAATAATATCTATGAAAACTCTTGCTGGATATACAGTACCATGCTAATATAAAGATTTTCCATGAAGAAAAAACCCACTGACTTCTTGATTCATTTAGATTTGTGATGGTGTGTGTGGTCAAATTCCCTTGCTTAGAAAAGATATACCATATGATACAACAAAATTTTCCAAAATATTTAGGGGTTCCTTCCTTCCCTCCCAGTACTGAATTTCAAGCAACACAGTAAATACTACACCATAATAAGTATACAAAATTTTTGCAATTCACAACACAGTAATCGTAAAGTTGAAGAAAACAGTTTCTTTCCCCTCAAAAGAGAAGGATAAAATTATACGAGTAACAAGTCTAATAAAATATGGAGATTGCTATGATGTAGTTTTATACAGGGTACAGTGGTAGCATGTGAAAAGAAACACCTTAGTCTGCAAGGAGATTCAAGGCTTGCAAAAAATGTGAAGTGAATTGGACAGAGGTTTAAGGGAGGAAGAGAATTTGTCATATTGAGACGCAGGAAAGGATAT
This sequence comes from Catagonus wagneri, assembly GCA_004024745.2. Taxonomy (NCBI): domain Eukaryota; kingdom Metazoa; phylum Chordata; class Mammalia; order Artiodactyla; family Tayassuidae; genus Catagonus; species Catagonus wagneri. The sequence continues at coordinate 15,070,036 of PVHT020000193.1, forward strand.
TTAAGACAGAGGTAAAAGCACATAGAATGTGGAGTAAATGTAGTATATTTAGGAAATTAAGTAAGTTGATATTAGATCATAAACCCAAAGATATGGTAGGGCAAAAATATAGTAGACTCATATCATGAAGAGCACACCATAAAGTTATAGGCCATTTCAGGAAGTTTGGAAGCCATTGAATAACTTGAGCAGAGAAATCTGTACAATCTAATGTTTACATTTTAGTTCTTTTTTTAATGATTTTTATTTTTTCCATTATAGCTGATTTACAGTGTACTGTCAATTTTCTACTGCACAGCAAGTTGACCCTGCCACACATACGTATATACATTCTTTTTTCTCACATTACCATGCTCAATCACAAGTGAACAGACATAGTTCCCAGTGCTGTAAGGTAGTATCCCATTACTTATTCATTCCAAAGGCCATAGTTTGAACCTATTAATCCCAAATTCCCAGTCACTCCCTCTTGGCACCCACAAGTCTGTTCTACATGTCCATGATTTTCTCTTCTGTGGAAAGGTTCATTTGTGCCCTATATTAGATTCCAGATATAAGTGAATTCATGTAGTATTTGTCTTTCTCTTTCTGACTAACTTCACTCAGTATGCGAATCTCTAGTTCCATCCATGTTACTTTAACAAAATAACAATGGCATTATTTTGTTCTTGTTATGGCTGAGTAGTATTCCATTGTGTATATACACCACATCTTCTGAATCCATTCATCTGTGGATGGACATTTCAGTCGTTTCCATGTCTTAGCTATTGTGAATATTGCTGCAATGAACACGTGGGTGCATGTGTCTTCTTCAAGGAAAGTTTTGTCCAGATATACGCCCAAGGATTGCTGGGGTATATGGTAGTTCTATATTTTGTTTTCTAAGGTACCTCCATACTGTTTTCCATAGTGGTTGTACCAATTTACATTCCCACCAGCAGAGCAGGAGGGTTCCCTTTTCTCCACACCCTCTCCAGCTTTTCTTTTTTCTGGACCTATTAATGATGGCCATTCTGACTGGTGTGAGCTGGTACCTCATGGTAGTTTTGATTTGCATTTCTCTAATAATTAGTGATGTTGAGTATTTTTTCATGTGCTTGTTGGCTATCTGTATATCTTCTTTGGAGAAATGTCTATTCAGGTCTTTTGCCCATTTTCCATTGGGTTGTTGGTATTTTTGCTGTTGAGCTGTGTACGTTGTTTGTATATTTTAGAAATTAAGCCCTTGTCAGTTGCATCATTTGAAGCTATTTTCTCTCATTCTTTTTTTTTGTCATTTTAGGGCCGCACCCGTGGCATGTGGAGGTTCCCAGGCTAGGGGTCTAATCGGAGCTACAGCTGCCAGCCTACGCCACAGTCACAGCAACGCGGGATCCGAGCCGCGTCTGCAACCTACACCACAGCTCACGGCACGCCGGATCCTTAACCCACTGAGCAAGGCCAGGGATCGAACCCGCAACCTCATGGTTCCTAGTCGGATTCGTTAACCACAGCGCCACGACGGGAACTCCTTCTCTCATTCTTAAGTTGTCTTTTTTTTATGGTTTCCTTTGCTCTGCAAAAGCTTGTCAGTTTGATTAGGTCCCATTTGCTTTTATTTTTGTTGATTTGGGAGACTGACCTGAGAAAACATTTGTAAGGTTCTTATCAAAGAATGTTTTGCCTATGTTCTCTTCTAGGAGTTTGATGGTGTCTTGTTCTATATTTAAGTCTTTAAGCCATTTTGAGTGTATTTTGTGCATGGTGTGAGGGTGTGTTCCAGTTTCATTGATTTACATGTGGCTGTCCAGTTTTCTCAGCCCCATTTGCTGAAAAGACTGTCTTTTTCCCATTTTATATTCTTGGCTCCTTTGTCAAAGACCAATTGACCGTAGGTGTCTGGGTTTATTTCTGGGTTCTCTATTCTGTTCCATTGGTCTGTATGTCTGTTTTGGTGCCAGTACCGCACTGTCTTGATTACTGTGGCTCTGTAATATTGTCTGAAGTCTGGGAGAGTTATGCCTCCTGCTTGGTTTTTGTTCCTCAGGATTGCTTTAGTGATTCTGGGTCTTTTATGGTTCCATATATACATTTTTGGATTGTTTGTTCTAGGTCTGTGAAGAACGTGGTCATGTGTAATGTGATAGGGATTGCACTGGATCTGTAGATTGCTTTGGGTAGTATCGCCATTTTTACAATATTAACTTTTGCAACCCAGGAGCATGGAATATCTTTCCATTTCTTTGCATCCTCTTTAACTTCCTTGATTAATGTTTCATAGCTCTCAGCATATAAGTCTTTCACCTCCTTGGTCAGGTTTATTACCAGGTATTTGATTTTTTGGGGTGCAATTTTAAAAGGTAAAGTATTTTGGTATTTTTCTAATATTTCATTGTTAGTATACAGAAATGTGACTGATTGCTGAAGGTTAATCTTATATCCTGCTACTTTACTGAATTTGTTGATCGGTTCGAATAGTTTTGAGGTTGAGTCCTTAGGGTTTTCTGTATATAGTATCATGTCATCTGCTTACAGTGACAATTTTACCTCTTCTCTTCCAATTTGAATACCTTTTATTTCTTAGGTTTGTCTGATTGCTGTAGCTAGGACTTCCAATACTATGTTGAATAACAGCAGTAAGTGGGCATCCTTGTCTTGTTCCAGATTGTAGTGGGAAGGCTTTCAGCTTTTCTCCATTGAGTATTATACTTGCTGTGGGTTTGTCAAAAATGGCTTTTATTATATTAAGGTATGTTCCCTGTATACCCACTTTGGTAAGAGTTTTGATCATGAATGGATGTTGGACTTTGTCAAATGCTTTTTCTGCATCTATTGAGATGATCATGTGGTGTAGGCTGGCAGCTGTAGCTCTGATTTGACCCCTAGCCTGGGAACCTCCATATACCACGGGTGCAGACCTACAGAGATTAAAAAAAATACTTTTTATCTATTTTAGTTTTAATGTTTGCAGAAGACAGTGACACCATCTTGATGGATCATGAATTAGAAAAATATGTGGAAGTATAGCCCCATAGCAGTGATTCTCAATCTTGACCCTCCATGGAAATTACTTGATGATTATCAAAACACAGATTGCTGGGCTCCACTCTCAATAGATCTGATGTGGGGGCCAATAATTTGCATTTTTAGAAGTTTCCAAGGTGATGCTTATGTCCCTGATCCAGGGACCACACATTTGACAACTCCTGATCTAGAGCATTGCACCTAGATTGCATTTTAGAACCAACTGGGAGATTTTAAAATTGTGCCTATTTACTGCCCTGCTTCTAGGCCAATTAAAGCATAACTGAAAAACACACAAGGGGCAGATTGTGTTGAGCCAGTGTTCTAAATGCAGGTATAAGATGTTTCTGGTTATATCCCAAATAAGAACCTTTGTAGAGCATTAGGAATGGAAAAGATGGAATTCAATTGAGAAATATTTAGATATTTAATTTGTAAAACTTAATAATGAAATTTGACTAGGTAATGAAGATAGGGAGAAGGGTTGCAGAGGAAAAAAAATGTCAATATTGACTTCTTTCTGACTTGGGCAAATATAGGTTAATATTGTATATATTTGTACTTATATCCTTTTAGAAATTGGGTTAATGAATTAATGAGGACTGTTGAAAATGTTGTCTCTTCTCACTTTTCCTCTGAACCAATCAGATCTGTGGGAAATAGTTTTGTAATCCCCACTGCTACAAGGATTCAGTTGCTTGAGAGGTCTTTTTATTCTCCCCTGAATTAATGAGGACTGTTGAAAATGTTGTAGTGCAAATGAATTCTTTGTGCAAGGTGTAATTAACAATTTGTAGCCACAAAGCAGCAGAGGGCAAAAGTATAGGAGAATAAAGATAAGATGGTCAGAAAAAAAGGGAAAAAAATTGACTGGAAAAGTGGAAAATAGGAGAGAGTAAAAAATATGTTAAAATTGAAGATTTTAAGAGATGATATAGGCAGACAGGCAGGCAGTCAGACAGACAGATGATTAGCAGATCTGGCTAAAGGAAAACTGGTATTTGGTCTCTGGTTTTGCTATTTTGCTAGCTTGACACCTTGTCATGAATAACATAAGCACAGAGCCTCACACCTGGAAAAGACCTGGGAGATGTTTTCCAAACCCTTCTTTTACAGTTATCAAAGTGAGATTCCAAATTTCATAGCTAGTTAGATACAAAGCCAAGACTAAATAAAACCCAGGTGGTTCATATCTGGTGATTTTCACATCGTACTATTCTGCCATATAGTTATATGCTTAGAAAAAGTGTATGTGATATGTGAAGGTCAAGTTGATATCTTAATACTGCTTTCACAGTCCCCACATCTTCATAAAGAGTGATACATTCATTTCTTTGCAGGTGAACTATTCAGTAATTACATATGCAATTATTCATGTATATGCGCATGTCATGTACCAATGAACATATATATGTTTATAGCCATCATGCCTGGTTATTTTAAAAATAATCATTTCTGTAGCAGTTGTCTATCTTGCACTTTTCTATATATGCAGAAAAAAACAAGAACAAACAGAATTAGGGAAGACCAAAGAATTAGTAAGTCAAAACCATCACTCTCAGAATAAAAATAGTTATCTTTCAAAAGCCCCATGACTGGGCCTGTGTGTGTTCATCCAACCTCATCTTTTCCTGCATGCATATACCACATATTCCAACTATGCTAGACTATTTTATTTTTCTAGAAGATGCCCTCCTCACTCTCATCTCTGCACTTGTACCTACACTTTGATTTGTCCCTTTCCCCCTCTTGGTCACATAGTAAATTACTGAATTTCTTTTGACTAAACTTCCTCTACCTAAAATTCCCAAATTTCCTCTGACATAGAGTTGAGTGTAGTCCTTTCGGTACCTTACATATATCTCCAAAAGAAGTTACCATATTGCAGACATTACTTTTCCACTACTATTTATTACCATTTTATTAACTCCCTACTCATAGAATGCAAAATGTAAACCCCTGGAGGCCAAGAAGTATGGATGAAATATTGGGAAAGAAATATTTACAGAATGGTTACTGTGATTACTGTAGAGCTCTACACATACTGGAATAAATATTTAGATTTTTGAGTCATGTCTTTACACTGAGCAACAATATTAGTGGATACTCTATGTTATAAGCAGTGTAAACCAGAAATATTCATATGTGTGCATGGAGATTAAACATTCATGATGTTAAATAAATGGTCAGTTCTTATAGAGTATTTTGGAAGTTAAGACAGATTCCATTTTAATAAGTTTTCCTTACATAAACTACGTTGTTAAGTTCATCTTAAGCTATTTGAGTATATAACTTTCATATAAATTTGCATGATATGCATGTTTAAGATATATGGAAATGAAAAGCAAAATCTTGTGAACAGAAGGTGATAAGATTTTTTAAATTTAGCCATAATATCTTTTTTCTCAAGTTTTTGGAATATTTTGTTAACATTATTATTAGAAAACTTAAGCTCTGGAAGATAAATCTTTGGAATTGTTGACTTGGAAACAAGTCAGATAGCCAAAATAAAATTTCACCCTTAATTATCAAAGGATGTATCTAGAGTGAGATTACACTTTAGATTATTTCAGTATTTCTAATTGTACATTTCAAACTTTCTCCAGTTAGTATTTTATTATAAAAAATTATATTTTAAATTTATTTTTAGTTGAAGATGAGAGGAAAATTGGCTTCATTGTAGAAAAATATTTGAGAATATTTCATTTTGAAATTCCTGGGCTAATTTAATCTTGTTCCCACTTCCCTGGAAAACCTTGTTTAACCCTTTTCACATTAGCATTGATTGCAGTTTCCTTATTATAACACTTATGTGAGATGTCTGTGCCTGTAGTATTGAGCCCATATTTGAATTCCATGCTTATTGCTATCCCGCATGAATTCAATGACAATAAAGATCATGTCTTATACATCTTTGTGTCTCTTACAACAAAATAGATCTCACTTCCACAGAAGATACAGACTTGAAGTTTGAGATGACAGAATAAGAACATGTGGTAGATGGGAAGCATACATGTAGTCCAGGCCAGACTTATAGAGGAAATGACTCAGAATGAGCCAGGAACTCAACAAGGAAAATCAAGATTATGAGGTAATGAGTGGCTGGTAAATTTTGGGAGAGGAGAAAAAGGGAATGGTGATAGCAGACATCGTGGTGGCAATCCTCAAAGAATGCTCTATGGAACAGTAATTATTCAGTATGGACTCCCTCTGTTTTTCCCCACCCTTTAGTCTTTAGTCTTATAAGTTAGGAAAATGCTGCTTACTATAGAGTTTCACAGTGTGTATGCAAGGTGCTTTTTTATTTTATTTTATTTTATTTTATTTTATTCATTTATTTTTTTTTGTCTTTTTTTTAGGGCCGCATCTGCGGCATATGGAGGTTCCCAGGCTAGGGGTCTAATCAGAGCCGTAGCCCGGCCTACACCACAGCCACAGCAGTGCAAGATCAGAACTGAGTCTGTGACCTACACTGCAGCTCACAGCAATGCCAGATCCTAACCCTCTGAGTGAGCCAGGGATAGAACCCACAACCTCATGGTTCCTAGTTGGACTGTTTCCGCTGTGCCACGATGGGAACTCCATTGCAAGGTGCTTTAGAATCCTGCAGTAAAGGTAATTTTTAACCCAGTTTTCCAAACTCAATTAACCTAGGAACTCCTTCCACATCCAGCCAATAAACGCAACTGTGTCTAATGTTTGACGAAATGCATTTTGAACTTCTTAAAAAGAACTAATCGGCCTGAGTAATTAGGATGATGATGATAACATTAGCAGAAGTGGAGAAATCTGGAATTAGGAGCAAGGTGAGAGAGCAGTGGGAAGAAGGTTGTTTTGAGAACTTTAACTGGGAATGCTGGATGGGTATCCAGGTGGGTGTAAAATGTAGGCATTTGAGATAGAGGACTGAAGCTAAGAAAAGAGTCAGAAATATTTGGGGATCATCTAGGTGGGGCTGAGAGTTGAAATTAGAGAAGAGAACAAGATTGCAAAGGGAGAGCGTATACTAACAACGGAAGGATAAGAGGACTGTGGAGGAGTATAGATGTGTGTGCCTCGTTTAATACTTATACCCAGATCATGAGGAAAGGTTCATCCCCAGCTTAGAGATGAAAAACTATAGCACACAGAGCTTAAGCAACTTTTTCAAGGTTACATGATTTTAAGTAGAAGACATCAGATTTTGACCTCTGCTCTAAAATTAGCTCTGAATTTGATTGTTTGGATAAATACATAACTAATACATTTTTTTAAATATTTTTTAAAATGTTTTCATTGAGGCACAACAACCATATCATTTTATTGGGTTTCTTTTAGTTGTTTTTCTTTGAAGTACAATACATTTCCAGTTACTGGCCCAAGAGAAAGACAAAATATATTATTTGGTGCGAACAATGCCTTCATTCACAATAGATACTTAATTATGAATTAGGCTGATCTCTACACAATACCATTTCCCTAAAAATAAGTCCTAGCAATTGAATGTGCCATACTGAATTTGGGTTGCAGTTATGGGGATAAAAATTAAAATAAATAAAATATCAATCTTCCTTCTCTTGTTTTATTTTTTTACTTTAGGCACATAAAATTACATTTATAGGGACACATTAAAATGCATTTTCTAGATAATCATTTCACATAATTTGAGCAATTATTTCAAATGACATTGCATGGAGATAAAACAGTTCTGTAAAATCAAGGTTTGGCTTTGCTTTTGTTTGACCTAGATTTCTTCTTATTAATTTTATAACTGTACCTTAGTTTTCAAAATCAGAGTTCATCTATAAATATTCATGTCAGTTCACAACAAAGCATCATTTTAAAAAAGAGAAGAGTGTTTTTATTACTGTTTCGATAGCAATACCTAAGAGTATAATATAAATAGGTGCATGTACTTCTATTTACAAATTACAGAGAACTATGAGGAGAAAGCAAGATCTAATATAAAATAATTTCTTTAATTAAAACACCACTTTCCATCTGGAAATGACACAAAACCATTGAGATTATGCTAGCACACAGGGACACTGCACACGTGCACGCTCTAAGACATATTTGCCTTCTGCATCAGTGTTCAACCAAGGTAAAATAATGCACACCATTGAATATCAGACTTTCCATCTCCCTTTCCTGGCTTCCTTTAAATAATCAAAACACAATTGCCTGCTTCTTGCTTTCTACATCGATTGCTTTACGTGCCAATCTTTGTATCACAAGCATTCTCTTTCCTCTTGTATTTCAGCACAGTGGTGGCAGTGGCCATGACTTAGAGCCTTAGTGAAATAAAGGACATATTATGCACAAATTAAACCCACTGTTTTCTTTATGGAAGCAGCTGTGGACTGTTTCTGATTCCACCCTTCCCCCACCTCACGTTTCAGTGTAGGCATAAGAAGGAAAATTTCATGGCTTCAAGGTCTAGAGCAAATGGAGACAGAAACATTGTCGCAGAAGAGAGACCATGAAAGGCAGGGAAATGGAGCCCTTGGAGCAAGAGTATGAAACCCACAGGTGGTTTGTGGACCACAGGAAACAAAAGAATGTAGTGTCTGAGTGAATAGGAAGGTAGGAGGCTAGTGGAATCCCCGTATAGGTCTTAAGTCTCAGTGTTGTCAGTACAGGCTCTGGTAGTGCTGCTGAGCTCTGGCTGAGCGCCTACCCCAAACCTAAAATAGGCAGCCTGACTCCTTTGTAGTGGCAGCCAGAGGCTCAGCTGTAGAGGAATGGCTATCTTTCTCCTTGCTTTTCACAAAGAGCAGAGGGTTGGTGGGCCTGAGTGTACACCTGGCAAGACAGCAAGTGCTGAGTTTAGTTGTCAACACTGCTGAAGGTAATTTCAGACTTTCACTCCAATCAGTTGCTTGGACCCTAGGAAATTTTTCTTCTCTCCTACATCTCCCTCCTTGCCCATAAAATATATATTTCTTGAGCCAATTTTAGAGTGATTGTCACCAATTGTTTTTTTCTTTAATTATCAAAGCAATAACATCCTGTTTAGTGGCTAACTAGAATTTTATTTATTTAATTTAGTAGAATTTAAGAGCTTTAAATATACCTATTGAAGTACTCAAAAATATTTTCACTCATATATATATACATATATATATATATATATAGACTCTTGCCCCTAACATCAGTATGTAAAAATAACACTTCTACATTCTTTATATTCTAGCATATTCAGTTTGAAACTAGGATTTGGATTACGTACATTTTAGCAGGAAAAAACCTCATTTTTAGTATTTTTCATATATATTGTAAATTAAGAGACTGTGTTTTTGTTAAAGGTTCAGTTTCTAATCACTCTTTAAATGATTATTGTTAGGCTTAGGAAATTATTTTAAACACAAAACTTTAGTTTTCCTTAGGCATGTTTTCCTTGATAGGCTTCTTTCTCATACAAACTGGCTGCATGAATTAAAATGCAAATACTAGTTAACTGTTGCATCTTGTAAATGTATTAAGGTCTAACTGATATCTTTATGCAAATTAGGAAAATAGATATTCTATAATATCAGTCACAGGATGGTTTTTTTCCCTATTCTCCTTTTCTGCTTGCTAAAATTAACGTGTGATTAAATCACTGTTTTCATAATTTTGCCACTTAGAGAATCAAATCAGAGAAGTACTTTTAAACACTTTTATTGTATAAAAGGAAGTATCTTTTACCAAATGAAAACAAATACAAACTTTTCTTTCAATGAATCAATCAATGATATGACTTCTATTTCGGATTGTTCTTAGGGTTTTGTTTTGTGATTTAATTTTTTTTCTCCCTTTCACAGATATATGTTTTGGGGTGTGTAGTTTGCTGTCAATACTTTCCACAGTAATCAGTAGTTTAGCTCTAAATGGAGGATAATTATTGCATCTGGGGAATATACATTAGAAACGATTGGCATTTCTGGTTCATACATAGGTGGAGAAAAACTCTACCAGATGAGCACTTATTTATTTATTTTCCTGGCCAGAAATATTGGGCAATGTGTGGAAAAAATGTAGAAAATATTGGGTTGACAGTTTATAAGCAGGATCTCACAAAGGTTGAATGGACCTAATGTGCTGATAGACAGCTTTTTTTAAAATGACTTCCAGTACATAGTGTTTTTTTAAACATCTGCGGATTAATGTTCATGGCAAAGAGAATTAGATTTTTTTTCACTTTAGTCATTATAATATCTCTGCAAATAATAACATTGCAAATTTTGAGCACTTTGTGGCAAGTACTGTGGTGAGATCTTTAAATACATTATATGAATACATTCTTAGGACGGGCCTGCAAGGGAGCTGTCATCACTCCCATTTTACAGATGAGGCATTTTGAGTAACATACGTAATAAAACTTAATTCACTGTATTCCCAAAATTGTATGTGTATACTCAGTAAACCTCATAGATAAGGGAGAAATATGTGCTTTCAGTAATTTAGATAAATACTCTTCTGCCTGTGATATTTATTTCTGTAGTCCAGGAATATAAAAACATCTTTATTCATAAAATATTTGGAAATAGAATAAATTGTTTGGGGAAGTTACTCTAATATTAAATTTATATAAACAGAAACAAGGTTTGTTTACCCTTAAAAAGTGTGTGGTAAATATGGTTACCCCAGGAGATTTGTATGTTTGATTACATATTATTTAGATGTTTAAACAGGTGATGTGTCTCCTTCAGAATAATTAACAGTGGAGGAGAGCCATGTGGTACTTTTCTTAGGTAGTAGTAGTTATGTCTCAGATTGTAATAGTTGTGGTATTCTGATTTGCTTTATTTTTGACTACTGAAGCATTTGTTTTGGAATCTTTGTGTTATCTTCTACCCTTTATTTAGAAATTGTATACTAAAATTTCTACAAGCAACCTCCTTTTTCTATTAAGTTTGTCATCTAAAGACCCAAATTAAAATGCATATTTCATGAGTTTCCATTGTGGCTCAGCAGAAACAAGCCCATGAAGATGCAGATGCATGGAGTTCCCATTGTGGTGCAGTGGAAATGAATCTGACTAGGAACCATGAGGTTGTGGGTTCAATCCCTGGCCCCACTCAGTAGATTAAGGATCTGACGTTTCTGTGAGCCTGTGGTGTAGGTCACAGACGTGGCTCAAATCCTGTGTGGCTGTGGCTAAGGCGCAGGCTGGTGGCTTTGGCTCTGATTCGACTCCAGGCCTGGGAAACTCCAAATGCCTCAGGTGTGGCCCTAAGAGGTAAAAATAAATAAATAAAAATTTTAAAAGATGCAGGTTCAATCTCTGGCCTCACTCAGTGTGTTAAGGATCTGGCATTGCCATGAGCTGTGCTATAGATCACAGACACGACTCCGATCTGGCATTGCTGTGGCTGTGGCGTAAGCTGGCAGCTTCAGCTCCAACTTGACCCCTAGCCTGGGAACTTTCATATGCCACACCTGTGGCCCTAAAAAGCAAAACAAAAAAAGAATCTTATTTTAGCATCTAATACTGATTACTCTCATAGTTACATTAAATTACCAATTTAGCAACTGATGTAAGTTACTGTTTTAAAATCTCTATCCTTGAGTGTACATATTTTAAATCTGATTTCAAGTATTTATGGTGTCCTACTGATTATTTTGAATAACTTCAGACGGACTCCAATTTGCCATAACTATTTCTGAAGTCAGTTTTTCTTATTTTGCTACAATTTTAATGAGATATAGCCTGTGTATTAGAGTATGAAATATCTTTTAAGGGTTAAAATGTAATTATAGTCATGTCTCCTTATTTCAAGGCTGCAGGCATCAGTCAGTTTGGCAATAAACACTGGCTGCTTGAGGGTCCAATGACTGACCTTGAGTTGAAATCTCAGCTGCTTGCATCATGTGACCTTCAATATTCTGTTTTTATCCCAGTAGTAATGAATACCTTACATTCAAAGAGATTGGAGTGACTTAGAAAAGATATGTGGTACTTTTCAAAGAAATGTAGCACTAAAAGTTGCATGATGCTTTTCACTTCAAAATAAGCAGAGGATCATTATTATGGCAGAGAAGTCCAATTTAATTTGCATTTAGGTAACGAAAATGTACTGCACGTTTGCATTAACTTATGAGATTTTTGCCTAGTTTGATTTTAATTTTTTATAAAACTTTCTATTTAAAAATAATGATATGGTATTTTGACAGTGTGGTTTACTCATTCTGTAGGAAAATTTGAGGTACAACAAAAAATGATCATGGTAAATTTTACATTTTGGGTGTAAAAACAATGTGGCTGCATCAGTTAGAATCAGGTTTGGCTGCATGTAACAGAATACCTGAAATAGTGGTGTGTCAAGAGATAGATATATTGCTCTGTCACATGAAACAGGTCCAGTTGTAAGCAGTACATTGCTGGCAAAGCAGGACCATGGTCCTCAGTGATCCGGGAACCTACCATCTTTCTATAGTGCCTTCCATTCTCAGGGTTACCTAATAGTCTAAGGTAGTTGGACCTACAGCCTTCCATGTAGCAGGAGAAAGGAATCTAGATTAAAGAAAACGGTACATGTTCAAGTTGAGTTATTTTCCTTTAAACAGCTTTCCCCCAAATTCCACTGGCTTCTTTGCTTAATTTGACTTATAGTAGACTGTGTAAAAATAGTCAAATTCTTTCTTTTATTGCAGGTGCAATTGAAAACTTTGTTTAAATCTCTGGTAACAATACTTTTGAGCATTCTTATTCCCATTCTCTGGGGGTGCAGATCCATGTTACTAAATTGTGACTAAGTATGTGTGAATTTTAGCTCAAGTTTTCTAAAATTCCAGTTTGGAACCCTTGGAGATATTGATACATCTATTCACATTTTGCCCAATACTCTGTATAAGTGCTTTATCTAAAGTCATAGGAGTTCCCTGGTGGCCTACCAGTTAAGGATTCGGTGTTGTCACTCCTGTGGCTCTGGTTTGTTCCCTGGCCCAGGAATTTTTTCATGCCCAGCAGGCACAGGCAAAAATGAAACAAATCAAAAGACAGTATAATTTTAAGTATATTTTTAAAACCATGAGACCAAGGAAAGTATAAAATATTTTTCTTTGTATACTGTCTTCAAAACATATTGCTGCTCTTTCCTTACACTAGTGGACGCTGGTGATGCTCTGCCAAGTCCTCTTTATCAAGTCAGCTCACCCATTGTTCAGCTGCTGAAAGTGCTGACTGTCACAGTGGCTTCTTTCTCTAGAGAAATGCTCTTGCCCTAAAGGGTGTAATGAGCCTGGAGGCCACATATCTTTCATCCCAAGTCAGCTTGAAGCCAATGACTAACAGATGGGAGGGCACAAAAGCCCTGCCCCTTTGCCACAAGGTGGGACGGAATCTGTGCTGCAATTTGTGCTCCAGAACTCCCACTGGGATCATGTTGAAATTGATCTCCTATTAGAATCTCATCCTAATTTAGTTTTCCCTTCGCATGTATCAATCCCTTCATACCCTCACTTCTTTGAGCAGTTCCTCAATACATCACTCTTGCAAGTACCCTTGTATTGAGCTTTCTTGTAAGAACTCTGATCTAAGACAGTCTTAGTAAGAAATCAAAATTGCCCAAACATTCTTGTCATTCAGTGTAGGATACACTTAGAACTGTATCTTAAAAAGAAAGGTGAGAGATTTTAATACAGTTGAAACTATTCAGGAAAATTATGAAATCTTATTTTTATGTCTCCATCCTAACTCTTCTGCCTTTGAGAATCCATTGGTTCCTTCTGGTTTGACGTATTTCTGATTTTCTACTCAGTTTTGCACATAACAGGTTGCTTCTGAAAAATAATAACCTCACTCATAGCTTTTGCAATAACACCTTGCACAGAGTAGATGCTCAAAATACATCCATTACATTAAATTGATCCATTAAAATTTATGTTACTTCTTTGATAACCCCTCCAGAGTTGGTCAGACATCTCTGTTCAAAGTTGGGAAATTACATGTCCTAATAGAAAAGGAAGACAAAAATTGCATGACCCTTTATGATACATGTATAAGTGTACGTGTCTATGGAAGGTATGACATTGAGGATTCAATCTGAGGTCTTAAGTTATTGATTATTTTTAAGGGAGCAGGTGGTCTAAGGACAAGGGTTAGTTAGATATGGATAATAGAGAATAATGGAAAAACAGCTTTTTGTTAGAGAAACTATGAGCAAATTACAATCTTACCAAAATTATTAATGCCATGACAAATGAAGATGAATGACATTTGCCTTTGATATCATTCCACTTCTACTCACTATCCCTCCATTTACAAATGCTGTTTAATCCCCCCCTCTCATAAACAAAGCCACAGACACACACACACGCTTCTGTACTCATCTTTTAGTGCCTGTGCCTACCTGTTCTCTGGTGAAGCCAAGAATCCTATGTAGGTAACTACATCTTCTAAGTGCTTCTAATAGCAGGTTCCTCTTGTTTATATCAACTCTGTATGCTATTTCATCTGAGTTTCTATTTATACAAAATATTTGTTGTTCTGACTCAGGGGAATTTTCAGGACACAAACCTCTTGACAGCCTGAATTAGTTCAGGTCCAATTCAGAAACAGAAGCCTCCAGATTAGAAACCATAGAGCTAAAAAAGTGCTGAACAGAAACAGGGTGTGACACGGACTCATGCTAAACTAGACTAGGCAACAGAGTTACTCATAACACAAGAATCTTGGCAAGGGTTGAAGTGGGTGTGGAGAAAGGGTTGACTTGGGCTGAGTAGTTGAAAATCGGGAGGGTTAGAGAAAGAGTTCCTCTGTAGGAAGACACACAGGTTTAAAGGCTGCACCTTGCTCTTAGTTTATGTTCAGAAAGTAATAGGTGAATGGATAATAGGCAAGTAATAGTGACAAGATTTATTATTTAAAAATGTGGGAGAAAATTCAGGTTTGAGAGATAGCTGTTTGGAGAGCTGCATATGTGAGTAGCTTTAAATAGAGAGTGTGTCAAGTTTATAAATGTAACCTAATACAATTCTAAGTCTCTGTCAGCTCTTAAAATGTTGCAATTCTTAAAATTATGTAATCCATACCAACATTTCATGGATAAAGAAACTGAGGCCTGCAGGTATTAAATGATATGCCCGGGACTTCAGAACTGTTGATGGCAAAATCCAAACTCAGCACATAGTTGTGAAGAAGACCTCTCTAGTTCAAATTCTAGCTTGTGCATTTATTCATTGCGTAGTATATATGCACTTCAGTTTTCAAATCTGTAAAGTAAGGATAATCAAGTAATGTGATTATAATAGAGTCTGACATAATTCAAATGCTCATTAAATGGAAGTTGTTGTTGCTACCCTTTGTTCTTCCTCAGATGCCTATGGAAAGGGCTCTCTAGGATGACAGCATCAAATGACCTGTGTCAGTTCTGCCACTTGATCATTTTAAGACTGTAAATTTCGCCTTATCTCTGAACTTTAGTTTCTTCATCTGTAAAATACTGGGAACAAAACTGGCCCCTTCTTACTTGGTTGCCATGACAATTAAATGAGATGACATATTTTAAAAGTCCCAATATATAATAAGACCTGACACATAATATGTAATAAAGAAATCACTAGTGTTTCTCATATTTATGTCTTTCAGTGAAAATTAACTATAAAATAGAGCAGAATGAGTATTTGTTCATTCATAATAAAAGGTAGTATATTTCCCTATCTAATCAATGAAGAAACTAAGACTAAAAGAATTTAAATGTCATTGTCAGAACTATTAAGAGGGTAATCCATATTTCAAATGCAGATATAGCTGATTCATGTTATTTCTACTTCATTATACTACTTTCCTATAAAGTTAAAATAATATGTCCTAAATCATGATATTGTTGTGACCACTGAATGTCATAAGTGCATAACATAGCAGGTGCTCAGTAAATGATTCCTTTCTCTCCTTCTCTAGGGAAGAAATAGTTGTTCGTCCTAGGTTTAGCCCCCTGTGTTACCAGCCAAGTGCCTCAAGCACAACAGGAGGAAAATGGCCTAATGGTGTGGAATTTCAGGCAGCCACTTTGATTTCTGTACTGAATCAAGCTCTCCTCAGCTCTTCAATTCTCTTCCAACAATAAAAGGTCCTTTGGTTGTACCCACAAGCATTGATTTCAAAGTGACAGGAGGAAGAACACATTTATGCACATGAGATTCCAGGTCTTCCACAAGAAGGGGAGGAGAACAATATCATGTCAGTCTCTCCTCCCATAATTAGGCAGGTTCTTTGATTGTTCTAAGTGAGCCAACAGGTAATCTTTCTGATAAAAAAAGGCACACATATATTATATTCTTCAAAGTTCCTCTGACGATAAAAGACATAGTATTGGAGTTCCCATCGTGGTGCAGCAGTTAATGAATCCAACTAGGAACCATGAGGTTGCAGGTTCGATCCCTGGCCTCGCTCAGTGGGTTAACGATCCGGCGTGTCTGTGAACTGTGGTGCAGGTTACAGACGCGACTCAGATCTGGCATTGCTGTGGCTGTGGCGTAGGCCAGCAGCTGTAGTTCCAATTCAACCGTCAGCCTGGGAACCTCCATATGCCGCGAGTACAGCCCTAAAAAGGCAAAAAAAAAAAAAAAAAAAGACATATATTTAAAGAACTATGTGAGGTGCAGAAGTATTGAGAAAGAAAGCTAAGCTGACCATGAGAGAAGTCATCAAGCTGTCAGTGACATTTGGTGGGCGCCAGGTTGGGACAAATGCATTGCAATAGATAGGTCAACTCCTATTTTATTTAGCTTCCTTTGGGATCCAGTTAAAATTGGAGGTGACATGACTCAAAGCATGGCAACTTGAGAATATTTTTGGCCACTGCTTTTTTTTTTTTCGCAAAACATATCAATAGACAAAACAGAATTTCATGCATGAAATTCACAAGGCTTTTCCAATTTTATGTTAATGTTTAAATGATCATCCTTAACACCCATCCCTTTTCTTTTTCTTGCTTGAATCCTACCCTAAATTCATCCTATTTTTTTTACTTTTTCCTTATTTTAAGTTTAACCTGATTTCATGAGAATCATGAAATTTAAGTCTTAATTCTTTATCAAGTCCTCCTTGTCCATCCCAGGACAAACTGTTATCTCCTTCCTTCCCCTAAACTTTTCATCTGCTTTGGTCATCTAGTTGTTATACTGCATTAATATATGGAAATATAAGCTTTATAAATCTAGACATGCACAGTCCTATTTTGGACAGATGCCACATTTCAAGAAAACAGTAGTGAAAAGAAAACTTAGTAATCAGGTACTTAAATTTCGTGAAAAAAAATTAAAGCAGGTATGAAAATCCACAGCAACATTTATTGTAACATTTTTCTCTCTCTTCCTCGGCTTTCTGGCTTCTCATATTCACAGGAGGCTTTCATTTTCCATTGCCCAGGAAACTCACCCTTTCTCATCACCCTTCCTTATTCCAGTAACTTCCTTTTCCCTGACCATTGTATGTGTTCTTAGAAGATGCATTCCTGACAGGAGATTCTCAAAACCATTAGCAGTCCCTTTGATAACAGTGAGATGTTTTCTGTTTCTTTTATTTTTTTCTGTGATTGTCAGCTGAGAGGACTCCTGTCCTCATTTCCAGTTAGTTCTACGAGGGTTAGGGAATTTAAAATGTTATTGTGGTAGTTGCTGATCCTGTTATATAGTACTACCATTCTTATATGTATAGATAATTCCATGACTAGATTTTAAGGTCCTCAGAAGCTAATTATTATTCATCATTGTAGCTCCTCTCCCTCAGCCCTCTTAAGTTCTGACATAACGTCTTGAATTTTTAGCACTTTGTAGATTAAGCACTGAGCGATGATTTGGTGAAATGTAGAACAAATGGTATGAATTAACTGCTCTTATTGCACTATAAAAAGTAATAATAGAAACCTAAATAGACTATGATAAATGGTGACTTTTTCTTAACTCTTTGGAATATTTTACTGATATTAATTCTTTTGCTTGGATTGCCAAGTTCTTCTGAGAATTCCAGCATCTAATAGTGCTATCACTCCATCAAACTTATCATTCTCAGCTGGCATTCTATTAAGCCAATATGAATGGACTACTCCTTATGAGATAAGATTATGCATTTTAATGTCTAAAAGAAGCACAAGTAATGAATACACACATTGTGCCATTGAGAAGATAAACTGAAAGTTTTCATTCTTTTCTATTCTATATCTCTCTTGCATCAATGTACATTCTTTGGACACAAGACAATAGCATAAAAGTTTCTATTCATCAGGTCATAGACTTAAAGAAATAAAATATGAGCTATCTTTTTGGTCCTTGTAGCCATTTGGCCAATATTTAATCACATTTATTTTAAATATAAATTAGTGATTTTTAATTAGTATGTACTCATGGACCCTTTAGAAAATCAAATGAAAACACTGAGTCCAACCTCCAGATACATAAATATAAGCAAAAATGTACATACATATATACACACATGATTTTTTGTGTATATTTTAGGAGATTCAAAGACCTCTCAGCTTCAGGTTAAAATCTTTTTCTCCAAGTAAACTTAGAGGCCAGGTTATAGAAAAATATAACTAAATTGACTTACAGACTGAGTTGTAGAAAAAAAAAGTGTGTTGAAATAAAGTTTTGGACTGATAAACATGGTTTAACTAATAGTGATGTAGGGCTTTATTAAATCTTGAAGAGTTTCTATGGTTTAAAAATAATACATGTGAGGTATGATATTTCAACTAGTGATTTCTAAAGGTCCTTCTAAGTAAATTATTTTTATACCTTTGTAGAAGAATGATGATGGTCAGATCTCCCCTATGGCAAGTATTCAAATGGACATCGCTCAGTCACCTTGTCATTTCTCTATTATTTATTTGTATGTCCTGGGGGAAAAAAAGCATTATTGGTATGCAAGTGCATGTACCATTTAATGTTATGTGATTAAGTCCCTTTGGTAAAAACATAGTCAACTTTAGACTAATTATGTTTTTAATTCTTGATGAAATATTAAAATGTTAAATTCAGAATAAGATCCTAGTGGATACTACCTTGAAAGTGTAATCTCTCCCAATAGTATTTATTTCATAAAAGTTGACTCTCTTAGGCTGTTTGAGAAGCCTGAATTGTATATGTATACCTGAGGGTGGTAGAGAAGTAATGGTGAGAACCAAAAGACTCTTGTCCCTTGTTCTAAATTATCTCCCTTATTTATTATTGGTTGGTATATAGCATCCCACCAATAATAGAGTAAGGCACTACATAAACGTTATTTCACTCCTCCATCACCTCTGTCATTTCTTTCATTTAAAATATTCTTGTTTTTCTGTGTTTAATGAAAAAATGCAAGTATCTTTCGGCAAAAAGTATATCTGACTATTCTAATTTGATAGAGTACAGCAGAAAATTATATGACTTGTTTCTTAATTATTTGCATTATTTCCTGAAAGTAAAAGATGGACAGTTGAGGGATCTCTGTGTGGAGGCATAATCACATACATAGGTGGAGTTGATTTCAAGGAATTAAGGAAAACATATGAATAGATTTAAAGAAAAAAGGAATCAGGACAATATGATAGACTGTAACCAAAAGTGGAAAAAACTGTAAAAGAAATAGCTTTAGAGGTCTCAAATCTGCTTTCAGAATGCTGGGATCTAGTTTTCGTAAATTAGAATTCTCAGTAAATGTAGGACAAGTCCCAGCTGTACCATAGCATTAACATTAAAACTAAGACATATCTTGTGTCTACTTTTCCCTTAAATCCCCAGAGGTTTCAAACAAGAGTGTGGGTCAAAATAAATTCCCCTACCACTTCCTCTTCCTCAATAAGCAGGTCTCATCTGTTGTAATTCCATTTTGAGTCATTTAGACATCTGAGAGAGATAGTTTAAAGAGAAAGTACTCAATCCATCTGGTCTGGGTTTTCCAAAATTACAGAAGTTATTTCAGTATCATTAAATTTGTTAAGCGTATACAATAAAACCTGGAGAACTGTGACTCATTAGTGAAGTGATCCACTAATGTGCACTTTGATGCCTTAAATATAAATTTGCATGTTCTTGATTTTTTTCAAGGATTTTTATCTGTTTTCTTTACTTAACTCAATCCTGGCCCTCCTTTAAAGATACAGTTTTCCTGAAACACTTCATGTTTTTCCCCCCAAAGTCACTATCATTGATAAAACTCTAGAAATAATGACAAATAAAAAGATGGAGACACAAACCACCAGTCTCAGGAATGAAACCACAGATCCTGCAGTCATTAAGAGGATAATAAGGGAATAGTATGAGCAACTTTACCCAACCAATTTCTTGAAACCCAAAACTACAAAACTCAAGCAAGGTGAAATAGACAATCTGAGTAATGCTATAACTATTAAAAATTGAATTTGTAACTAGAAAATTCCTGAAAAACAAATTAGCTATAGTATTTAAAGAAAAATTAGCAATAGTTTTATCAAAATTTTTAACAGTACAGAAATCAATCACAAGTCTATATACTAAAAAGGAACGTACAGAAACCAGAATTTAACACACAAAACCATTTACAGTGGGTCAAAGAAAGTGAATTACATAAGTATATACATAACAGAATATGGCATTTGTTGGCATTTACAAAATAATGATAAGAGAAATCAAATACCTAAAGAAATAGAGTACCTTGTTTATGGATTGGAGTTCTTAGGTAAAGATGTCATTTATTCTCAATTTTATCTAAAGATTTAATGAAGTTACTATTGAAATTCCAACAAGATTTTTTGTAGACATAAAGAAGCTTATTCTCAAATTTGTATGGAAGGCCCTATAATAAGCAAAAAGTTTGAAAAAGTAGGATAAAGTACACAGAATCACACTACCCAATATTAAGACTTACTATAGACTGCTGTAATCAAGACCATGTGATATTGACAAGAGGATAAACATAGATCAATGGAAAAGATTAAAGAACCCAGAAATAGATCTACATCAATATGCCCAACTTATTTTTCACAAAGAGGCAAAATTATTTCAGTGTAAGAAGGCTAGGCATTTTCATCAAATGGTGCTAGAGCAACTGGCCATACATAGGCAAAACATAATGTCCTTTGATCTACAAATAACACCTAACATAAAAATTCACAGAGTAGAATGAAGTCATTTTTCTTTTATACATACACCACGTCCATATTGTCCATATTATTTTGTTTATATCTTAAAATAATCTCTGGAATATGTTTGGATAAAATACATTGAAGTTAATTTTATCTTCTTTGTATTTTTTGTGGGTATTAGAAATGTTTAGATTAAGTATATGAATTTCATTATATTTCTATTGGCCAGTGCTAGTCTAAGTATAATTTCCAGTTTCAATTTGTTTATATTTTGAATGAGATTTAAAAGATATATGTGATGTAAACTGCATAGAAAGCTAAAGATTTTTATTGTTTTTATCCAAGTTTCATATGTGTGTGACTAAATATTTGAATCCTTTTGCTACCACACTTTATTATTTCTAAAATGTTCCATTTAGTTTTTGCATAAATTAAAAAAATTTGTAATTATATTCATTTAAACAATATTGACTATAATCTATTATAGTTAATTGGGGGTAGCAAAGCCCTTGTCTTTGTGGAACTTAAATTTGTCAGTTGCTACTCTTTACTTATAGAAATAAGTATAGCCAGTTAATTAAGTGGCCTTGGGTTCACAGTCAACTAGTGGGGGCAGAAGCTATGTGCCTACCAGAGAGCTGGGTAATCCATCTTACCGTAGGTATTAGCCAGCATGCTTTCCAGAAGAAATACAGTGTTTGTTAATTTAGCAGGTTGGATAAGTAGATATTGGCTACATGGAGATCTGTTCAGAGTTCCTCCTCTGTATTTTGTCCTATTGACTGCTTTTTCAATTCCCCCCTTAGGCTCCAGATTCATCATGAGTTTTCATTTCTCATTGGCATATATGCCAGTAAGTAGTAAGTAGTGAATAAACTATCTGATTTCTGATGAATGAAATGCTTTGAGAAAATATTGTCAGATTTTAAGCCAGTCAACATCACAATGCAAGCCAGATGCCCCAACCTGTTAAACCTTGACAATTGACTTCAATCTTAAATTTGTATGTCTGGACATTGCTTGGAAGGAATTGTCTATCTTTGTTCAGTCCTTTAAAGTTAGCACTGGAAATTGGTTTATATGCTCATCTAGACATTTTTGTTGTTTAGAAATATATTTAATGGGATCCTTCGACTGGATTCAGAAGAAAAGTAAGCTGTCATCCGAAGATTGTTAACCCCATCAATAAATTGGTAGCTCTAGGGCTTAGAGAGCACTTATATTGTTTCAGTGGCCTTAGTGTCCAGTAAATTTACTCCAATAAATAGTAACTAAAGCAGTTTTCTTGACAGTTACATTTTCTAGCCATTGATTTTCGTAAATGTATGGCATTTAGAATTCTGAGAGAGCTTTGAGCAAGCTTGAGCCTAGTTGGAATGATATGAATAGTGATTCAGTTTTTCTATTCATTAGATAATTTAAGCATTTATGCAATTAGGAGGCTGCAATAATCTGAAAGGTGGATTGGATGAAAAACAAATGTTCACAGGCCTTTTGTGAATGCAAGGGAATCAATAGAGGCTGAAAAAAATAACTACGTTGTAGCAAGTTGAAGAATCTATCTTATTGGGAAATTCAAAAAAATACTCAGGCATTTGTGTGTTCTTTGCCAGTTATACTGCTCATTTAACAACTCCTTTCCTATACTGCCATTTATTTGAAATCCTGAGTTCTATATTTGATTATATTTCACTTAGAAGTCTACCTGTATCCTTCATGGTTTCTATTGATTTTGTCTCCATTACCATCAAGTTGCTTTCCATTAGTAATGCTGCCCCCTGCCCCTAGCCACATTCAAGTTATCATCACATCATCTCGGTGTATTGTGTTTGTAACTTTTCTGGCAAATTTTGAAAGTTTCCCCCTCATCTATTTTTTTGTTTGTTTGTTTTCCATGGTGCTTTTCTAGCTTCCATTTACCTGTTTTCTCTTCCTCTTCAAAACAGCTCATGTAGTTTGATATGTCCCCCAACATGTTTACTTACCTACTTCATGTTTCCAAGTATGGTAAATTTAAATTTATCCTAAGACCTAAATTATCTGAATTCAAGTTTATAAGAATCAGCTCTATGTCAAGAATTTTCTAGGCTTTAATTTCAAAACTACCATTCAGGTCATAGTTTATGATCCAAATCAAATAAGTGAGTGCTCTACACTCCCAGTTCCATAATGTGAGGAAGGAAAGTCATAATTAAACCTGGGCAGTGTTGTAGGATCCTAAAGTTCCTTAAATGTTAAAAACATATGTACAATGAATGAAGTTACTTATTTTTTATTATTCAATACTGTTATAAGAGTAATTGCCACACTGTGTGTATGTTTAACCGTAATCCTAGTTTAATCAGACAATTTCACTTCAGCACGTTGTATAAAACTCTGGAAAGTTAAAAATAAAATATTTAAACACTGAAGTACTCACACACGTGTTCCCGTCCTCCACCAATCTTTCTCATTACTTTAGAGTTTAAGTATAGTCATGGTCTTACATAACAAAACAGAAAGAGTATTTTTTGTTTGCCTTTCAAATTATTTATATCAGGCCGTTAATGGTGCTTATTTTGTGCCAGGCACTGTTCTAAGCACTTTGTAAATATTAAGTTATTTAATCTCATAAAACCTTTAAAATGGAGCAATATTATTCTTACTTTATAGATGAAGGAATTATGACATTGGGTGATTAATGAACATGCTCAATTTCACACTGCTCTGAAGTGGTAAATGGAAACTAACTCTGGACCATCTTATTCCCAAGCCCATGCTTCTAATTCCTTGGCTCTGCTATTTCCATACATGGTATTTCTATGACAAGTTTCAGCCCTTCTGCTTAAAGATAAATATAATAATTAAACAATCTTATTTCTCTATATTCAAAACTATCCGGAGTTCCCGTCGTGGCTCAGTGGTTAACGAATCCGACTAGGAACCATGAGGTTGCGAGTTTGATCCCTGGCCTTGATCAGTGGGTTAAGGATCTGGCGTTGCCGTGAGCTGTGGTGTAGGCTGCAGACGCGACTCGGATCCCGCGTTGCTGTGGCTGTGGCGAAGGCCGGCAGCTACAGCTCCTGTTAGACCCCTAGCCTGGGAACCTCCATATGCCGCAGGTGCGGCCCTAGATAAGGCAAAAAGACCAAAAAAATATATATCGCAAAGTTAATTTTGCCTGCCAAACACGTTTAAACAAGTTTTCATTTTACAATTATTCTTCTGAGTAGAAATTGGCCCTAAAATACAGACAAAAAAGTTATATTTAAGATGAAATAAAGTTTAAAAAACTGTTTCTAGGTGAAGGATATATGTGAGTATGTGGTTCACTTTTTGAAACTTTCCTGTAAATCTGAATTTGTCTTAAAATATAAAGTTGAAATATTTCAAAATAGTATTAATCAAATTGAAAAATATAAATTGGAACAGTACTTCTTAGTGCACAAATTCCAGGGCACGCCGTTCACATTATATTCCATATGAACAGTGGTCTCTGAAGTTGTACAATGAGAAAGACCTAAAGTAATTTAATTGACATTAAAACCATAGAAGAATAACAACAGAAAAATAAACTGATTAAAGAACAATAATCTGGGGAGTTCTCTTGTGGCACAGGGTTTTAAGGATCCAGCATTGTCACTCCAGCAGCCTGGTTCACTGCTGTGGCACAGGTTCAATCCCTGGCCTGGGAATTTAGGTATGCCAGTGGACGTGGCCGAAAAAATAATAAAAGACAGTAATCAGGATTACACCTCAGTTTCCATGATCATGTTTTTTACATGTTCTTCATGAAGCATTTTTTTTTTTTTGCTATGACAGCAAAAATTCTCAGGACTTTTCAGAAATAATATCATTGTTTAAAATACCCGTAACTAATAGGAGGGCAAGGACGATGTTAGTCTTATTCACAGATGTAATCTCAGAGGCAAGGCAATACCTGGTCCCTAGTAAGTACTTAATTTGTGAAATGGATAAGAAAATCAGTGAATAACAGATGTATATTGATGGTGCTTTTCTACTTTATTTTCAAATATACTTACTTTATTAATAACTTCTTATATTTATTTGTGTAGAAATTAATCCCTTCATTTGATGGAATAGAAAAACAGTAGTCTAGATAGTTTCAATTACTCATCCAGGTTAACCCAATGAATACATATATGTATATGTGTGTGTATGTATACAGACATATATGTATATGTGTTTAAACACACAGATACTCATAAAGCACAGTGAAGACTTGCAGACCAAGGTTCTTTGTACTATAGTATATTTGAACTGAGAAGAGAAAAAATCATTGAGAAAGGTGGTTTATTTAAAAGTAAACATAAATGTACAAACCAGGGAGTGTACTTTTCTAGATACATACTCCATAAAACCAGAGAAAATAGGAAGTAAATTCAGTGAAATAGTTAATAGAATAGTGACCAGTAAACTTCATAATTCAAACAAATCCACATTTTCAGAATTTAGAAATTGAGTATTTTCTTTATTGAATTCATCTGCAAATAGGAAATTATGCTATATATTTTATTAGACATTTTAATTTACTTGGAGAGTATTGATTAGTATTTGGAAAGGGAAATATTTCTCAAGCTTACTTATATTTTTGGAAGAAAAATTGTGTTCATCTCTTTCTTACATCTCTTCATATATCTTATTTCACTTTTAATTTCCTGAAAACTTATTTTTCCTGTTAAATTATTCCTATCCCTTTCTCAGTGATGACCGATAATGGTAACGTTGAGATATGTTTCCTTCTAACATCTAGACTACCATCCAATCCATATCAATCACTCCATTGTGTTTTTAAAACCTGGTCTCCACTACTGAGATCTCTCCTGGGCTGGTATTCCTGTTTCTTACCATCCCCCACTTCCCACACTAAGAACTCTGTGCTCCTCCACCATCCTTTTCAATCAGTTCAGAAAGCTGTCCCTAATCTCCTATTCTGTTGTTCAAACAACACCGTAGTCACTTTTGTTTACTTTCTTTTCTTCCTATGCATCCAAACTTTAGAGTTTATCTTATTCTCAGTTACTTCTCTACTACAGCTTTTTTGGTTTGACTTATAACATCATATCATTCTGTCCTGTATATTCTCTTTTCATTACTCATTTTACTCAATACCCTTATTTTCTTCTTATGCTATGACCACCTTCATGAGAGTTTCTATGCATGAAATAGCATTGCTAACTACAAAATCTTCTATTTTCCCCTTTGTTTATTTTGTTCTAGTATCTATTTATTTAATTGGGATATAATTGGTATATAACATTATCTTAGTCTCAGGTGTACAATAGAATGATTGGCTGTGTGTATATATTGCAGAAAGATCACCACAGTCTAGTTAACATCTGTCATCCTATAAACTTACAAAATGTGGTCTCTTATGATGGGAACTTTTAAGATCTACTCTCTTAGCAACTTTCAAACATGCTCTACAGCATTATTAACTATAGTCACCATGCTGTATGTTGTTACTTATTTTAATGTGTTTTTAATAAATAACTATCTAGAATAATGGAAGTAAAAAAACATATAGATGAATTGTGATCTTCTACTGTCTCTCATTTGAGAAAATTTTATTTCTGAATTTTATTATTTGTCTTTCTCCAAATACTTTCTCTTCATACTTTTTCTCTTATTTATATTCTAAATGTGTTTCTGTCTAATTTAGGTGGGAGAGTTAGAGTTATTCCTTGTTTAGTTAATAGTTATGAATCATACTCCCTAAAGATAGACATGTATTATCAAAAATGCTACAAGAAGGCTAGCACTGTCCCCATGCACTCCCCATTTCCTTGGGCCACAGACAAGGTATCTTATGGATGTTCTTGCTTATAGGATGCTCTAAAACTAAGCAGAAATAAAAGGTCATCTGTTTCTGTTTCATAAATTTAAGGGATTTTCCCCTGAACTTTTTATTCACACTTCTAATTATGAGCTCATAATACAGACAGAAAACTGTGATTTTTTACCATGGTATGCTGAAACCCAAACTGACACGTAGGAGGAAGGAGCAGAAGTTCTGTGGGTTTGCCAGGATGGTAAGGACATGTTGTCTTGAGAATTACTTACTAAAGCCAATGAGTTCATGAGGATGAAATAGAACACTATATACTACTAATCAAATGTAAATTTAGTCCCTGAGCTTAATTTCCTTATAACTTCAAATTTGCAAATTTAAGCAATCATTTCTCCAAATCTCCTAATATCATATTAAAAAGATGTTTAATAAGTTTTTAATTTATCTAAGTCTGGGTGCCAAAGTTGAAAAAACAAAAAAAAAAAAGAAAGCAAAGAACAACCTCAAGTGCCAGCTCTAATTAATTGGTAGTATCTTCTTGGACCGAAATGTTGAGAAGGCCCCATCTGGACTAGCAGGCAAGTACAGTGATCTATTAGCCATGCTTACCATCAGCCCAGGAGAGGAAGGAAGGCAGGATTACTGAGTATCCATGGACCCTGTTATGCTAGGAGAACATTTTTAGCATGTCAGATTTGTGTTTCAGCCCTGTAAATTATTAATTGGGCCTCTTATCTTCTCATCTATCCTATGTTGTTTTTGATATCTGATTTAAAGATATACTATGAAGATATTATACCCCTAGAAAGAGTTGATGCCTCTAAAATATAGATACATGATACTTCTATAAATTTGATTGTTTTTAGAAAATAAACTGGGTAATTTATAAACTACTGTATTACTAGATTTTATCATGTTGTTTATTCTTCTTTTTTTTTTTTTTTTTGTCTTTTCTAGGGTCGCACTGGCAGCATATGGAGGTTCCCAGGCTAGGGGTCTAATTGGAGCTGTAGCCGCCGGCCTATGCCACAGGCACATCAATACCAGATCCAAGCCACATCTGCCACCTACACCACAGCTCACGGCAACACCAGATCCTTAACCCACTGAGGGAGGCCAGGGATAGAACCCACAGCCTCATGGTTCCTGGTCGGATTCATCAACCACTGAGCCACGAAGGGAGCTCCTCGTGTTTTTTATTCTTTATAATCTAAAGGTGAATGTATTGATCTCTAAATTGGTTAAGGATCAAGACTGATGATTTCAATTCTAGAGTACTATCTTTAGCAAGTAAATAAAACTTAAGTTATAAAGCTTCCAAAGATAAAGTTCAAGAATGACCAGGCCTTTAAAAACTCAATAATAAGTGTGTTTCATTTATTTCTGGCAACTGCAGATGAATTTGACATCTGTTTTTGCCTCCTTTTTGTGAAAAATTTACTTTGTGTATATTCTATCCATTTTGTGTGTGTGTAACACTCTATTTTAACTTCAGTTAATTAAGTGAACTCTAAGGGCATGGACCAGCCTTGATCTCCAACAATTTTCAATTTTGAAGAGACAAAGGTGACTTCTGAATTATTGTACAAAAATTCAGTATGTAAAAGTAAGCAGGAATAGTGACTACAGTCTTTGCTTGAGGACCATGTGGAGAAAAAAAAAACATAAGACTTTCATTTTGGCAAATGAAGAAAAAAGTTATTAAGACATGTAATACAACAAAAAAGAACTCGCAACATTTAGCAACAGATTGGCTGTGGGTAGCAGAGGCTTATGAGAACCTGACAACAACTTTCTAAGTTTTTATCTTGGAAAACACGAGTGGGTTGATTTGCACTTTGTATTTTAGAAGTTGAAAATGTTTTTACTTTGAAGAACTTTTCTTTTAACCGTTACTCTATCACTTTTTAAGTTACATGATTCCCCTATCATTATGAATAAGGGGAATGATGCAGTCCTGAGCACATTTCTGCTAAAATGTGTATGTATTTTAATTTTAATTTTATTTTTATTAGAATAAAGTTCATTTACAAGATTGTATCAATTTCTGCTGTACAGCGTATTGACCCAGGCACACATATATATACATTCTTTTACTCATACCATCTGCCATCATGTTCTATTCCAAGAGATTGGATATAGTTCCCTGTGCTTTACAGTAGGACCTCATTGCTTATCCATTCTAAATGTGTATGTATTTTTAAATGGCCTATTCATAGTGCAGAGGCTTCCTATGAACATCTATTCTAAGAGTGTTTTATTCTATCATTTCCATGTTACCAGCCTGACATATCAGTGTTTTATGTGAGGACAAAAATGTTATGAGTTCCCATTAAAATTGTATAGTTTTTTGAATCTATATTTGGTGAAGCCAAGGAAAGATGGGAACATCTCTTTGACTTCTCAGTACTGCAGGGCTTGAGCATAAGTGGACTTTCCTTCAGTTTATTAGATAATTTCAAAATGTCAAACTTCAATAATAGTTTATAATGTTGCTAGACTAATATAACAAATAATAATCTAGTAACGCAGGTCATTCTCAGGAGCAGTAAAACATCATTATGGCACTAAAATTTTTTGGAGCATAAACACATGACATGAATTTCTTACATAAGCATACAGGCAATGAAAATTTTATAGAAAATTAAATGAATGAGATTTTGAAAGCAGCACAAAAACAGAGGGCTTGATAGTGACTTAGATTTACTCAACATAGAACAGTCTGTATCTTGTAGGTCATGACTTTCAAAATAACCAAAACGAAAAAATGTTTATTTGTTCTCCGATTCCTGATTTTTTTCTCTGATTTGTTCCCACATTCTGACAGCGGTGCCCTGACTCTTCCAATCAGACCCCAAATGTCAGTTTCAAATACTTTTTCTTTTTTTTTCTTGTTAATTCCTATCGGTTGTGAATTTGACATGTTACTAACATCTATTCCCTCTCTTCATATTCTAATTGCTATTTTTCCAACAATGGACTTTGTCTCCATTTTCTAATTAATTATTTCTGTCCCTTTCAAAGTATCCTGTAAGATTACTCTTCTTAAAACCTGTTTGAATCCTTTCTTCATTAAACTCTAAAGCCTTTGTTATGTTGACTTCAGTATATCATTGCCAGTTTAAATCTCTAATCAACTTATCCTAATTATAAAAATGGTATTTGACATTTGAATGCCACTTAATACTTTCAAAGAGCATTCACATTGTTATCTTACTGGTTTTTCTATAAAACACAGGTAACAGGTAGTTTTTATTACCTAGCTTATAAAAAAAAGAAAGACTGAAATTTTACAACTTATAAGTCACATATGTAGCAGCTATCACTGTGGTATTTAAACTCATACCGTCAGAGTTGGAAACAAATTTCTCCTCTAGTCAGTCTCTCCCCAGCAACTTCTCTATTTACCTCTCATTGTGCAAGTAATTTACTTCCAGGTTGCCCATCCAAAGACTTAGTGTGTCAAGGCCCACTTCTAGCTCTGATTCCTTCATGGTGAAAGAAGAGCCTTGCAAATTAATTTTGAAAATAGAAATGGAAAATAACTTAGTAACTGAAGAACTTCATGGCATTGTAAGAGAAGTTTCAGGAGTGAGTTAAATGTTGTTGACTAAGGAAGGAAAAGGAAAATAACTTGGGGAGTTCCCTTTGTGGCACAGTGGGTTAAGACCCCAACTGCAGAGATTTGGCTTATTGAGGAGGCAGGGGTTCGAACCTTGGCCTGGAGCAGTAGGTTAAGGTTTCCAACATCGCTACAGCTAAGACATAGGTCACAGCTGTGGCTCAGATTCAGCCCTGGCCTGGGAACTTCCATATGCTGCAGATACAGCCATAAAAACAAAAACAAAAGAAAGAAAAGAAAAAACATAATTTATAGAAATTATGAAAAAGGAGTAAACCGTAAATCCTTATGAGGTAAAAATCTCTCCATGCTTGGACACCTAGTGGTAGCCATAGAATCCCGGATAGGTTTTGTGACATGGGGAGAAGGAATTGCCTAATCCGGGAAGGAGACATCACAGGGTGTCATGGAAAGGATACATGACTGGGTTGTTAACCTTCTTAGCATTAGATAAGATGGGACTAAATATACATGTAAAAATTTTTGTGTAAAATAGAAGTTCTCGTCATGGCACAATGGAAACGAATCTGACTAGGAACCATGAGTTTGCGGGTTCAATCCCTGGCCTCGCTCAGTGGGTTAAGGATCCAGCATTGCTATGAGCTATGGTGTAGGTCGCAGACGCTGCTCAGATCTGGCATTGCTGTGGCTCTGGCATAGGCTGGCAGCAACAGCTCCAATTAGACCCCTAGTCTGGGAAATTCCATATGCCATGGGCGTGGCCCTAAAGAGACCAAAAAAAAAAATTATAAAATAGATAATCTCAGATACAAAATAATTTTATTCTCTTCCAACATTTAACCTTGGACAAGTTATTTAACCTCTCAGTTCCTCAATCTGCTGTTCTATAAAAATGGGGAAAATAATAGCACTTACATCTTTTAGGATGTTTAAGTATTAAGAGCCATCATATCTAATGCCTTTAGAGCAGCACTCAGTAAATGAAGTCAGTTATGTGGATGCTTGATAAAGTCAGAAGTCCTGTGTTGTTCTGAGGAGTATGATTTAAGTACACGGAGACTCAAATTTTCATCTGTAGGATGAGGTCAATTTTTTTCCCTTTAATGTTTTGCTTAAATGTTTTTTTGTTTGTTTGGCTTTTTTTTTTTTTCCCCTTTTTATGGCTGCACCTGCAGCATTTGAAAGTTCCCAGGCTAGGGGTCGAATTGGAGCTGCAGCTGCTGGCCTACACCACAGCCACAGCCGCACAGGATCCAAGCCACATCTGTGATCTACACCACAGCTCACAGCAATGCCAGATACTTAAACCACTGAGCAAGGCTAGGGCTTGAAGCCGGATTCTCAGGGATACTAATTGTGTTCATTACTGCTGAGCCACAATGGGAACTCCTGCTTAAATGTTAAATAAGATAGGTAAAATGCTTTGTCAGCAGGAAAATGCTATGGCCATGCAAAGTATTCTGTAATATCAAATCTGTTATAAAATTTCAGAGTGATAAATTATTGGAATAAAAGAAAACTTTAAATGCCAAGATTGGGAATTTAATTCATTTATCTCTCTCAAATCTCAGTATGAAAAAGCTGTAAAAATTCTTGGTTTTATCTTTAAATCTTATTATACCGCCTTGAAGTTTGCTAAAAATCTATTGTCTCTGAGTTTATTAGATCATCATTGACAGGGAAGACAAATGATATCATCTATATTTTACAGAATGAGTTCTGTGTGCTCGAGATAATAAACTCTTGATATCTACCAAACTTCCTTTGAGAGAAATGCACATTTCTCCTTGATACGTGGAGTCAGATATTGGTATTATTTTTATGTCTTCTTCACAAAGTCACAATTTAAGATCACTGGAGGACTTTAGAATCCTTCTTGGCCTTTGAATAATAGATTTTCAGGTTTGACTCCTCCTTAACCAAATTTATTTAATTATTTTAATGGAATGTGTTTAAGGATGCCGTGTACCATTGTGCTATTTTTCACTGCCCAGGCATGCTTGCTGGGGTGAGGGTGGCAGGTAATACTGCAACCCTGCCTTCCATCAAGGCATCCAAACCACACTCCCTGGCATGGGGCTGGGTTTACCATGAAAAACAAGAGCCTTTCTCCACATAGAGGTATTATCTCTGTTCAAACTGTCCCTAATGGCTCAGTCTTACCTAAGTAGGTACCCTTCCTCTAATTCTCCACAGGTGCCATACAGTCTAGACATGGGCCTATTGTTGTCATTGTTGTTGTTGCTTTAATTTTAAAAGATCATGAAGGAGATCCCACTATGATGCAGTGGGTTAAGAATCCAACAACAGAGGCTCAGGTTTTTGTGGAGATGAGGGTTCTATCACTAGCCCAGTACAGGGGCTTAAAGGATCTGGCACTGCCATAACTGTGGCTTGGGTCACAGCTCCATCTTGGATTCAATCCCTGGCTCAGAAACTTCCATATCGCCGAGGGTCTGGCCATTAAAAAAATAATAAAAGTAAGACCATGACTTTTATGCAGTTCATGATGGTGACATGCATAGAGGTTAAAGATAAAATTTATAGGAAGGAGTAAATGGCTCAGTCAAAACATATAAATAGATTTCAAATACAGTGGTAATAATGGGAATAATAGAATCTGATATGGGATTTAGAGTTGAAGAACTGGAGTTTGAAAGGGGGAAATCAGAGACATTAACCATGTCAGCCCAAAGAAGGCGAGGTGGAAAAGATTAAGTTTGTATGAAGATCTGAAAGGCTGGCCCGCTGCATCTGACCATGAAAGCGATGCTGTTGTGAAGGCATTTGGAAAGTACTGCTTTTATAGCTCTAGATCTAAACATTTAATGGTGGGCTTGGAGCCACTGTCGGTCAGATTCATTGTCACATGCAAAAATATGAAAGCAATTAGCGCGATTAAAAATGTGAAGTATAGAAACTACATACATAAGAAGCTGATTTTATTTTCAAAGACTATAATATCAAACTGAAGTACACATGGGGAGGGGGAGGTAGAAAAAACCCACTCTTTTGTCCGTCAGGCTACTGTAACAGAATACCCTAGAGTGGGTGGCTTAAGGCAACACGCATTTATTTCTCATAGTTCTGGAGGCTGGGGAGTCCAAGATCAAGGTGCCTGTGGATTCATTGTCTGATGACGACCTGCTTCCTCATTCGTAGATGGCTGTCTTTTATCTCATGGTCCTCACATGGTAGAAAGTTGGGAGTTCTGTGGAATCCCTTTTCTATGGACACTAGTTACAGAGCCTTCATGATTTAAACCTCCCAAAGACCTCACATCCTTATACCATCACATGAGGATTAGATTTTAATATATGAATTTTGGGGATACACAAACATTCAGGCTGTAGCACCCATTAAGATGCTACTTATTCTGAATGAGAAATTCTGATATTTTTCACTGTAATGTTGAAAAAGTTACAGAACATCACTAAGCCTTTATCTGTGAAGCGGGAATAATAACAGTGATAAAATGTAATATGAGGCAATACTTATAAAATGTTTTATATAGGGTAGGTCCCTAGTGAATGTTTCTTATCGGTTTGGGTTGTTAAAATAAGTTATTGGAGCACATGATTGGAGATGCGACTTCTACATTAGGCATGTGGGATATTGAAGTGGTAAATTTACTATTAATTTACATACTTTTGACACTTGCTTCTATCAGTATTTTAAAATATTGATATAAGCAGACAATTCATCTCCTCAATATAAGGGAATATGTTGTCATGATCACTCAAGTGATATATCATAACTCGTCTGATATTTAAAATGTCAGTTTGATGGAGAAATGAGAGTCGTGGGCAGATGAATGTGCTTTAAATGGGATTTGGTTTAGGTACAGACAAAATGAATGATGGCCCAGTTCTAGAGACTGGATAGACCAAAAGGTAGGGCAATTCATTGGGGTCCTGAGGCACTAGGTTTGAGCACTAGGTGTGAAGTTATGCCATTTGATCCCAGAGAGGTGTGTTACATAATAGGTAATAGGTAAGTATGCTTGATGTTCAAGAGCAGTTGGTGAAGGCCTTGGGACCTTGGGGAGGAGGTAATGTGAAGAAATAGAGCAAAGTATTAGAGTTACTATTATTGCACAGTTTATTCTGGATATGCCCGATGGAGGGTCAGAGTGGTGGTCCAGGAAGATGGGATCAGAAGGTGAAAAGAACTCTTTTCATTTAGGAGTTCAGGCCTGAGAGGACTGAAGAGGAAAACAGTTTATTAAAGGACAGGCAGAGAATGAGTCCTAAGGAACAAAGCAAGAAATTGGCAGGAACCCAGAGCCGCATCAGGTTTCTGATGAAGGTGGCCATGCTGGGCCTCTCATTTGAGAGGTTCTTTGGGTTGACACATGACTGAAGATAAATGCTAGAGAGCAGCAGGCTATACAAGGCAAGCAAAAATTAATGCACTACAGAGTATTTAGAACATGAAATAAAGATAAAATTTCTTCATGTAAATATAAGCTTTCTGAGTAATCAGCACAGAAATACTATAGACCATCATTCTGTGTGAGGTCATAAGGCAAATGACTTTTTATTATAATGGTTATGCTTAAGCTAAATGACTTATATTTGATTTCTGTGTCCTTTTAGAGATTTATGCCTCAATATGACTTCTCCATCCAACAAATCCACTCCTCTTTACTCTTTGGCCTCTCTCTGCTTTTATCAGCTTGGTACTGCTTTTCATTTAATACGTATATTTTTATTGCCTGCTTAATTGGATGTAACAGTAGGAGGTTGAATTGAAAGACTGACAGGAACGAATATCTTGAGGACTACATTACCATGTGTACTGGTTTGGATAACATCCCCTAAAATATACTTCTCAGAACTTCAAAAATGTGATCTTGTGAGTTCCTGCTGTGGTGCACTGGGTTAAGGATCCCATGTTGCCACAGCTGTGGTATAGGTCACAGCTGTGGCTCAGATTTGATCCCTGGCCTGGAAACTTCCATATGCCATGAATGTGGCCATAAAATTAAAAAAAAAAATGTGACCTTGTTTAGAAATTGGGTTGTTGCAAATGTAATCAGTTAAGATGATGTCATACACACAGTTTGTAACAGCAGGCCCAGAAATATACTGTAAAATTTAAATATTGCATTAGTTTATCTATAAGGAATTTTAACTTCCAGAGCTACTCTTCCATTGAATATCAGTTTTATGTATCTTTTATCATATAACATGTTATTAATAATTTAAAAGGACATTTAAAAGAAAGTAATAATTCCTTGGAAGTACCCCAAATTTTTGATTTGTTGACCAGGCCAAAACCAGTAAGGCATTTGATAGTTTCTCACAGTATCCTTCGGCACACTTAGATAAATCCATCATCTCAATATATTTCTTATTGTATATTTGATGATTTCAATTTTGGCCTACAAGAGACAGATTAAGGTAGAGTAAGATATACTCTGGAAAAAAAGAGTAGGTACATGTTAAATAGAGAATGAACATACAGAGAAGTGCCCATCACAAAAAGCATGTTATTTATATTTGTCCCTCTTCTTAAGACACTCATTCTTCTTCTCCCTTTAAAAAAAATCTAGCTGTATCTAGCTGCTTTACCAGTCTCTAAAGTATCATTTCCCACAATCAATCTTCCTGCCACTGTTTAGGCTAAATGCAACACTTCTGCAATCCAGTTTATCATGTACCATATGCACTGTAGTTATATGTAAACTCATTGAAGACAGATACCCTATTTCATTTATCTTTGAATTACCAATGCCCTAAAATATTTGCACCGTGGTGGAGCTGTTTATTGAGATGGGAAGTCTTAGTCACCAATACATAAATCATACAGTGCAGTGATGTAAGTATACTGAGTATACGCCTTAGTTTTTCTGACCATTCAGAAAAACTGCCATATAATGACCAGCATGAAAAGAAATGTATTCCTTTCCACTGATACTCAGATGGAGAGGTTTTTGAATGTTCTCAGAAATGAGAAGGGATTCTTTTTAGTTGAATATGTATATATCCTCAGTGCTTTCTAAAGCTCTGAGGATGCTTGTTGTTTTCTTTATCATTGTCATTCCTTTAGTTAAGGCCTTCCTATTGCTAAAAAAGGGGATGAAAAGTAGAAATGGTAAAATATTCAGCCATCCTTAGCTAGCCATTCTTTGCAAATAGGGAGCGTATTTGCATATTTATTTACCAGGGATTTTAATTAATGTTACAGAGCAGCTCAAAGACTTGGAGGGCAGTGTTGGTTCTAAGTGGCTGCATTTCTTAAAAGCCTGAGCCTCCTGTGTTAGCATCTGGATTTGAAATGCTTATAAACATAGTCCGTCTCTAAACTGTAACAAAGTTTGATATTGTGAAGATTATTAATAGCTTGGTCAACTGAAGGGGAAATCAAAAAGCAAGCACAAGGTTTTTCCCCTCCCAAATCGTAATGGCATCCATTTTAGAGAAAAAGAGAGAGGAATAATAATTTCATTAAAATAATAGAGAAGTTGAAATTATTGTCATATGCCCTAAATAGGATAGAGATATGTGAATCTATGGGAAGAATTTTAGAAAATAAGCAGAAAGCAGTTAGGTTTTGAATTGTACTTCTGAAATAAGCACATAATATATAATCAGGCCATGTCTCTGATAATTTTGTTAAACTAGATGAAAAATATCACATAGATAAGAAAATGTAATTAAATTACTCAGAATAAGGATGTCATTGTTTTCACTTTCTTTTAATAAATGAAAGGTGAGGAAAGATATCCTTTTAAACTGTACATAAGCAATTCTCAAAAATGAAAATTGGATTGTAATATGGGCTTGTCTTTGACCATATTCTGAAAGGATAATATAACGAGTTGGCAGAAGACCCCTTGAATGTTTAAAGGATCAAATAAACACAAGGAAACTCTCCTATAGACAAAGGTCAATGTAATTGGTGCAAGATGTAAGGGGAAAAAAATAGGACTAAGGAAAACAGAAGATCTTTCTGCCTCCTTGTTTTGGTGCTTTCTCATCTAAGGGAAATAAAAAGGATAGATGAAATATCTCATCTTTGTAGCAGAGGATAGAAAGATTCAGAATTATTATTTATAAACTGATTTCAGGTGAATTCAAAAACTAGGGAGACATTCCTACTTTAGAAATTCTCAGACTTAGCTTTGAACATTGCTACTGATTCATTTCTTAGTCTTAGAGTTTCTTAAAGCATTAATTTTTTCTTTCAAAGTTACAACTGCTGAAAGGAAACCTGTTTTTTTTTTAAACAGAGAATACTTGAAAGAAATAGATAGAATGAAAATGGCACAACTGATATTTTAGCAAATTCTTGGCCATAGCTTGTGAAATAAACAATCAGGAATGAGTTGTATGTCAAGGTTATCTTTATTTTTATCAATTAGATTCATTGTTTGTATCATATGATCTACTTAGTACTGAAGATTTTTGTGCTGTTCTACAGCCCTTTTTCATCTATGAAAATGAAAGACATTATGTTAGCTTTTCGAGATTCCTTTGGATTTCAAACATCAAGAGTAGAGATGGGTCTTACTTTATGCAGAAGTGAGGGATGAAATTTAATTTTACAACAAAGATTAAAAAGTGAGTGTTGGAGTTCTCATCGTGTTTCAGTGGGTTAAGAACTGGACTAATATCCATGAGGATACAGATTCAATCTCTGGCCTTGCTCAGTAGGTTAAGGATCAAGCATTGCTGTGTGCTGAGGTGCAGGTCACTGTGGTACAGGTCGGCAGCTGCAGCTCTGGTTAGGCTCCTAGCCTAGGCACTTCTATATGCTGCAGATTCAGCCCTAAAAAGAAAAAAAAAATAAAAAGTGAGTGTAATGTGTCACCATGATACCGTAAAGATAGTACTGGAATCTGGGTTTTTGTTCATGGAGATCGAAGAATGAACTCCGCGAACACACAGGCAGCAAGCAAGCAAAGTTTTTATTAAAGGAAAGCAAAAAGCTCCCAGGGCTGCTGGGAAGGGGGAGAAGAGCCTCCTTCTCTATTGTCCTATAGGGATTTTTATCTCTTAAAGCTTGGGAGGGCACAAACGTGGGGTTCAGAAAGATGTGATTTTTTCCTATTGGCCTTGTTCAATCACCCGTATCAGTCCTTGTCCAATAGGGGCTTTAAGGTTGGAAATGTCCAGTAAATTTTGTGGCTTTTTTGTCCTTTTCTTTCATTAGATTAAGTCACCATTCCTCTCATTCCTTTTCTATCAGTTGAACAGTGGACTAGAGATTTGCATTTCCTATGGTAAACAAAGTCTGTGAAGAATATGCATTTCCTATAATAAAACAGGGCCTATGGAGGAGGTGTTACTTCTTGGAGCCCTTAAGCCACAAGTGTTAATCAATAGCCATATCAAAAGAATGCATTGAAGCCCATTCTCCTACACTGACCACCTGAGTTAATAGTCTGCCTCAACAATTTTAGCAAAATTCCTTTAGACAACAATTTTCTTAGTGTATATTTTACCATAGTATATATTTCAATTTTATTCTTTTTTTTTTTTTTGCCTTTTGTCATTTTATGGCCGCGGGTTTATGGCCGCACCCGCGGCATGTGGAGGTTCCCAGGCTAGGGGTCTAATCGGAGCTGTGGCCACTGCCTGCGCCGCAGCCACAGCAACGCAGGATCCGAGCCGCGTCTGCAACCTACACCACAGCTCATGGCAACGCCGGATCGTTAACCCACTGAGCAAGGGCAGGGATCGAACCCGCAACCTCATGGTTCCTAGTCGGATTCGTTAACCACTGCGCCACGACGGGAACTCCTCAATTTTATTCTTAAATACTTTTAAAGACTATTTCCATTAGATAGATTCAAGTATTCCTGTAGTATTATATTCCTTTTGGAAAAATTCTGTGGTATTAAGACAGTAAATATAAACAGAAAGAGTTCAGTGTTCCTTGTGGGAAATACAGTCATTCTTGATCATATATTCTTTTCTTTGAAATATAAACAGCTTATAACCAAAAATGGTTTATATCTGATTCAAGTGTTCATAATGAATATAACACCATCTATATTTATTAATTGAAACAATACGGAACTAATTTTTTAAGCTGCTGAGAATTTTCCCTCGCTCATTTTTTTTCTAATGTACCACCTCCTGTTTTCTCAATGGAAATATTGCTTTTCGAATTTTCATTAATTCCTGAATTATGTACTAATTTTTTCTTCACATTTGCTTTAAGTGACTATATATTTGAGAGGAAGAGAAAGTACATATCCTGGTGAGTTATAATAGTAATATGATTGCTGGATGCAGTAGCTTTTAACATTTGAACTGACCATAATATAGTGATACATTTAACAGAAATATCCTTCTCTGTGTTACAGCAGTATATCGTAAGGTTTTCTACATGTGAACTTACTTCTCTTCTACAGAGAATTACTAAGTAACTAGTATATTCCATGCATAAGAATTTCTGGTGGGCTTCAATGCACTTTAATACACATATACATAAAATATAAATGTAATGTTTCCTAAAGGAAAAAAATACATCAAAAAACCCCTATGAGACTCTCAACAAGCTACTAAAATTTTCTCATTAAAACAAATAGAAAAAACTAATAACTCTACAATCCCCTACTTAAATTTTTAAAGTCTAAAAATAATACTTTAAATAAAATCTCATACAAGTGCAAGGACCTCTGGTAACTAGTATAGTGAATCTGTTTTTCAATTTTTCAATATTGTGTTAAATTTGTTGATGATTTTAAAATGTGACCTTTTATTAAAATGTTTTCAATTGAAGGTTATTGGTTTTATTCTCTCTTTCATCTTCTCTTTATTAATAATAGTTCAGGACAGGAAAATGAATATAGTGATAGTTACCTTTTTAGGACTTATTTATCAACTACATCCCACATATGACCTTGTTTTAGTATTTTTTATTTAACTAGCACACACTATAAAGAAATCTTCGCTCTTTTATCGGTGAGGAAATTTAGGTTCAGAAAAATTGAGCAATTTGCTTAAGACCACAGTTAAATGATAGAGGTAGGATTTGAACACAGAGAAGTTTTATATCCAAGCTAACAGAACAATAAGGTGCCTGAGGCCAGAGACCATGACTTGCATTGCTAATATCTACTTATCTCTAATATCCAAATAAAATCTCTTACTACTCAGATGTCATGGATATTATTTTGAATTACTTTTGTAATCTTTTAAATAAAATACATTCTAGAATTTTAATAGCAAAAGTAGGGACTCTGTTCCTTTAAGCTAAAATAAAAATCAGGAGCTATATTCAGAATATGTATTATGGTGAAATCAATTAGCAGCTAAAATGTACAGGATGTTTGGAGACAAGTAAAAATGAAATGTATACCTTTTGCCGTAAACTTGTTGGCTCTGTTATTCAGATCTAAGTCTGACTCCAGAGATTTGCAATAACTTATGTATTTCAGATGGGAAAACCTTTGGGTTACCTGAGAGAGTGTAGCTGAATGAATAAACTCAATTTCATCTAAACTGTTTGGTCCATCTCTACAGAAATACATGAATAGGCTTTCATCTTGGCCCATGGGAGAGTGCCAACTCTGTGCCAGAGTGCAGCATAATTCAGAAGTGCAGGTTGACCTCAACTCTGTCACTATCCTTTCTCATAGCTCCATATTCTTCTTATAATCTGGAATGGAATTTAAAAGGCTTAGTGTTTTGTTCACTGTTTAAATGATATCCCAAAATTATGCTACAGAATTATCTATTCCTCTTTTGTTGTCCACTTATTCCACACAATATGGACAGTAATGATTTGGTATGTTAATAAATTTTGCCGTATGTCAGAAGGTTATAAATGGAATGGAAATTAAAAGTGGCAGGATAAAGGGGTTCAGGAGTTCTAGGGTCATGATGGATCTCATTGAACAGGGGAGATGTGAATAAGACTTCAAGCCAACTGGGTATCTGAGGGGAAGATTTTTAGGTAGAATGTACAACTAGAAAAAAGGCTCTGAGGCTGAAGTGTGTTTGGTATATTCAAGGAATAGCAATGAGGACTGTGTATATTTTTTTCTTTTCTTTCTTCTTCTTTTTTCTTTTAATTTTTAGTTCCACACCCGCAGCATATGGAGGTTCCCAGGCTAGGGGTCAGATATGAGCGG
This sequence comes from Catagonus wagneri, assembly GCA_004024745.2. Lineage (NCBI taxonomy): Eukaryota > Metazoa > Chordata > Mammalia > Artiodactyla > Tayassuidae > Catagonus > Catagonus wagneri. The sequence continues at coordinate 15,111,513 of PVHT020000193.1, forward strand.
AAGCCACCGGCCTACACAGCAGTGTGGGATCCAAGCCGCATCTGAGACCTATACCACAGCTAAGGGCAATGCAGGATCCTTAACCCATTGACTGAGCCCAGGGATTGAACCCGAGTCCTCATGGATAATAGTGGGGTTCGTTACCATTGAGCTATGACGGGAACTCCCTATGTGTTTTTTTTTCAAGGCAGAAAGTAGTAGTACATCATAAAATAGAGACTAGGGTACAGATTAAAGATTTGTACATTTTTGTTTCTGTGCAGTGGAGAAAGAACAGAGAAGCATTACAGAACAATCTGAGAGGAGATGAAGCCTTAGTGTTTTTTTCTTCAGCTCACTTTTAGCGATTTTTTTCCTCCACAAATTCATTTGGGTTTTAGAGAAAGAATATATTTTTTTAATTTTATACTCATATTTCACTTACATAGTATATAATCGTATTACTAAGAATGGGAACAATCACAATGAACTCTTTGTAAGCACATGTTCTGTTTGTCTATTGCTGACTAACAAATAAGCCCAAAATTTAGTAGCTTAAAATATCAGTCCCTGAGTTCTCTGGTGGCTCAGTGGTTTAATGATCTGGTATTGTCACTGCTGTGGCACAGGTTTGATCCCTGGCCCGGGAACTTCTACGTGCTATGGCCAAAAAAAGGAAAAAAGAAAAAAGTAGTCCCTTTGTGTATCTCATGTTTTTGTGAATTTGGGCCTGGGTCAGCTAGATGATTTTTCTGTTACATGTTCTATCAGCTGTGATCATTCACTGGTACTCAGCTGTCAGATGGCTGGTCAGGAGGATCCCAGATAGCTCCAGCCTCATGTCCGGTGCTTTGGTGTGGATGACCAGAATACTTGGCTCAAATAGATCTACTGACCTAATGCCTATGGTAGACTTAGGGTAGTTGAAGTTCTCATATGGCAGCTCAAGGTCCAAGAGTAAATGATGCAAGAGACAGGAAGTGGAAGTTTCCAATCTCTTAATGCCTGGCCCTGGAAAACAGCAGCTCATTTCCCCTACCACATTCTATTCATCAAAGCAGTCACAGAGCTCACCCATATTGAAGAGGAGAAACAAAGGCTTGAATTCTTGAGTAGGAGGAGTGTCAAGAAAGTTTCAGCTATCTTTAGTCCACCAAAGCATATAATCCAACTCTAATAGACAGTACCTTGCAGCAGGCCATCTTGATCCATCAGGAGATCCTAAAGTGGGAATAGAGAATTTTGGTTTATCAGAAAATTCAGGAAAATGGAAGTCTGTTAAGACAGACTCTATGATAATTCCATTATTTTTTTTTAATTTACATTATCCTATTTTTAATTATCACTTGTGTTGCTGGCCAGATATTTAAAATCATAAATTGCAGTATATTGTATAGAATGAACAGCCATCTAAACATAGTATAATGATAAAAGTATTTACTTTAATCTCTAGGAAGAGTGTTCTTTTTGTCTGCTTTCTAACTTTTAAGTAAACCTGTCACTTTTTGCATTTAATTTACTATATTTTAAGGTTTTGAATACTTTTCTGATATGAAAAATTCCCAGATTGGGATGCTTGGGTAAATTATACATTGCAATAAATCATTGTGAAAAATATGGGCAGTCAGATGTTAGAGATTCTATTCCTGCTTGAACCCTAAGAAATATTAACGATATTCTGGCTTTTCAGCACATCTGCTCCATTTAAAACTATGGCAAGGAGGTGTATAAGATTGAATTGATTGTCTCTAGGAGTTTACTGTGCTTCTTTCAAAACTTTGTTTTTCAGTTAAGGCAATTGCTTCTTAAACAGTACTGGTTGTTCCACCACCCACTAATTATCATACAGCCATTTAAAGTTGAAATGGTAATCAAACCAATGAAAGCCCAAGATTAGCTGCATTCCTTCTTCATTTCTAGTGGAGAGATTCATCTGAATATCTATAAAGGATCTTGTGGTGCATTCTGTGGCAGATGCAGTAAAACAAATGAAATACAAACTTTTAAAATACAGCTTTGAATTTTAGGTTGAATTTTAAGTTGGACATATTTTAATTTTTACAATTTAATTATGAGTCAAATGATCTTAAAGGATACTTCTAGTTATGAATAGAATATGAGGATTTGGGTTTTATTATAGAAAGAAAAATCTATTTTAAATGGTAAAACATACTCTTTACCCATCAGAAATTACTGGTTGATGCTTCTATTAAAATCATTAAGCTCTAAGTATATAATGATACTTGAGGCAAATTCTCATTTAAGGAATGGCATACTGCATGACAGGTTGTGAGGTGTTAAGAGATAATTGCATGCCTAGAAGGTGTGGTGAATCACAAGCAAAGGCCAAAAACATCCAGAGACCAAAATTCACAGTCATTTCAAATATTACTCCCTAGTGTGTGTTATTCTAGTTAAAAACTGCATACTTGTTGGTTGCAAATTTAAGGACCAAAACCAAAACGTGTTAAATTAGGACTTTTATATTTTTTTAAAATGTGCTTAAACATTTACTAACACAGTAAAATGTATTCAATTCATGATTCTAAATATTATCATAGGTGAATCTGCCAAATACCATTCTGGACCTTCCTTTTGAAATAATCCTGATTTCTAGCTGGGTGAAATGCATGTTATGAATCAAAACAATGTAATAATGTTTCACATAATTATGTGTTTATTTGTATGTATTTTGATATCACTGTATCTCTAAAAGAAATGCTTTGTAAGATTGCTTACCCCTACCCTGAGTTTTCATTCAGTACATACTAGATATTTTTATTAACATGTTAATACTCCCAAATTATAGAACTTTTACAATCATGAGATTGATATGAAATGTCTGGTATAGGCAAATCAATACAGAAAGAAAGTAGATTAGTGACTTCTAGGGTCTAGGAAGGCAAAGAATGGAGAATGACTGCTAATAGATATGAGGTTTCTTTTTCAAGTTGATGAAAATGCCTACTTTAGTTAGTGGTGACACTCATGTAATTCTGTGAATATACTAAATGTCACTGAACTAAATATCACTTTAAAAGAGTAAATTTTATGGTATATCAATTATATTTCAATGTCAATGTTATAAAAATTAAATGGGAAGGGTGAAGAGACAAGTATATTTTGAAATACTGGGTTTTTTAATTTGTTTAGAAAATACCTCTTTCTGTTAAGCATACTCTCTACTATATATAATACATATATTATTATATAGATTATATTATATAATCATAACCTATCATATATATTTCATATTATATATAATTTCTCAATGAAGCACTAATATATAAATAAGAAATATATCAGGTAATAATAAGTGCTTCATTGAGGATATAATGAGTTGGGATAATGACTGTCATTTCTAAAGTGAAGAACAGCTTAGCTGAGGTGATATGTCAACTGGTGTATGATTGTTTAGAATGAACAAGTCACGTGAAGACTGAGGAAGAATATTCCAGGAAAAAGGAATAGCTAGTATAAAGCCTCAGAAACATTACTACCTTTGTGTTTTTATGGAGGCTATGAAATAGAGTGAGAAATGGGGGAAAGGACCAGGGTTATAGTCAACAAGTTGGACTGGAAGGAACCTTTCTAAGTTTCTCATACATGGGGTCAAAGATACCTGACATGGAAAATTGCCCTGGAATTTTACAAATGCATGAATAATACATATCATAGTATGTAATGCATGGGTGGAAGTAACTAAATTTCTACTCTATTAATTTGTCAGTTTTATGTAGACTGGCCCAGTCATGGGCATGGGAAAAAGATAATAAAGTATTAGTAATGGTATCTTGGAGCCAGAAGAACCCCTGTGAGGCAAGAAATGGTGAGGTTTCCAGAGGTAACAGAGAAGAATTCATTTAATAGGAAATAAACTGCTAATATGTTCATCATTTCCTTTAGATTCCAAGCCTTGGGAAAGCAGATTATTTCTAGTCTTTATATTAATTTGTTTTGGTGTCAGATTGCATTTCCTTGCTGATTTTTAAGCTGTTATTTTTGTGGTATTATCTGTGTTTTCTCCTTTTCTCTTCTTATTCTGCATATTATACAGATAAATATGTACAAAGTTAGAAGGAGTTAGTACTATAAAAAAGAGACTTTCTATTTTTTAGTTAATTTTCTAAAAAGGTGTATGTATATCTTGGATATAGGCAAAAGGTGAGATACTACATGAAAAGGAAATATCAAAGACATTTTCTCTTTTATTAAAATCATCAACAGTAAGGACTCTGACAGTAGTTTTCATGGCAAGTTATCATCAGGGTTCTATTCTAAACATAAGGAATAAAAGGACTTCTAGATTTGGGACACTATGTTATATTATTCTCTAGCTATAGGAAAATAACAATGCTGCATACAAAGGAATACATATAGAATAAACTTTGGAATAATCTAAATTTAAATTTTCATTCACTTTCTAGCAGTATAACCTTAAACTAGTTATTTAATCTTTCTAAGGCTCACTTTTGTTATACATAAAATTTTAAGAATAATTACCTCAAAAGATGCCATAACAAAATATTAAGCAGTTTCTTTGTTATCCAGTATTGATAATATAATTATCATCACTATAATTATCTTTGTCTTTATAAAAATCATAATTTTAATGGACCAAAGAAAAGCAATGGTAATAAAAAATCAAGTTTATATTGTGTTCTAGTTTATACATGTACGTATATATAAAGAAAAATTAAAATGTATATCTCAATTGAAATACTTAGCAAACAAATAAGGAAACATTTTTTTGGGTTTGTAGACCTAACCTTGATGATTATGATAATAATAAAAATAATCACTATTAGGAGTTCCCTGGTGGCTCAGCAGTTTAAGATTCTGGCATTGTCACTGTGGTGGTTTGGGTCTCTGCTCTGGCACAGGTTTGATTCCTGGCCCAGGAACTTGTGCTTGCCGCAGGCAAAGCCAAAAAAAAATCACTTCGAAGATACTTTTCCTGTGATTAACTTCTATTGATGTACTTACCCTCTATTAATATTTTAAAATATTTTATACCTGAATTAATTGAAAATGACTATCATTTCGTATGATTCCCAGTACTATATTGAGCATTTGGCTCCAACTCCTTTAGAAAAGTTGGGACCCCCATCTCTTCCCTTCAGCAATGTCTGTGAGTTAACAAAAGGCTCTGCTCTATAGCATGAACAAGAGATGTGGAAAGGTACTGCTTAAATTAGGACCATAAATTTTCCTTTTATGTTCCCCAGCCTCATATTTATTGAAAGGCATTAAATAACCTCAGACATCTAAGGATACAGATTCAATTTATAATAATCTTTATGGTTAACTTAATTCCATTAACTTTATCTTTGCAAAGTGGCAAATTAAGAGTGCAGAGTGCACTTTCATTTCTTCAGGGAATGCTGTGAACTATTTAGATGATTACTTTGTGGTTGTTTGGAGAAACATCCAAAATTAGTCAGGTAATAAAAATAACCAAAATTTTCCTTTGGTCTATTTGACACAGTAGCTCTATGCTGTGCTAGATGACATTGGATGATGACTTACTGCTTAAATCGCTGCAATTCTGATTATTTGAAATAAAAAAATTATGAATTGTCATTGTTACCATTTTAAAGGGCTAAATTTTCACTTTTCTGACCAAATCTCACCTTAGCAAAGATAAATCTTTAAGAATGAATTAAGCATTTCAATTTGAAGACTTTGTGTTTTTCCTGTAAAAAAAAAAAAACTGTGTGCACACATGTGCAATATACATGCATTTTTAGGTACTAGTGTTGGATAATTAAAATTGTGTTTTCAGGAGCTCCTACTTGTGTCATCTCTGGAGCACTGGGACGTAGGTTCAATTGCTGGCCCAGCACAGTGGGTTAAGGATGTGGGGTTGCTGCAGCTGCGGCATATATTGCAACTGTGGTTCAGATCTGATCCCTGGCCCAGGAATTCCATACACCACGGGGTGGCCAAAAAAAGTTGTATTTTCATGGCAGCAAATTTCCTGTGTTGTAAGTCATGTTTTGGGGTCTATGCACTTTTTAAATGATATCCTGGGTTGATCTGGTGGATTCACTGCTTGCCTGTTTTACTGACCTAGAGAGCACGTAGGTATATGTCAAGTTTGTTGCACCTATAAAATTTTACTTGGGTATGAATGTAAAGAAAGTGAAATCAGTGTCATGAACCTATGAAAACTGCCTAGCGGGTTTCTATCAAGTCTCTGTAGTAAAGTTTGCACAATTCCAGCTCTCCTATCACATAGTTGAGGCTCTTTAACTCATTCAGAGCTCTTTATGACTTCTGAAAACTAGATATTTAAAAATTTTTAAATGCTATACTGTATGACCAGTCTCCAGTTGTGTTCTTTATCTGTAGTATTACTTTTGCATTTTGCATGCACAGGTCAGCCTTTGGTTCATACTCATAACAAGGTATATATTTGGAAAGAACATGAGGAAATACATAAACACTCATTTTAAAACATTTGACTGTGGAGTTCCCTGGCAGCTCAGTAGGTTAAAGATCAGACATTGTCACAGCTGTGGCTTGGACCACTGTTGTGGCTCAGGTTTGATCCCTGACTCCAGAACTGCCACAGGCACAGCCAAAAGTAAAGAAATAAATAATAAAAATAAAATGTGAAAGTTCCCTGGCAGTGCAGCGAGTTGGGAATGCGTCACTGTTGCAGCTGTGGTACAGCTCATAACACCGCAAGTTTGATTCCTGGCCTGGGAATTTGCACATGCTGTGGGGGCAGACAAAAAGTAAAATAAGTAAAATAAAATGTTTGACTGTTAGCAAGGTCACCCTGAGAACACCCCTCGGTAGAACTGAGTTGAGTTTTAGGCTGATAAAATTTGCTATACTTTTAAATGTAGAGGTATATTCCTGACTCCAACAGGATGAACAAAACCATATTATAAGAGATATTTTTTAGGTTCATGGGTTCTGGAGACAGGCTGACTGCTGACTTCCAATCTCAATGATGCTATTTAATAACTTTGACCTTGGACAAGTTACTTAACCCTTTTTTCTGCCCCTCTTTCTTTATTTTTAAAATGAGTAATAATAGTACTTGGTAGATTTTTTAGAAAGATTTTATTGCTTAAAACATGTGTGGCGTGTAGTGAGTATGGTAGGATACTTTAAAATTACTGTTGTTATTACCTAGGGGAAAACACACCAACACCTGAAGGGAGATGTATATCTCCAGTACTGAGATCAGTAATTTCAGATGAGGGAATCACTAGCAAGACCAAGTTTGGTGTAGATATATGCCGTCTGAATGCCACAGCTAGTGTTTGATTTTTTGTTTGTTTGTTTGTTTTTATTTGTCAGGTTTCCTTAATTCCTGTTGGAAAAACCTTTGGGGGTCAATTCCATTAGTGTTGCAGAATAGCTTATTATCTCAGGGGACAGTGCCCATTAGCAGTATAGTACAGTGGTTGTGTCAGGAAAATCTATTAAATGGAGTCCAGAGAGTTCATCTTTATAACTGTATAAATGTATGTTTCTCAGGGGCAGTGTTGAATTAGTAAATGGATATAAATCATAGAGTGCTAAAACTAGATGGGACCTAGAAGCCATGCAGTCCAACCCCCTGTTTTATAGATGAGAAAACTGAGGCAAAGGAAACGAAGCCATTTGTCCAAGGTCATAGTAGTTAATGTCTAAGATGAAGAAAATATCCAAATGTCTGCAAAAATCCTAGGTTATTTCCGCTAAAACGTAATGTCTAAAGTAGTATTGGAAAGATTCCATTTAAAATAGCAACATCTTCTTCCTCTTGAACATCTTTGCACTATTCAGAAAAACCCAGAAAGCATGCTGGAAACCTCTCCCTTCTTCCCTTTTCAAACTCTAATTAAGACAAAAGCTCAAACTACATACTCTCCCTTATAAACACAATCTAAAATATTGAAAAAAAAATTAAAAAATAAAATATTGAGGGTAATGTGTACTATTAGAAGCAAATTACCTACTTACCATATTTACTGGCAATATGCTTGCTGGGCACACCCACTTAGAATTCATACACATTAAACTACATTTCAGGACACCATCCCCAGAGCTAATTAATGAAATGAACTGAATTCTGACTCAGGAATGTATCCATGTTACTTTCAATACAAAGCCGTAGCTCTTATCTTTTGATAGTTAAAACAAGATATGTGAAGGCCCTATTTCTGCCCTTTCAGAAGTCTAAAAGAACCAGTGTCCCTTAAAGCTGATAGGCACAGGAAGAAGCTGGGAGGCCAGAGGTTCCCATTCACACAAAGTACATGCTTCCTTAATGGCTATTAATCTTCAGACTCTTTTATGTGGTAAGGAGGCTGCTTGTAATTTCATGAGTAAGCCAGAGAAACACAGTGAGGGATGATGCTCTCCCTTTGGTTGTCAGCCTCCCAAATGGGAAACAGATAATAGCAGAAGGATAAATGTGGCAGAAAGCAGAGGTGAGAAAGGGAACTCTTAGATATGGGAAACATCAAAGAACAAGAAATAGCAACAAAGCAAGGCCAGAAGCCAACAAGAAAAGGGAAAATGTTATGAATACCAGTAAAAATGCTAAAGAATAGCTATATAAAGGAGGTGGGGGGTGGTCACAAAGGAGGCCTTGAAATGACAATAATTCATTCCAGAATGAAGAAGAAAGGAAGCTTATTACTTTTCTCTAAGGTAGAAAATATGTACTTTTCCTTAAAAAAAGAATATGTAGATGGAATGGATTACGGAATGAGGAAAAAAAAGGGAAAGAATAAACTATCCAAAAAGAGATGGCAAAAACAATGTCCCTGTTATTTAAACTGGTGAGTTGTGTTTATGTCTCCATCTAGCTGTAAGGCATCATCCTGGGAAAGGGCGCACAAGGCTAGAAATTAAGGATAAGAGAATGTTCTTGTTGTGAGAACATCCGTTAACTAATTCCAAATGAAGTTCTGGCTGCCAAATAAATAGCTGACAGACAAGGCCTAGTCACCTCTGTCTGATGTTTCTCCCTGTTGAAGTAGGTGATGATAATATTTATCTTCTCTAGCCCAAGGGACTTTTATGAAGAGATATTGAGTTAATGCATACATAAATGGAGGCAATGTAGACTATATGTTTAATATAATGGTTACAAGGGAAGTTTCTAGGTTTGAAATCTAAATCCATTTCATCTTTGTACTGTTGGATAGATTGCTTAACCTCTCTTCCTCAATTCATCAACAAAATAGAGTTAATAGTAGTGCCCCCCTCATTTAGAATCATGCCTACCATGTATTAAGGGTAATCTGAATTCTTTAGTGTGTTGATGTAATAAGCCTTTTATATGAGTGAAATATATCACATTCATTTATAGCACTACATATGAGTTAGAATTACTGCTGCTGATAAAAAAGTCCCGATGGCATCATTATCTTCTGTTCCTTCATCCGTTTTCTCTCCTTCTTCATGTCTATACTTTTCAGTCATCTGTTTCTCTTACTTCACTGCCAAAGAAAGTCATTTCTTCTTGCCTCATTTGCTGACTACATGTTATTTATCAGGTAGTTATTGAGCACTTACTATACATGGGCACTGCTAGAAATATGAAGAGGTGTAAGACATAATTTCTGCCCTAAATGACATGTATCCAGCAAAAGGAAGCAACTCATTAAGAAAACAGTAATAGGAGTTCCTGTCGTGGCACAGCAGAAACGAATCCGACTATCCAACTAGGAACCATGAGGTTGTGGGTTCGATCCCTGGCATTGCTCAGTGGGTTAACAACCCAGCATTGCTGTGAGCTGTGGTGTAGGCTGCAGATGTGACTCGGATCTGGCATTGCTGTGGCTCTGACATAGGCCGGCAGCAACAGCTCCAGTTAGACCCCTAGCCTGGGAACCAGCATATGCTGCAGGCGTGGCCCCTAAAAACAAACAAAAAAAAAAGAACAAAACAAAGAAAAAAGAAAACAACAATAAATGAGAAATGCTATGAATATGATTAAATTTATGAACAAAGTATTTCATCTGGGCTTACTTGAATGCTAAGGGCAAATATATTAAAATAATAGTAAGTTTAAATGGTACTATAGTACATCAAACGTTCTGTTATCTCATATTTCGCTATTTAACTTGTCCTTTGCTGATGAAACTTAAGGCTGAAATCTCACTTTTACTTATTTCTTTCCCGTCATCCTACCCCACAACTAAAAAAAAAAAGTTTTGTGCTTAAATGCTTCCTGATTATGTTTTCTCAGTATCTCATTCTATTAGACTAATAGTTACCATGCTAAGTTAAAATGGTGGAAAGCCTAGCGCACTTTGTCTAAGTATGTTGTTTCTCTTGCTGGCACCCCATTTTATTTTGATAGTCTTAAGAGAAAACTGAAAGATAGCATTCGGTTTATTTCTAATGAGCTTTAAGAGGAAGGAAGCCATGCCCCCCCCCCCATAGTCAACGCCTATGAATGAGGGTTAAGAATTATAGTAAAGATATTTTTCTGGCGTTCCAGTCATGGTGCAGCAGAAATAAACTGACTAGTATCCATGAGGATGCTGGTTCGATCCCTGGCCTCACTCAGTGGGTCAGCGATCCGGCATTGCCATGGGCTGTGGTGTAGGCTGCAGATGCGGCCCAAATCCCCCATTGCTATGGCTGTGGCTTAGGCTGGCAGCTGTAGCTCCAATTCCACCCCTAGCCTAATAACTTCCATATGCTGCAGGTGCAGCCCTGAAAAGCAAAAAAAATAAAAAATAAAAATAATTTCTATAGGAGTATGTGTTTCCCTTAAGTGATGCAAGTTTAATATGTATGTGAGAACTGGGAAATTCTTATTCTTAATGAAATACAACATAGCTGCAGAACCATATCTACTATTTTATAGGCAGCATGATGCTTCTGATGCAAGTAGTTCTTATCTTTAGCCCCCAAGTGTGTTCCCTGTGTAATCTTCAGTAAACATTTTGCATATTTAAAGGAAACCAGAACTATCTTTTTTTACAATAGAAAATCATGCGTGCTCACTGTCCAAAGTAGAATACAGAAAAACACAAGTAAAATGATAGTTACTCATAATTTTACAATTCAGGAAGAGCTAGTGTTAACCGTTTGCTATGTACATTCCTATTGAGACTCATATAATGATAACTAATATTTATTGAGCATTTTATATGTACCAAGCAGCTTCAATGACTTTATATCTTAAATATTACCCATTTATGCCTCACAACAATTTTATGATATAAGCACTGTTATTATACCATTCAAAAATGAGAAAATCAGTGCAATAACAAGGTGCAGAAACTTGTCCATGAGCATTGTGCCAGAATGAAATGGAGCCAAGATTCTAACCAAGCAGTTAGGCTCAGAGCCCAGATTTTTAACCACTAAGAAATAATGCCTTTTTAATATTATAACATACATACAATTTTGTGAGCTGCTTTAATTTACTTAATATGCCATATGTTTCCCAGAGTTTTAATATATTCTGTAAGAATGTGATTTTTTTATTGACTGCCTATAAATCTGTCAATCTGTCATACCAGAATTATTTTAATTCTTATTTGGTATATTTAGTTTGCTTCCAATTTTTAAATATGGAAATAGTATTGCAGCCTTTACACAGCCTTTACGAAAATTCTAAGCGAGTGTACAAGTTTTTGATGACATTTATATTTATTTAAATAAGGAGATATTGGACATCAGTAGTATACATATCAATATGAAGCATGCAGTAAATATTTGCTGTGTGATAACTATGTTCCAGAAAGAAGGCCAGGAGGCACTAGGGATTAAAAAACTGTGAAGCCAGTCTTCCTATTCAGAAACACATTCTAATGTAATGGAGAGAGGTCCTCTTAAAACAGTGTGTTTCAGTACAAGCTAGAATAATGTATTGAGGAATGAATGGCAGGTGATGAAATTTCAGTGATGAATGGAAATATCCTATTAGGCGTTATGGTTATAATAACCAGGAGAGGTGATGTGAGGAAACTCGTGTTTAAGAAAATATATGTTACAACATTATAGACCTGTGGGGATTTGTAAAGACCAGGGCTGGACTTACCTAACTGGATTTATTTGATCATTTCTGGGAATTTTGTGATGTTGAATACCATACATTACACTGCTCCTGAAGAGGTGATGTAACATATGGTTATGCCATTAACCAAATGGTGATTATAAAGAAGAAAGAGTTCTGTTGACTTACAGTGTCAGTTAGAAATTAATGGATTTAGGAGTTCCCGTCATGGTTCAGTGGTTAACGAATCCGACTAGGAGCCATGAGGTTGCAGGTTCGATCCCTGGCCTTGCTCAGTGGGTTAAGGATCCGGCGTTGCCGTGAGCTGTGGTGTAGGTTGCAGACGCGGCTCGGATCCCGCGTTGCTGTGGCTGTGGCAAAGGCCGGCAGCTACAGCTCCTGTTAGACTCCTAGCCTGGGAACCTCCATATGCCGCAGGTGCGGCCCTAGATAAGGCAAAAAGACAGAAAAAAAATAATAATGGGTTTAACAAATAGTTTTTCTAAGCTCTTAGAAGTATTGAGGTTTTGAAAGTTCTAGGAAATTTCCACATAATTTCAGGGCCAAGTCATAAGCAGATAATTATCTGAGACTGGATCTTCCACAGTACGTCTGTGTTCTTTTTTTATTTGACTTTAAGCCCCTGGTATTGCCTTCAGGGGTTATTGACTAGCATATAATTGAAGGCTGACTGAGTTAAGAGTTGGATATATACCTCCTATAGTTGATGGGTTTTGTTGCCAGAAATATCCTTTTGCTTATCAGTGGGTAAGGTTTTTGCTTCTACTGCTGGATTTAAAAGTGTCCCTCAAGATTCCATTACTCAGTTCATTGAGAAAAGCTTAAAGTTAAGGGAGGGTAGTTTGGAGGAGCTCTGTTTCATGAAGGAGGCTGAGTGAAATAATAGTTCCCAAGTTGGCTCAAGTTCTCCCAGATGTTCAGTTTATGATAACACTTGGAAATATTCCAGGTGGTGAGATTTCTGTGCAAAATTTCTTTACACACTATTCTAAAAATGATTTTTGGTCATTAGATGTGAAAATTAACACTGATCATCCACAACAAACAAAATTTTGTTGAAAATCTAGCTAGATTTTCGTCCTGTTTGACTTCTAAAAGCAAAACCTCCTGTGATACTGAATATATCATTATCTGCTTTTTTCTTCAAACTTGTAACTCCTTGGAAAAGACATGGAATCAAAGCCAAAGAACGATATTACAAAAGAAATGGACCATGAAGCATTGTATTTAAAATTATAAGTAAACATAGAGACATAACACACATCATAGCGATGTGATTATAGAAACTAAAGAAGCCGAATGAAGAGCTGCAAAGGACTTGGCTTTCCATGAACCTAATAACTGAAACTAAAGTTCCTTCCTAGGAGATAAGCTGAAATCATAGCACAGTTTGAATAAAAGGTATGCCTTACCGAGGTTACTGCAGAACAATTATGGCTGAGATCCTTTACTCTTGAAGAGAAGGCTCTAATAACCTCTTATTTTAAGTTGACGTCCATTGAGCAATAATGCCTCCCAACTTGCACTTTCAGGTGCTGTATTGCATAATGTGTTTACAGGCTGGTCTCATTTTTCTTTTTGAAACAGGAGATGGGTAGCTTACTGCTACTTAGAGGTGATTTTAGGAAACAGTTTTCAAGGTGGTAGTTTAAAAAAAATGTGATTATTGGGAATAATAACTCCAGAGACAAAAACTTTAATGGGATTACTTCCAATTTATTCAGCACATTGCCAGGTTATTGAAGTTCTAGTTTTAGATCTGTGCATTCAGAGTCCACATTGTTCCCTGACGGACTGCATACCACCATACGTAGGCATTGTTTGCCTTCAACTCTCAATAGGAGTCTAACCTCTCGGAATAATCGTTGTAGCTGGATCTTTCACAGCTCTATTCCTTGCTTATTTACTACTATTTCTTAAAAGTCAAAATATTGAAAACATACATTACCAAAGGAAGAAAACCCATCTGCAACACAATTGTAGTATTTTTCAGTTCATAGGCTAATTTTTGTATGCATCATTTGATTTGATTCCCTCCAAAGTCTTGGGAAATGTGAGTTATTATCATCCTATTATTGTTGTTGATAAATAGTAGCTACTATTTATTTAGTCCTAACTCTGCATTAGGACCTGTGCTAAACACCTTGCAGTTGATTTGAATGATAGCCATCGGCTGCTGGAGCTAACATTATGCCCATTTTACAGATGATGGAATCATGGCTTAAATGACATGCCAAGTTTACACAGCTGGCATTTAGAAGAATTGCATTGCCATGCTGTTTTGTAGATGAAAAGTAACGATGCCAAAACTTCACATAAGTGGCTCTAGGTTATTAGTTCCTAATGTATTCCTACTGCCACCCTAAATATTTTCCATTATACCATCCTGTCCCTAGAGTTGCTCCTACTGTATATGGTACTTTGGAAATTAAACAAAGGAGCACACACACCCCATCCCCACCTCACCACTGATTCACAAGAGGACTAATTTTTTAAGAAAGTACACTTACTTACATTCTAACTCTGCCATCACAAAGATGGGTGAGTGGAGTGTGGGTGTGGATTTCAGCCACTACTCATCCCCCGTTATGCATGCACCTTGGTGCAAAATAGAATACCCAGGGCCCTATGTAGTGGGCCTGGCTCTCCTCATTCATTGAAATTACCAGGTTTTTCTCCATAGGAATTGTGCTAATTTATAGTCCCCTTAGAGATATGTGAATGCCTATCTTCTCACAGCCTTGCCAAAAATGTATGTTGTCATCTTTTGGTTTTTAATTCTTCTGGGCATTCCAAAATAATATTAAGATAAATATCCAAAAGAATTTTCTCTGAGTATGTCTTCTTAGAAGCTGCAAGGAAATAAAATCTGTGCTCCACTAATTACATTTGTAATATGCTCACATGTTCCCTTCACCACTAACAAAAATGTTTAACGAGATATAATCTGACAGTGCTCATGCTAAAACTTCCCTGGAGCCAAAACAAAACGTGACACTCATTAAAATGACCCTCGTCTTCACAAGCCATTGAAGAGGAGTTGAGGATCGTTTATGAACTGGGTTTAACCACAGGGTGATACGTTGTGCTGCCATTACTGAGCTCAGGAATCATTTTTTTTTTTTTTTTTGGTATTCAACTTTGTACTATATTCCTTTTCAAAATCTATTACTTTTAATTATATAATACCCTGGGCATAAAGCAAATGTTCTATAACTTGGCTATGCTTTCCCCTGAAGTACTGACAAAGTAATAGTTTTAATGTGCGCCTAACTATAACAAGCAAAAATAAAAATTGCATGAGTGTATAATGAGGACACTGATAATCACATAAGAGCTTTAAAAAATATCTGTGACTTGGAATGTTCTAGTTTGAGAAGCTCAGGAATTTTTAGCTCAGAAGATGGGCTCATCAAAGCTGAGAACATTCACAAAAACAGAGCTGATTGATTTGAAAGAGTGTGGTCTGAGAAGGAGTTCTCAAACTTTGGAGAATGACATGAAACTATAATGGCTCAAGCCTCATCCTTCCTTCAGTGAGCTTCGGCCTCTGTATTCTGTCTTAGTTCTTCACTTGATTGTGATACACACCTAATTTGAAAACAACAGGTGTATGAGCCCAGATTCTCAAATTTGGTTACACATTAGATTTGCTGGTGTCTCACACCTAGAATTTTTCTTCCCCCCTTCTCTTACTTATGTGTTTATTTTTGCTTCCAGTTATGGATGTAAGATTGATGTAAAGCACTGTATAAATTTAAGGCATACAGTGTAATGATTTCACTTATATACATCATGAAATGATCACCACAATAAGTTTAGTGAAAATGCACCATCTCATACAGATGCAACATTAAAGAAATAGAAAAATAAAAGTTTTCCTTGTAATGAGCACTCAGGATTTACTCTCTTAACAGCTTTACAGCAGTGTTAATTATGTTTATCACATTGTACATTATATCCTGATTCCATTGATATGAAGTGCCTCTTGGGCATTTTGTGGTTTAAAAGCTCCCCAGGAGATTCTAATATCAGCAAAGTTTGAGAACCACTAGTCTAAGGCTTTGCTACCCAATGTGTGGTCCAAAGACCACCACCAGCAGCAGTAGCTGGGAATCTGTTGGAAATGCAGACTCTCAGGTCTCACCAAGAATTACTGAATTAGAATCAGCCATTTACCATGATACCCGGGTGATTTTTATGCACATTAACTTTTGAGAAATATTGGGTTAGGAAGTTGGGCAGAGCTGGCTTTTTAGCCCTTTCTAATTAGCTAGATGACTCTGGGAAACCTCTCTGAGCCACAGGCTCCATGCCTGTAAAATGGACGTAATGACTGATTACCCTGTCAACATTGCAAGCTGACTGGGGAGAATTGGGAACTGTAGTACCGAAAACTCTTAGCTTAATTCCCAGAGAGTAAAGGTACTCAGGAAACACTGTGCCCTCTTAACAGAGTTGCTGTGATCTTTTTCAGCACTGGTGGACAGAGGGCAAATGAAGCAAAATTCTGTCAGTAACCACCATCACAGGCATTCCTGTTCTTCTTGTATTAGTGAATGTCCTTTGTAGGTGTGAATTCAAGGTATTTTTCATTCATTTGAAAGAATAAATGCTTCTGAGACTCAGATATCTTTTTCTAAAAAGGTAAATCATAGCCACAATGTCCTTGAAGGTACCTTGGGCATCCTGCATTATTGTGCGATGTGCCCAACTTAATCATACAGTGCCACCTATTCATACTTAGTTTTACCTTTTAGATCTTAATCTGTTATTTCCCTTCTCCTCGGCCAAGAGCTAATTTCTTTATAGAAACTCTTATATAGGGTTCCTGTTTTTTTCTCTTCAAGCTACTAACTTCTGAAATTGTCTCTTTTTTTCCCCTTAATTTCTCTTTCACCCCCCCCAAACTATTTTCTCATTGTGCCCATTTTGCTCCCTGAACTAAGACATGGAACTGACTTGTCCAGTAAAGTTTACATCGGATTGAAAGGGCATGACAATACTTTCTTTGTAGTGTAATCATTTCCACATTAAGAGGGAAGTAGAAATGTCTAATGGGATAACTGTAAAGAAGTACCCTCAACTAATCTTTCTAAGCAGGATGACAATGAGTAATGATTACAGTTAATTAAGTTAGGCAACCTCCGTTTCCATTCACTTAGCAGCACTGCTAATTATATACTCATTCTACAAAGTTTTTTGGTACTTCTGTAATTTGGATGCAGTACTCTTTGTAGGCAAGGGGATATGGTACGATTAATGAGCTTTTTCCCAACACCTCCTGTTCTCTCCAAATGAAATTTCCACGTCTGGAAATTGAGAATAGAAAAGGAGCAAGGGGGAAAAAAATTCACATTTTAACTTACTTCCAGCACAGCACATGTTTGTAATTGCAGAATATTTTATGGTAAAGAAAACAGTAACATTTAATTTTCTTGGGAGTCTTGGGAAATTGTGGCTTATTTCAAAAGGAAATAAGTCCAGAACTTGGATTTTTAAAATATAAATGACAGTGATATATTACATTGTAGGCTTTTGTTCACTTTAAATAACTATGTATTGAGTATGTACTGTTTGCCAGGCCCTAAATCTACTAAGCGAAAAGAAAGGGAGCCCTAACTATGACTCCAGGTTTCTTCACCTGGATTTCAATCATTTTAACAACCGATTCTTTAAAGAAAACTAAGAGAACCGCAGCTCTACTTGGGTATATTGTTAATGAAGCACTTGAAAAAAATTAGTTTATGTGCTTTGATCAGATGGGGATTGACGTACTTAAGAGTTTTATTTTTAATCTGAAAATCCACTTCAACCTTAGGCTCTGGGTAAACAGTCATTACACAAGGCTGGCACAGTTCTGTACTTTCAAGAAGCAAGATTCAAGGTATAACTTCAAATATTATCTCGAGTAAGTTATTCACATTATTCCTTTTATTTAAAAAAATCAAGGTTTACATGATGGATTTTTCTTTCAATCTGCAATAATCTCCATTTACTTTAAGAATTATTTCTGCACTGTAGCTTGTGTTTAAGATTGTTCCAGATTTTAGAATTCATTTTTAAAGGTATATCTGGAAGAAGATATATGACTGTCAAGCACTTTCATTTTTATATTTTTATAGGAAATTCAAATGTGTTTTGAGCAGCACTGGACGTTTTTAGAGTTGTTTTATTTTTCCTTCCTAGCATCACACAGGTGCACAACTTCACAGGTCCAGTCTCCTCTTTATGCGTCCTCCTTTCTGCTTCTCTTTCATAACATCAGTTTTTGCATAAATGAGTACAGTGTCGAGTTCACATAAAAACCAGACAAAAATACAGGTGTTCTCATAATAATCAGCTCCTTTAATTCACCTCTGTAGTTTACGCTTCAGTCTCAGAGAAATCCTACATAAAGCAGGCAGCACAGTTATTACTAGAGGAACTGAGGTTACTGATTAGAAGGGAACATAATCAGGTAGATTGAGCATGTGAGGGAAGAAACCATCGCTGAGAGAGGGGAGTGACTGCAAAATGCTCTCTGTGAATCCGGGCAGAACACCTCACTTTTCAGGGCAACCGGAGTGGAATAAACAGGTGCAAAAAGATTGTGCGCCTGTCTGCTTTTGTGCAGCTGGTCAGAGATTATGTACCTGCTTTATCTGTACTTGGCTATGACTCTACCTCCAGGTTTATCAGACCCCATAGAATGTGTAAGAGAAAAGTACCAACAGGGAAATCAGCAAAAAGCTTTCCTATGAAGGTGTAGGAAGCCACCGCAGAATTTGAAATGTCTGAGGTCTCATCTGGTGAGTAAAAGCTGCAGATAAATGCGACAGCCATTCAGAAGAATGATAAATGCCACAAGCATTTGGAAGCAGGCTTACCTAAAGGTTACTATTTGGGTCAATTTGTAACCTCTAGGATGCATTTGGATCACTCCTATTCCATGTGGATTTCTCTAAAAGTTAGATTGGTGCTTTTGTTGTGAGGAAGGGAGGGAATAGTTTTGACATCAGGGCAAAGCACTGAGATAAGAAGCCCAAATGCTACTTTTGGGTTTATGGCTTTTATCAATTTGGTCTTCAAAATTTTAAAATTATGTCTGGTATGAATAAATTAGAAAAAAATATTAATGACCCAGACCTTAATCAGTAAACAGTAATATTTCTATCTCAAATTAAATTTCTAAGGACCTAAACTAAATCTATAACCTCATTAGAAGCCTAATGTTAAAAATTTTTGTCCTAACAGTAGAAACACCTATGTGTATATAGTTTCAAGATTCTTTTAATCAAAGGAAAATAATAATTGTTGTTGTGAATAGTAATTTAGACATGACCATACATGTACTACTTATTAGGAATCAAACTGGGCCACCGGTTGTAAACAGTTCTAATAACTGCTGCCTAATAACCTGGAATATTTAAGAATAATATTAAAGATTAAACATGTATTTTTAAATGCTAGATTTTAAATAAAAGGATGTCATGATTAATCACGTTATCTGTTTTTTTAATTATAAGATATCCTAAAATTCTAAATTTATGTATGTATACTTTGTATTAAAAGTACATTAATTCCTAAATTGTTGTAGTTTTATTAGAATTCAAATTTCTCCTAACAAGATTTTCTGTCATTAAGAAGGAAGGTGGCTAGTGTTTAAGGGGAGGGCAGAACTGAAAAAGTTGAGATTAAATAAGCATTTTTTTAAATGACAATATACATTAGGAAAATAGACAGTCCAAAGTTAAAAGTCTATGTAGAGCTCAAGCTATCCCATAACTTGATTTGTAAGAAAAGCTACCCAATTTTGCAAGTCTTGCCTCTCATTTTCTCTGAACTAAGTGGTTGCCATTTCTCACTTACAGATTGCTTTGACTAATCTCTTTCTAAAGATTTTTTTTCATTTTCATATTTGTGTTTTCTTCATTAGACAGATTGTCCTGAAGTACAGAGGCCAGTTAATGGTTTATGAGTTCAAGCTGAGCTGAATATAGCTAAGCTCTGTCTTACTTGACATTTCATCAAAAGCTGTGTTGATTTGCAGTGTTTACCGACCTATTTATTGAACCCTCACAGCTTGAACTATGCCACCAAGCTTGCTGACATTGCTGAGATTATCTCTAAATGCATGTACATAACTAAGGAGGAAACAGAGAAACAGAAAAATGAGTTAAAAACAGTCCTTGACCTATTTAGCAAATTATACTTATATAGTCCTTGATTTATTTCTCTATTTGGTTGTTTCCTTCACAGACCCATGGCATAGTTTTTCTCCATTGATCTTCACAAAACTCTGGAAGAAAATAAACTAGAGTGCTGGTTATCAGCCTTGAGTGGGTATCAGAATTCTGTAGAGGGTTTAGTAAAGCACAGCTTGCTGGGCCCCGCCCCTGGAGTTTCTGATTCAGTCCTTCTGAGGAGTGGCCCAAGAATTTGCATTTCTAAAAGATTTCTCTGGATATGCTGATGCTGCTGTTGTGGGGGAACACATTTTGAGAACTTCTGATGAAATGAGAAGATTCTCATGTATGAATCTGAATCACCAAGATTCGGGTAGATTAATAACTGGCTCATAAAGATTTATCCAGTTGGAGGACATTCTTGGTAGGAAGAATGGACTCATGAGGAATTGGGAGAATGGTGAATTGCCAAGGATGGCAGAGCTGAGTTTGGAGGGAGATTGAAAGGTTTAAAAAAGTTCTCTCTGAAAGCTTACATTTTTGATGAAAGGGCAAAAGACTTATGAAATTAACATAATGCATACAGCAGGAGCTCAAGAAATAGTCAAAGATTGAGATTTATGTGTCAGGTAAATAGTAGGGGCTCAATAAACTTCTTTGATGAAAGAAAATAATTGGCTGAATGTTTATTGTTAGAAACAGAATACTTATTTTCTGTCTCTTAATCTAGTTACTTGGGTTGTCTACACGTTGTTAAGAGAAGTTTCCTGCTGCTCAAGAAAATAAGCATGCATCCCGCACAAAATCGAGGCATTTGTTAAATTAGTTTAACACATTAAAAATTGGATTCCTGTTTTTGGAAATTATTACTCTTTAGAAATCAGCAATAAAAGTACCAAAGAGTTGGTCATTAGTTTTCAATTACTCTCTTGATTCTTATTGCCTGAGATACCTCCCTAAATAAGAATTTAGTCTATGATACTTTTAACAAAATGAAAGCATGATCCATTTTTAATAATTACCTGAGTCTATAATGTATATTAAAGTCTCCCTTTTTTGATCAGTGTAAATAAGATGTTTTCCAGTTTACCTTATTGAAGCTAAGTTTGGAAAGTTAAACCACGACGACTGGATCTTTTACTTAGTTATAGTACCTTATAAAATTGAAAATATATCTTTTAAGACATTAATAACTAAATTGAAGTATTCAAAAATTGTAACCTTTCTGGCTTTTAGAATTATACACTTATTTGTTATGGTCTATTTCTTTTAGTAACATTTAAGCTTTGATGTATTCTAATAGGGTACAACATTTAGATTAAATATATAGTATGGAGAATTGACTTTTAATAGAATTTAATCTATATGTTCATAATGTACAGTTGGGAGTGGACAGGCCTTTAAGGAAGTAGAAATATTTATTGCAATCATTTTCTCAATTTTTTTATTATATATATCAAGAAAATAGATATTGTCATTTATTTCAATTTTCTAGTATATTCTTTTTGCTAGTCTTACCTGTCACATACTACATATATAAGGTCCAGAAATTATCAGGGCTATTGATCGTGCTTCATGTTATTTTAATTCAGATACTATTCTAAGTTGATGAAATGAGAATGATGTTTAGAAAGAATGTGTACCATATTTCTGATGTTTAAATAATATATGAAATGATTTATTTTGGCCTGGCTCACTTATCAGCTTATTATTTTTTTACTTCTCCATTCATGATTAAAGCAATTCATAATTACTAAGGTCCATAATAACTTATGATGATAAGTTATGGTTTTTCATAATAGAAAATTAAACCACCTTTAATGGTGTTTTAGAGTATAAATTTGAGAAAAAGGACTAGTGCTGTACTCAGTCTCTCATATCCCTTGCCTTTTATCACTGAATTCTTAGCACTTAATACCTCCCTGAAATGTAATGAGTATTCAATAAATTAGTTAAATAAATAAATGAATGAATCCTACAGATAAATTTGCCCAGGAAAAAAAGGGGGAGAGGAATTTTTACTTCAGTTTTTAATGCTGTCTGTTTTGGTCCAAATGAATAATATCTATGACATTTTATCCTGATAGCTATTAGATCATTAACTGAATATGAGAACAAAGGGCATTTTGATTTTTTGTTTTTTTATGAATATTGGATTTCTTAGACAAACTCGTTTGAGTCTTTTAGAATACAATCATCTATTCACCTTTTCAGTTTCCTGATTCCTAGGTTCAAGCCAAAATCACATCTCTTCAGTCTCTCTCTCTCTCTTACGCCCCCCCCCCACAGAGTTCATATATTTTATTTTGGACCAGCATTTGAAATTGAAATGTAAGTTAGGCAAGGGAAAACCTGAAATGTATGGATTTTTTTTTTCCAGACAATCAGAATTTAGCCTCTCTATTTTGGGCAAGGTGCCGTGAATATGGTTAAGAGAAGGAGAGGGAGATAAGTGAAAGGGTTGGAGAGAGGTCCCCACCTGTTTGTACCTTGTTATGTAGTTTTAAAAGTGCCAAAAGCAGAAAAATGGTTCTGCTTTGCTTTACACCACATTTAAGACTAAAGCTCAAGTTGAACATGAACCTATGAAAAAGTTGTTTTAAACTCAAATTACTTGTAAAATAAAATATGGAAAATTTTTTTGAAAATTGAGTTAGATTCTGTCTGCATAATAATGAATAATGACTAAGGGGTGCCAAAGTTCTCACAAATTACTGGGAAATCTAGACAAATCCCTTGCCAATAAAAATGAGCATCCCTGGTTGTCTAACAAGACCTTTTGGAAAAAGAGTAAGGAGGAGAAATCTTGATGTATAATTAAGGGTAATAAAATGATCTATTATAGCTAGCTGCAATAGATTATTTGAGTTAAAGTTTGTTTTTAATACACAGTCTCAGTGTGAATTAAGTTAAAAATACATATTGAGTATGCACCTTATTGTAGAGAGTATCAGTTTCCAGTAGATTTTATTATTTAACTACCTTTGGAATCGTATTTGTTAGTCATAAACTAAAGCAAAGTAAAAATAAAGTATACCACATGTGAAACCATTTGAATGAACAAAACAATTTGAGTGAACTAGCCTGCTGTTCAAATTTGTTTATAGTTATGCTTCAGATACTACTTACCAAAATACTAGCAGACTCCTGCAAGCACAATTTTTAAACATTTACCTTAGGGATTTCCAGGACCCTGGAAACATTTCTATGGGTTTGAAAAATAAACACAAAAACAACTTAAAAAAAAAAATGCTTGTTGGAGTTCTTTTGCATCACAGTGGGTTAAGTATCTGGTGTTGTAACTGCATCAGCACAGGTTACTGCTGTGGTACAGGTTTGATGCCTGGCCTGGGAAATTCCACATGCCATGGATACAGTCAAGAAAAAAAAAAATGTTTCTAGTCAAGGTCAACTATAGAACCAATAAAATGAGGATTATGAAACATAAATAGCTTTATTGTTTAGGAATTTCCAACTAGCGTATTCTTAAAAGTCTGCAAATTTAAACAAAAAAAAAAAATAGAGTATTGAGTAGAGATTTTAAAACTTAGCAGATCTCAGCTTAGATTTGAAAGTTTGGGAACCAGTGGGCTGGTAGTATATGTTGATAAATGACGAAGTATTAACTCATTTAAATACTATTGACCAACCTAAAAATATGTAAAACATTCTTACACCTATTAGTTGATGGAGAATAAAGTTTGTAAATATCATCCCACAATCGAGAAGAATTTGGGGAGTTAATTTTCCAGTCTTTAAATAAGGGGGTTGGACTAGATGATTTTATAAGATCCCTTATATAACTCATAACAATAAGTCCTTTAAGAAGTGTTTCAGTAGCGGGAAAAAGTAAATGAGGTCCTAGAGGGGAAAGAAGATGTTGATGTAGCCGATGCTCTGTTCTGCATCTTGTTTCAGCTTGAGTGCAGGGCAGTTCCTGGCTTACTCAGCTCAAGAATTCCTGTTTCTTGCTCTGGTCTACCTGAGGTCTTATTCCAGCATCTTGGGAGTGTGCTGTATTGCAGACAGGAGTGAATAGAAATACTGAGCACAGGGGGCAGGTGGAAGCTAAAGTTACAATTCACCATAAGCAATATTTAACAACTAGGGAATGGGCGTCCTTGGAAAAAGCACGCCAGCCTCTTCATCCTCTAGCAGGACAATTCCAAAGCCTTTGCTTCACTGCTCCTCAGAGGAAGTTGGGGTTGGTGGGGGGTGAACTCCAGTTGCCCCCAGTAGTAACCTGCTCATTAACCTATCCTTTCATACCTCCTCCCCCTTCCCAATCTCACTTTCCCTACCCTACTCTCACTTGTGCTTTCTGAAATTAATTGCTAGATAAACTACTTGTACCCTAAATCCTTGCTTTGGTGTCTGTTTTGGGAGAATCTAAATTAACACAGTCATAGAGATAAATTATTTAATGTGCTCAAAAAAAAAAAAAAACAACAACATAGCCAGGGATCTTAAGATGACAGAGGAGGTGGAGAAGGCATGGGGAGCCATAGAGGACAATTTCGCTCTGTTGAGTAACTAAGGAACAGTCATCCATCAACTTAGAGCAAGAGCTGGACAGGAAGAAAATAGTTTGTGAACCTGAAAAGCAGTGGAAAGAAGTACAAGAGCTGCTATAGAAAATGTGCCCGTCTTTCACGATATGTAAATAAAGGGCTTATGGAACAGCAGAGAAAGTAGATTATTTCAGCTTTTTAATGGCCACACCCATGGCTATGGAATTCCTGGGCCAAGGGATTGAATCCAAGCTGCAACCCTATGCCACAGCTGTGGCAACACCAGATCCTTTAACCCCCTGCACCGGCCTGGGGATTGAATTTGCATCTCTATAGCAATCTAAGCCATTGCAGTGGAACTCTTAATGTACTGCACCATGGTGGGAATTCCCATCCTTATCTTTTCATTCCATCCTAAGTTATTTTAAACAGGGCAATAACCACCCCCCAGTTTGCCTTTGCCACCTGTGCTTTTGACTCCATTCTCCACAGAGCATCCAGAAGGATCTTTTAAAAATCTAAACCAGGTGTTGATCTCTGGTTAAAGATCATTATTGTTCTCATAGATCCATTTCCTCCCTACCCCCATGCAGTCTCGCTGCCCTTCAGCCACCCTGACCTGTTCTCATCTCTCCAATGCCAGGTTCATTTGTGCTATTAAGTCTGTCTGACATGCTTTCCTCACCCAGCCTCTGTTTGCTTTGATCATCGCTGAATATACAGTAACAAGCATATTGTCAGGCACATTATATTGGTTTAATATATATTTGCTGAATCCATGAATGAAAAGAGAATAATAGGGTTTAGTTGATAGTGGATAAACAGTAATTTACTGAGGCACAATCTATATCATTTGATGTTTTACTAGCAAAAAGAAATAGACATTTGGAGAAAGACAGTAGTTATAATTCTGGATTGGGGATTGGGGAAGCAAATGTGTGTGTGTGTGTGTATATGTATGTGTTTGTGTCTGTATAGTCTGAAGTGTTGTTCTTTGTACGTGGCACAGAAGTAGTCAGAGTCCAGGCTAGGCTAGACATCTCACAGTGGATTGTGTGAAATTGGAGTGAGAAATGCTAATAGTAAAGATGGTAGGTGAAGGGCCTAGAGTTAATTTCAGACATAGAAGTTGTAGTTGGTAGTAGTCATTTTAGTGGGAATCCTTCCAGATCAGTGAAGAAGCATACTGAGAAAATTCAAACCGTAAATGTAACATAAAGTTGTGGATAAGGAGACTGACAAACGGAGTAAGAGTTAGCATTGTATAGCGATGTGACACAAGGACAAAAAGACAAGTTGGCTTGGTTAATGTAATACCCACTATGCAAGAAAAGCTATGCTGAGGTGGCTCAGCAATTCTAATTGCAAGGGACTTTGGAGGGCAGCATATCAGGTTATCACATGCCAAAAATATTTCATTTCAGAGACTTTAGTTTTCTCATTAATTTTATCACTAATCCATTCATTTTCAAAATGTATTTCAGGATTTCACATCAGGTTGACTTTAAAGCTTATATGTAGATGAAGGTTTCTTTTCCTAGCACTGAGTAAGGCAGCTGGTCCTATTCTGTGCTTAAGAGTGAAGCAAGCTTATGTTGGCTCTGCAAGCAGGATTATTAAATAACCAATTACTATTCAGACCGTGTTACATTCCTTAAAATTACTCAAGCAAGAGTCTTGAACTTGTTCAACCTGAACACATCTGATATCCTCAGCCAAGTAGGGGATGTAAATTAGAGAGCTTCTAGCTTTACTAGGGTGGAATCAAGCATACTTTTTTCCCCCTTAGGACTCCATGACTAATAACCTGAATTGTCTAAATTTCAAGAGTAGTCAGGTCTCCAGTGGTATGCTTGCTTCATCATTTCTGCATCTGTTTTGTCCTATAATATATGATGGTGCAAAGGATATTTTGTATGCAAATTTCAGCAAGTTGAGATAATCCTTTCAAAATGGATTTTCTTTACATATTCTATTAGTGTATGATTCCAGACATCCTAGAAATGTTTTCGTGATAAAAAGTTTCAGATACTCAATGACGTGAGGAAATTATAGAAGTAATGGTTTTCTAACTGGAATACTTGGGAGGAGGTCTCTCATCCATATTTGTGTGCCTCAGCAGGCCTCAGTTTTCACATCTAAAAAAGAATAGATCTTAAATGTTCTCACTGCACACACAAGGAAATGTTAACTATGTGAGGTGAAGGATGTGTTAACTAACTTTATTGTGATAATTTCACAATATATATGTGCATCACATCATCATGTTGTATACCTTACACACTCTGATATAACTTAGCAAAGCTGGAAAAAAAATAAAAATGAAAAACTGCCGTAATAATGATCTTTTCCTAAGTACCTTCAATAATTTCAGAATAAGATAACATATACAAGTGTAAAATGTAATGATAAATACTTTTAATAAGTGCTTTTAATACCTGTGTAACCAAAATTCATGATCTAAGGCCTTTAAATGATTGGCTGTATAATTCTCAAATCGGGTAGAATTTCTTTTTCTATTGAGAGTGAATCCTCTCAGAATACTATATTGACTATGTTTTCTTAAAGGTTGGAGGTGCATTGTCTTCATATTCTCAGGATAAAATATTCTCTCTTGTACACAGGCCACTTTACGCACTCTCACTTGTCTTGCTAGGCCCATTCTTTCTTTTTGGACTCTTCTACCTCTCCTCATTTTGGTTCTAAAGCAGTCCCCTCTTCAAAAATCTATTCAAGTATTATAGCTACCACAATGCTTTCTATAACTGCTTCAAGCCTCACTTCATTCTGTGAATTTTCCACATTCATTTCTACCTAGTTCTCGATTTAGTTACTTGCTAGTTATTTCCCGTGGGTCTTCTTTGATTCTGTAACTTTTAATAAAATTCTTGAGATCAGGTGCTATGTTTTAAATTCCTTTTTAATACCCCAGTTGGTATTCTCCATGTTTTTGATTCATTGTTTACAAAACAGTAAGCACCAGAAAATGGATTTCTAAATAATCTAAGACTAATAATGTGTCTAAAGAAATATCTCCTCTGATGACCATATATTTCTCATATTTATCTGTACTTTAAGCACAGTCTACTAAAGGAACAGCCCTCTGTGGTAACACATTGTGTTTGGGAGATCCCCTCATTATACTTACTTCCAAAAGAAAATATCTGTCTTTTCATCTTTAATGGAAAAATGTGTCGTTTCTGTCTTTGACTGCAGTATAATATCTTTTACCTTTCTGTCACTTAACGAGAAAAATTAAATACATGTGGAGTGACTATCTCAGAAGAAATTATGTACTTGTTTTTGTTGCTAAAAATAATGTGGTTCCTTTGTATAGGTTTCATTAATTTATTCAGCTCTTTAGTAATAAACTTGAGGAAGAAAAGGCATGTTCTCATCATACAATCATTGTTCATACTGAGGTTGAATTTTCCTACATATTTTCACCATTCATGCTAACTGAAAATGTATGTGTTAGAATGAATGATTCCTGAAATTCAAAAAAGGTGGATGGCTTTGTAAATATTTGAAAAATATTTATAATTTCCCAAATAGTGGTTGCTATTAAGATACAGAGTCTTTAGGAGAACTTTATGACGTGGGCTGACAGGTTTGGCACAATTAACGTCCACACACCCTGGTCTAGTCATTCTTCCCTGGGAACAGGAATCTGGGGATGTTGAAGTTACATTCTCTCATGAGTGAGTTATAAACACAGACCCTATTAATCGAATGAAGATGTGCCTTTTTGAGTGAGCTATTATTACACACCTATGAAAATACAATATTATGTTTACTTGAATAATAATGGCTTATTAATTTATTTTCAAATTGATAAAATAATTGTTAAAATAAATTTCAGTTAGCAGGTTCTTATGCTACTTGTTTCTCTTTATTTTATGCTCTGCTGGTGTGATCTGGACTTTCATTTTAACAAGCTTACTGTATAAGAGATTTTATTTTCAAAATAATGAATGCTGGAGGCAACTGTAGGTGGAAATACAAAATGCGAACATGCTAAAGGGTTTTGCCTTTTACCAGCCTATTTCTTGGACTAGTATTTAGATTGTATTTCTAGGACTATATTGGCATATAGTCCAAATACACCATATTATGAGATTAGGGTTTTTAGAGAAAAACAAATATTGTATTTTAAATATTTCTAAAGTTTGTTTTGATCATGTCTCATAGAAATATATATATAACATAACCTATGTCGTACTATTTTGAGGTATAAATTTAGAGACTAATGTATCACCATTGGCAAGTTATTCATCTACCTTCGAGACTGTCTACTGTTTAGTCATTTTAAAATATCTAATATTCTGTAAGAGGCAGTTTACTTTTCTCATTGTGTTACATAGACATCATGTTAAAATGCAGTATGTACATGCGGTAACTGCTCTTTAAGAAAAAAAAATGTCCATGAATCATTCTTGTAACATTTGGAATTAAATTCATTAACCGAAATAATACCATGCTTCATCTTTTAAATTTTGCTTCCTTAGCATCTGGTCCTTAGTCTGTCTAATTGCATTATAATGGCTCTGTATTGTAGCAGATGCTAGAAGATTTTTTTTCAAGAATGGTAATTTCATTTCATACTTTGGAATACCTGCTTTGCAGTTGTCTTTCCTATCTGCTAGAGCCAGAAGGAGAGCAAACCTAGTTCTTTTTTCACTTAAGAAGTATTAAAAGCTCAACTTTCTTCAAAGATCAAGAACTTTATACTTTTTACATTAAAAACTATTTCTTCCCAATTGGCTTATTGAATACCACACTTCTGGTTCTGAGATCAAAAGTAATGATTAGCCATGAAATGACTGATGGAATCAACTGTGCCTAGCATATTTCTTTTTTGTGTGTATGCAATTAATATTCTTACTTTTAAACGGTGAATGAATTAATGTTTTATTGGAAAGATGCAATGAGCTAATTTCTTATGGTAAGTATAATAAAGTCTTACGAGGTAGAGTCAACTTTTTAGGATTATAATATAGATAATCACAACTTAGGCAGACTATGATCATATTATACCATAAGGATCCTTCAGCATATTTACCAGATTATTTATTTTGCTCGAAGGGAATAGGCTATCTTCCTCTTACGTTGCAAATTTGTTATTGTTTCTAGCCTATTCTCTTCTTCAAGCAATTATCTATTGATGTCTATAACATTAATAAGCAGCATAGCACTACAGAATCTCTTTGACATTTTCTGAATTTAGGAAAAAAAGTTGGAAATAGATTCATTTTAATTCTGTAATGCTGGAAATTATTCTATTATATACATATGATATATGTTTGTGTATATATGTATGTTATATACATTGTATCTATTCAGCAAATGAGGTATTTAATTTACACAGTTGTTGTTTTGTAATAATATATAGACCTGTGGTATTTTTGGAATGTGTCATTGAGACACATTAAGATAAATGATATTTGTCATTTTGTTTACCCTCTAATTTGATTAATAGTCACCTACAGCTATATCAAATATTATGCTAAAAATAAAACAGGTCAAAGATGAAAAATTAGTCATAGATTAGTGGTTTACTCAGGTATCAGGGTATTGGGAGACATCCAAATGATAGGGTAATTTTTTTCCATGAATGTCGGGCAGGGTTCTTAATATAATATAAAAATAACCACAACTCAGGAAGTGACGCTTTTTTTCTCACCTTCACTATTTGAGAATGGAATGCCCTTTAATGCATCACTTAATATTGTTGATGTCAAAACCTTACATTTGAAAGGCTGAAATCAGTGATACTTCCCCTCCTCCATTTTCAGGATGTATTGTAGAGACTGCTTAGATGCTGTCCTTGGAGATTAAAGCTCTACAGGAAATGATGTTGATTATCAGGACATTATCAGTTGCATTAGCAACATCGTCAGGGTTGCCTTTTGACTTAGGGGGAATAGAGAAAAATTTTACAAACACAAATTGCTTAGTCACAGACACTTTTTAATTTTATTTTTCAAGCTTTTATGTCTAAACAAAGGACTATACATAGCACCATGTATGGCACCCACTGACAAATTGAAAATATCAAATTTCTTCATGTATTGTGATGTGTTAAGGATAGTGATGAGATCAGCATCCAAACCTTTAAAATACCATTCAGCCATCATTCCACAAAGGATGTGGAGTGCTTGGATTGTGCCAGTGCCTCTTTTCTGTACCAAAGACATAAAAATGAAACAATCAAAAGCTGTGTGGAGTTCCTGTGTGGTGCAGCAGGATAAGGATCCGGCATTGTCACTACAGTGGCTTGGGTCGCTGCTGTGGCTAGGGTTCGATCCCTGGCCTGGGAATGTCCATGTATTGCAAACTCCCACAAAAAGTCAATAAAACATGTCTATTAAAAAAACAAAACAGCAACAACAAAAACTCTGCCTTTAAGGCCATAGAGTCAAATTGCAGGAATCTTAATCTGGAGTCCATAAAACAGGATAGGAGAAAAACGGTGTCTTTATTTAATTTCTAACTGAAAATTAGCATTTTCCCCCAAATATGAAGATAGGCAACACACTGCAGTATGAACAATGTCTGTGCATTTATCGCTGATATTTTTTTATCAAATCCTAGTTGTGGATATTCTGAAAGAGCACTTGAATTCACTACAACTTTGCATTTTTATTAATTATGACATTTTCAACCAGTGCATTAATAATCACATATAGTATATTCCTATATTATTTGATAACTATATTATAAAATAATTTATTTCCTTCATATCCCATATGATTTTTTTTTCTTTTTATTTTATGCATTTAAAAACATTCTGGGAAGTGTTCCATATGCTTTACCAGATGCCAAAGGGATCCATAGCACAAAAATAGTTAAGGACACCACATCTAGAAGAGACACGGGCAAATATGTGTAATACCATGGTACAGAACAATAATAGAGGCACATACCAGATGCTGTGAAATTGTGTGTGACTATAGCAGCCAAGAGGCCTGAGATGGTAGTGTTTGATAAGGTCTTGAAGCACGTGTAAGCATTTTACTAGTGGTAACATGTGAGAGAGGGCATTCTGAAAAGGAGACAAGTAGGTGCAAAGACACCTGGTGAGAGCATGCAAGGTTAGGGAACAGAGAACAGCTTACTGTGACAATGTAAGAAATATCTCTCTTTTCACTATTTGGGGGTATTCTGTGCTGCTTACATTTATCAGTCTGCAGAATTCTATTTGCTTAGTCATTTTTTATTGGTCTTTAGCAAGGAGAAACTGTGCTTTGGCTTTTTGTTTTAACTGACTATATTTTATAAAGAGTAACATCGAAGACAACAGCAGGATACATCAAAGAAGAGATCAAAGCTGTCAGCTTTTTAAATCTCTCATTATTTCAATCAACATCTACCTGTAAGGAGAAAAAAAAGTCGAATCTGTTTCACCTTCCCACTTTATCATCATGTTTTCAGATAATGATCAGTCACTTTTCTGATCTATGGCCCATAATTGGCTACCATTAAATCTCAAGAGACAGAACCACACAACTGGAATAATTTTTTTAAACACCCACGGGCAGAGTTGGTCTTCATTTGCAGTGGTCAAAGGCAGGTTTATTTGCTATGCTCAGATCTTCTAAACCTGCCTGTGCTTTATCTGGCTTTCTGGAAAAAATATTGAAATAATTTTCTAGGTTATGATGAAGGTCATCCAGTCTTCAATTTCAGGAAAGTAAAAATTAGACCGAAAGACACATTAATGGACTAAGATAGTCTATTAAACTATTTCCTTTTTACTAGACTTTTTTTTTGTTGGACAATTTTGCTAGACAAGTCCTTCTTGAGTAAGAAAGTTCATTTCTTTCTTTTCTCTTTTTATTTTATTGTGGTAAGAACACTTAATAAGAGATGTACCCTCTTACCAAATTTTTAAGTGTACAATGAAGTATTGTTAACTGTAGGTACAATGTTCTACTGCAGATCTCCGGAGCTTCTTGATCTTGCTTAACTGAACGTTTTGCTCACTGATTAGTAATTATTTTCTCCAGCCCCTTGCAGTCACCATTCCTCTCCTTGATTCTGTAAATTTGATTATAATAGATACGTCATACAAGTGGAATCAGACAATGCTTGTCTTTCTGTGATCGACTTAATTCACTTAGCATAATACCTTCGAGCTTCATCCATGTTATAGCAAATGACAGGATCACTTTCTTTTTTTTCAGGCTGAATAATATTCCTACACAAATATATATCATATTTTCTTTATCCATGCATTTATCGGCGGACATTTAGGTTATTTATACATCTTGGTTATTGTAAATAGTGATACTAAAACATGAGTGTTGTTACCTCTTCAAAATCCTCATTTCAGTTCTTTTGGATAAATACCCAGAAGTGGGTTTGTTGGATCATATGGTAATTCTCTTTACCTCCACACTGTCTGTCATAATGGCTGCACCATTTTTCATTCTTATCAATTCTGTACAATTTCTCCACATTCTTGCAAACCCTTGTTGTCTTCTTTTTTTTTTCTATTTAAGGATAGCTATCTCGACAGATGTGAGAGGATGTCTCATTGTGGTTTTGATTTGCATTTCCCTGATGATTAGTGACATTGAGCATGTTTTCAAATACCAGTTAGCCATTTGTATGTCTTCTTTGGAGAAATATCTATTCAGGTCTGTTGCTCATTTTTTTTTCAGTCAGGTTCATAGATTATTTTGCTACTGAGTTGTTGTTCCTTATGGATTTTAGAAACTAATCCCTTATGAGGTCCATAGTTTGCAAATATTTTCTTCTATTCTATTGGGTTTGTTTCTAAAACAACTCTTCCAGTAATTCTCTGTAAGACTATTACTACTGGCCTTGATCTCAAAGAGGAATCTACAGAGACCTGAATGGACACTAGTTAACCAATCTAAAATTGCATTTGAAGCTAAATAGTTTCTGTAGTCTTTCCCAAAAAGTATGGAGATATTTTTAAAAGTATGTGAGGAAATGAGGAAGTGAGGAAATTTAATATACTAGCATGAAATATAACAAATCAAAATATATAACACTTTTAACTATAGTCAAATGGGCCATAATTACTCATTTATATCATTAGTAGTGTAAATTGGATATATATCTACATTCTTAAATTTTTAAGTGGCCAGTAAAATTGATAATATAATCATGAATATAATGAGCTTTAAAATCTAACAGACTTAGGTTTAAATCACATCATAAATGTGTAATTTATATAAATAAAATTTTCAACAAACTGAGCTTCAGTTTTCTTTCTCATCAGTGAAGCTGAAGTGAAAAAAAACTATAATAAAATAAAATTAACATAGGGACTAATTGTACTAAAATATATATTTGATGTTTTGTAAGTACTTCAAAAGATAGTCATTCTAGTTATTGTCATTAATGAAAACTTATTAGTTTTACTGTTGAAAAACAATATATTTTTGACATAATAGCCAGCATAATTTTACTTCTTAATAAATCAATCAACTTGGCTTTGTTCCTTTACTTTCTAATAAACAACTTTTTAAAAAAGTCATTACCTTCCATCAATGAAAATGTTGTTTTATTAAACTTGGAGGTTAATTTTATTTAAGAAAAAAAATGTTTCTAGATTTAAAAGTATACTTTGAAATTCAGATGCATTTAATTTAAATTTGTCATTAATTTCTAAAGACCCTGGATTTATGACATGAACACAGTAATTATAGATTTTGCTAAATGAATGCATAAATGATTCTTTAGGAGTTTGATTCTTCTCATGTTAATGCTTCCTTTAACATGCTACACATTCTGTTGCTTTGTTCTCGTTTCTATTATAAATGCAATTTTGTTATTTTGAATATGAATCACCATGCATAAATTCTTAGTCAATACGGGGTTTTAAATAATCATTACCATGGAATTTATACTTACTCAAGTGTCATTTCCCTCAGTTGGAGTTTATGGATTTCTAAATTTAAAAAAATGTTGATTTAAATTTAGTGTCACTATTCCTCTATACTATTCTCACATCTCCTGCTGCCTTTTCATATAAACTTTGTTAAATATGTCTTGACAGCAATTGGTATTTATTTCTGCCCCCTTGGCATTTACGATGCTTAAACTTCTTTTTAAAAGTGTTCCTTTCGATGCATTTTGAGTTCATTCCTTCTTGTTCTCTGACATCTACCTGACTTCCATCAAACCTTTTGCCCACTTGCTGCTGTAAATGGAAAACTGCCGTGGTGATACAGGATGCACACTGGAAACATGACTGTACAGAATACAGCAAACTCTCTGAAAATCTACAATTCTCTCTGAATTTCAAGGCTTTGAGTAACTAGATACTTCTACATCCTTAATTCCTGTCAGCTCCAGCAGGACCTGATGATGAACTAAAATCTCTTATTAGAAGCAAAGAGGGAAAAATATCCGAAATAATACTTGATGTTGTAGATGGAGCCAAGGGAAGGCAGTGAACATGTTCAAAACATTGTGAGAATAATGAGCAATAAAAGCATATGGAGGAAATAGATACTGAGGAGCACTTCTGAATGTTTATTGTTTGACCTTAGATGATTAAGCAAATAATTTAATGAATAATATTTCATCGAATAATTATTTAATAAGCACTTCCTATGTGTAATTTGCTGAGAAGTGTGAATATTTATAATATTACGTAATT
This sequence comes from Catagonus wagneri, assembly GCA_004024745.2. Classification (NCBI taxonomy): domain Eukaryota; kingdom Metazoa; phylum Chordata; class Mammalia; order Artiodactyla; family Tayassuidae; genus Catagonus; species Catagonus wagneri. Next base: position 15,146,799 of record PVHT020000193.1, read on the forward strand.
CCGTGTATAAGAATAGACATTCTTTAAAGCTGCAATTAGAGCTATGGATGAGGCTTTAATATAATAATTTTTAGGCACTGTTCATTTTGGTTGGGGGAAGGGAAGAGTTTAAACATTTAAAAATAGGTTATCTTTTTAGTTTATATTTAGTTCTGATGATTAGAAGAAGATTCATCTTTGAGGTTGAGAAGTAGATTCTGGTCTCTAACTTGAGAGTGTTCATATTGGAGAACAACTACTATTTTAGATTTTGACTGATATTTTCGTGGCTGTGAATTTTAGCCAGTTTTATAAATTCACTTTTCTTATGTGGGCCTCTGTAATTAATTAAGAATGGTTCTATGCCCTAAATGTAAAAGTATTCTAATACTGAAATGCTATGCTGTTATTTAAAAGTGTAAATAGCTTATAGTTCTTTGCTAAAATAAAACCCTATGTAAGTGTGCTAACTCATTTAGAATTTATATGGTATGATCAGATTCTAAGAGGAGTTTACCTGTGAAAGGAATATATTAAGTAAATCAACAGTGTATTCATGATTTAAGAAAATATATAAACTCTTAGTGGATACTATCAATTCTCCTTTTGTCAAAAACTATTCTGCTCTTAAATTACTTTCATTTATACTGTTCCCGTGATGATGTAATTAATCATCAGTTAGGATCACCTAATTTGAATTACCATCTTGTTCTTAGGAAAAAAATAATTAAAAAGATAATGATTTCCTACTTAAGGTTTTAAAATTTTTTATTAATTTTATTTATTAATTTCACTTATTTAAGCTTGCCTGAATTACAGAAGTTTTACTATGAAATCACATTTTCTACAGTACTTTTAGCAATTTCTGGTTTATGCTTTTATAAATAGTGGCTCAGAGAAAAAACAAAGCATAAGTAATTATACTTCTCTGTGAGAATGTTATAGAAATACATTGAAGTGCTCCAAGACTGAAATTTAATTTAAAAAAGAAATTAAGGTCCAGAATTATTAGAATTCTGGCCATATTTGATATCACAATACTAGAAGAATACCTTACCCATAATTAATACTACTAAATTTTTCTTATATTCTAAATTTTAAGAGATATCATTAGTTACCAAATACACTCATCCCTTTGTCCCAAAAGATTTCTGATCTTCTTCAAATATCCATCCATACTATTTGGTAGTAGTCTTCCAGAGAGAAAGGACCCTATCCCCTTATCACAGGAAATGAATCATACTTTGTTTATTCCATTTATGTATTTCTATTGCCCTTGACATATATAGGTTTAGGAACAGAATGGGATGCATTTTGGGCTAATGAAGCATGAGCCAAGTTTTTCTTACCAATGATAAAAGGATCACTTAACAAGTAAATGGTTGTGCTGAAGTTTATAATATTTTTTTTGTCTCTTTGTCTTTTTAGGGCCGCACCCGCGGCATATGGAGGTTCCCAGGCTAGGGATCCAATCGAAGCTGTAGCCACCCGCCTACATCACAGCCACAGCAACGCAGGATCCAAGCAGCATCTGTGACCTACACCACATCTCACAGCAATGCTGGATCCTTAATCCACTGAGTAAGGCCAGGGATCGTACCCGCATCCTCATGGATGCTAGTTGGGTTTGTTAACTTCTGAGCCGTGATGGGAACGCCCGTGCTGCAGTTTAATATATGTATATAAAGTATATATATATATATATATACACTTTTTTTTCAGATGTAGAATGCCTACTGATTCATTTATGAACCAGTAAGTAAATATTGACCTCTTATTAGACAGAATGGACTCTGGATCTGAACTAATATACAACATATGGTAACACATTTTAGCTGAACATATGAGTCATTCAAAGAAATAAATTACTATTATTATTTGTTCTCTCACTTTGGGAAGACTTTAATCCTAGCATTGAATGTAATATTCTTTTTAACTAAAATCTTCATTTCTAAGTTATTTGAAGAGAAAATATTTGAGAAGTTATTTGGTGAGAAAAAAATTTAACTATACAAATAGTTAATTAGAATTTCATCAAGTAACATTGTCTTTAATTTCTTGAAATCCAATGTGTTATACTCAATGAAGTGTAACACCTGAGTTTTTTTTAAGTAGAATATTAAAATGAAACTGTTATCTTCTGGGGTAGTATCCCTTCTTTGGGAGTTTCTTACATAGAAAAACTTAAGAGTATGCTATTGAAACATACCACATATGCTGAAAATTATATTAAAAAGAATTATTTTAGTGAATAAATTTTAGAGCCAAGTCAAGGAAGTAATAGAGGGAATATTCTTTTATTTCAGAGCGAAAAAACCTATTGTGACAAACACAAGTTTGAACTAAATTAAATATGACACTTAGAAATAACCTTTGAAATCCCATGAATCTAGAGAACAACAGTTATTTTACTGTTTTAGAAAAGTTTATGAAGTTTGAATTTGAATTCATATTTGGATTTGAACCTCTAGTCTGAACTTTAGGTAGTTTGGAATAAGCATTGAAAGCCTTCTTCAAAAGTTTAGTCAAAGTAGAAAGATAATTTGAGAACTAAGGTGATGGAAAATATCTGAAATATCTTCAGTTACCTTAATTTGAGTCATTTCTACGGGAAACACATTTATTAAAACAAAAAATCTAGCTTATGATTATAATAGAAATGAAAAAGAAAGATGTAAGACAATACCATTTTTCATGTCTATCTTTTACTTCCTCAATTTTAAGAAAAGGAATCAGCATTTCTTAATTATAATATATGAAGTACTGAGTATTTAGAACACATCATCACACTAAATATTTCTAACAGCTAATTGAAGTAGTTTCTCTTACCCCCATTTTGTTGATAAAGATACTAGACTTCACAAAGATTAAGTAATTTTCAGAAGATTTTACAGTTACTAAGTGGAAAAATATAGACTTACATCCAGATCTGATCTAAAAATTGTATTTCTTTAGCTTTTTAGGGCATTAACAATACAGTTGCCAATGTAATATATTTAGGAATGTAATATTTCTTTAAATGTGCAAGTAAGTAAGTGAACAAATAAACTCTACAATCTCCGATAAAGCACCTTTAACTTAAGAATTTCAAAAGCAATATTATATTCCCCTCATGATTTGTTCTTGGGAGGTCACAGGTTAGTCTCCTGGCTGCACAGTATACCTGCTGCTTCCTAGTTGCCACATGCTGACTATCCTATCCAAAGGCTACAGTTGTTTTTTATATCAAGACATTTCCTAGCAGTTGATGAAGTTTTAGAGGAGGTGGATTTAACATGAAAAGATTAGTGTTACTAGGTTATTGAGATAGTCTGTCCACATGTGTTTATTTTTATGATAATTTATTGAATATTTATTTGATATACCTCTAATTCCATTATTCTGTTGATTTTTGCTTATTTTTTGTTTTTCCTTTTTAGCATAAAATACATTGTATTTAAAGGAAAATTTGAAAGTACAATTTTAAAATGGGGAAAAATCCACCCACATCTAATGCATCATTTTCACAAATATTTTTGGCATTTTTTAAATCGACATATAATTGACCTATAACATTATGTTAGTTTCAGATGTATACCCTAACAATTCAGTGTTAGTATATGTTGCAAAATGATTAACACAATAAATCTAATTAACATCCATCACATACATATCTACAAAAAAAAAAAATTTTGTTTGTGCCAAGCACTTTAAAGATCTACTCTCTTAGCAAATTTCAAATATGCAATTCAGTGTCATTAACTAGAATCATCATGCTATCCATTACATCCTCATGACTTGTTAGTTTTCTGACTGGATATTTGTACCTTTTGACCATATTTGCCTTAATGCAGTTAGTTTTTTGGGTGTTTAATTTTGTGTTGTAAAATTTAATCATCATTTCAATTGTACCATAATATTCTGTCATATGTTTATAGTGTAGAAATTATATTGAATTGGTATGCCTTTGTTAGATTATGCCAATTGTTTAAAATCAGCGTATGATTGGATTCTGCCAGCATCTATTCAGCACCCATGGGTCGGTGTCCCTGCATAATGCGTGCTATATATTTTTTGAAATTTTGCTATAGTTTATCTTCTTTGTCTTCTAATGTTACATATTGAAGCTGTTACAAAATCGTAGCTATTTAATATAGTGCCACAGCTAACATTTCCGTGCATAAGTATTTTTGGTTTTACTTGTTCTAGTTGTTATCTTGTGACCAATCAAAAGGTATATAATTATATTGATTTTTCTTGGTTGTTAAAAAAAAAGTAAAGAATCCTTACAGTATATGTTGTTTTTATGAAATGAAATTTTGTTTTTTTGAAGATGTAATTATTAGCAATAATCTACCTTTAATGAGGAAGATGAATTTATGCTACTGTGTAGCAAATGTCTTGATTTCAACAAACAATGAAAACTATTCTAGACAGATATTTTTAGATAGATAGCAAAATGTGTTCATAAAGTTTGTTTATGTTAATTTCAAGTCATATCTTGTCCTTGTAATAACTGCTATAGAATTGTTAAAAAATCCTTGATTTTTAGCAGACACATTATGATGGCAGTGTGAATGTTTACCTACCAAGGCAATAAGCACCCAGCATGATGAAATGGGTAAAGGATGAGAGGTAATAAAGGGAAAAGTTACAAATGTATGTGCAGGGTTAAGAGAAACTGATGGGAAGGTACAGATGGTGCCAGCAACAGTAGGAAAACATTACCTACCACTAGGCCTGAAGAGGTAAAGACAGGGAACATTTATTAGAACTTAGAGATAGAATAGCTATAAAAGAAGCCACCCAACCAGAACTTCATTCTTCACTAGAGAAATATAGCCACTGCTAATCTGAGCACTGGCAGGAAAGGAGCAATAAGGAAAATATGTCCTTCAGACTCATTTGAATATCAGTCCAGGTAGGAATTCTCTTGCGGTGCAGTGGGTTAAGGATCTTGCATTACCATATCTGTGGTGAAGGTCACAACTGAGGCTCAGTTTTGATCCCTCACCCAGGAACTTCCATATGCCATGGGGGCAGCCAAAAAAGAAATAAATAAATAAAATTAAAAGAAAATAAGTCAAGGTATATATAGATTTAGAGATAAAATAGATCTATAGATTTAACGACAGTTGTATATTATTATTACTATATATTATAGCGATATAGATGATGAGTTATAAATGCTACTTAAGAGAGGGGATTGGGTTTGCCTTGGGTGCTAGGGCAATTACAGAATATCCCCCAAAATGACAATAGACCTGTTCAGGAACTGGTTTGTACCATTAGGGACTGCAGTCTATCCAAGAAGTATAGTAACTTGCTCCCAGACCTTACTACCAGCAGAGAGTGTGCACTAGGATTCAAATGCAGTTATATGCAACTCCAAAACCCATATTACCCGAATCACTTAATATATTTATAGAAAATTCAGAGGATAACAATTTTGGGGGCACTGTCAATATTCTTTGATATAAAGAGCACCAGTCTTGTTAAGCTTCAGTTTTCTCTTCTCATTAATTTTTTTTTTAATTTTATGGCCACACCCACGGCATTTAGAAGTTCTGGGGCCAGAGACTGAATCCAAGCTGCAGCTGCAACCTACATTATTGCTGCAGTAATGCCGTATCTTTAACCGGCTGTGCCACAGTGGGAACTCCTAATATAACTTAGGTTCTTAACCCACTGCACCACAGAGGGAACTCCTCATGAATTGAGATGAACCTCTTTCTACTAAATTAATACATAGATTCTTCCTGGCCTCTGAAATTTTCAGTTATATGTTTTGATGCAAATGCACTCTACTATATTACAGATAAAACCCTATTAGCATACTGAAATAAATAAGTACTAAGTTCCTTTTGGTGACAATGATAAGTAACGTTGCTCAGACAGTGCTATCCAGTAGAACTTTCTGCAACAGAAAAGTTTTGTATCTGCAGTGACCAGTATAGTAGCTAATAGTCACATGATTCTTAAGCAACTGAAGTATGATTAGTGTTACTGAGGAACTGATCCTTAAAATTTGTTTAATTTTCGGAGTTCCCTTGTTGGGCAACTGGTAAAAAAGATCTGGCATTGTCACTGCTGTGGCATGAGTTGGATCTCTGGCAGGGAACTTCCATATGCCACAGGTGTAGCCAAAGAATAAATAAATAAAATAAAATTTAAAAAAATTTATAATGTTCATCAGTTAAAATTTCAATTGCCTCATAGATGGATACTGTTTTAGACAACACAGTGTATAAAGACAACGAAGGTGATAATATTTTAAATACTAATGATAGCTAATTATAACACTAATGTAGCCTTTACCAGGTGACTGCTGTTACAGTAATAATTCTAGAGTGGCTTCTGAATGATTAGTTCATTTCTATATCCCTTTTAAAGAACATAAGAGAAGAGGTATCAAAAACTAGTGAACTCAGAGCATAAACTTTTATATGTTTATATGTTTGGTAACGAAACGGGACTGAACCTATTTGAGATGGTTTTAATTGACCATTTTTGGATCAGGTTGGTTATAGATAACTTGCTTTAATTTTTTTTTTCTGCTTCTATTTGGAGCTGTTTAAAATACCTGTGCTAATGATTCAAGGACAATTTTTAAAGGAATTTTTTAAAATATGTGTTTACGTATGGATATCTCTGAGGCAATGTGTCTAAGAATGATAGTTCATGATTATTTTTTTATACACAGCTTATTTTTTTCAACTAATACATAAGATTCTGAGACAAGTATTGTAATTTACATTTTGGAGGTTCCTATAGCTCACATAGAACTGTTCTGAGACCAAACTAGGTAATTTCTTGTCATTTTTGCCTTAACTGATAAAAATATTAACTTTCGGGTTATTGAAAATGTCAGATGTTATAATTTATTTATGGATCCTTCTACATTTGACAGTCCCAGATGCCATAGGCTAAGGCCACTGAGAAGGGTTACCTGTGTGTTTGCAGTTTGTATAGTTGTGTGGTTGTTGTAAACTCTCCCTGAAATCTAAAGAAACTTGTCTCCAGAAAATAGCGTGGCTTGAAACAGAATACACTTTCCTTCTGAAACACTTTAACTTATAGATTTTAAAAAAACATATTAAAGAAGCATTATTTGAAACACAGTTTTAGTTTACCCGCTTCTATAAAATCTCTAAAGCCAGAGAACAAATTAAAATAGACATTCACAAAGAGCTTCCTTGATAATCTTTTAAGTCTCTCAAAAATTCTAGAAGAAGTCATGTCTGATTTAGTACTCTTAAGGGGCCACTATAAATGTAAAGCTGTTAAAATAACTTACAGATTTATATTATATTTCCATTCTCTATCCAGTATTCTCTTCTGGACGGCATGTAAATGTATATGATAAGTAAGTTGTGACTGATTTCTCACCATCTGTCAGCATTTCAAGATAGCTTGGAAAACATTCAGTGCATAAGTTGATCCTATTACTCGTGTCAAATATGTTCCTTTAACAGGACAACAAATTTATGAAAATAGAAAAAAAATTTTAATTTGTAGTTGATTTACAATGCTGTTTTAATTTCTGCTGTACAGCAGTGACTCAGTTATACATATATACATATATATGTATATATTCTTTTTTATATTCTTTTCTACTATGATTTATCACAGGATATTGAATAGAGTTCCCTATGCTTTACAGTAGGCCCTTATTCTTTATCCATCCTATGTACAATAGCTTGCATCTGTTCATCCCAAATTCCCAACCCTTCACTCCTCCACCTCCCTTCCTGCTTGGCAACCACAAGTCTGTTCTCTTTATCTGTGAGTCTATTTCTCTTTCATATCTATTTCTCTTTCATAGATATGTTCATTTGTGTGGTATTTAATATTTCACCTATAAGTGATGTCATACGGCATCTTTCTCTTTTTGACTTACTTTGCTTAGTATGGTAATCTTGAGGTCCATCTATGTTACTGTAAATGGCAGTATTTCATTCTCTTTATGGCTAAGTAGTATTCCACTGTATATATGTACCACATCTTTACCCGTTCATCTGTCAATGGACATTTAGGTTGTTTCTATGTCTTGGCTATTGTGAATAATGCTGCTATGAGCATAGGGGTGTATGTATTATTTGAATTACAGTTTTGTGTGGATATATTCCCAGGAGTGGGATTTCTGGATCATATGGCAACTCTATTTTTAGTTTTGTGAGGAACCTCCTTACTGCTTTCCGTAGTGGCTGCACCAATTTACATTCCTACCAAAAAGGTAAGAGGATTCCCTTGTCCTACACCTCTTTAGCGTTTGTCATTTGTAGACTTTCTCATGAGGGCCATTTTGTCCGGTGTGAGGTGGTACTGCATTGTAGTTTTGATTTGCATTTCTCTAATAATCAGTGTTGATGAGCATCTTTTCATGTGCCCATTGGGTATCTGTATGTTTTCTCTGAAGAAATGTTTATGAAAATAGGAAAATTTAAATATGTCAAGTTTATGTTCTGGAGGTAGTGAAAATAGTCCCCAAATTTGCTGATATACAAGTTTGTGCACTAAAGAAAAGAGTTAAAAAAAAAAAAAAGGTTTCCTGGAGTTCCTGTCATGGCTCAGCAGAAACAAATCTGACTAGTATCCATTAGGATGCAGGTTCGAACCCTGGCCTTGCTCAGTTTAAGGATTCAGCGTTGCCGTGAGCTGTGGTGTAGTTTGCAGACAGGCCCAGATCTGGCATTGCTGTAGCTGTGGTATAGGCCAGTGGCTACAGCTCTACTTCAATCCCTAGCCTGGGAACTTCCATTTGTCGGAGGGAAAGACAAAAAAAAAGTTCCCACTTCCTTGCCCTAGCACTCTTGGTTCTTGATATAAATTGCACATAACTTAGTGAACTTCCTATAAACACAACTTGATAGTCTTACATTTTAGGTTCCCTCGAAGTTGTTCTGCTTGCGTGATAAAACCATAACAAGGGATATAAACAGATGGTTTTAATATGTCGAGTGAATTTTTTACATGAGAAACTATATTCCCATAAAAGGCTGATCTATAAATGCTAATATTTGTGTTGCTTACTAATTCTGTGTATTCACCTCACTGGTGTGACTGTTGCTTGATTTGGCAGAAGTGATGAAATTTTAAAAAACAGTTCCATAAACAAATATATCCATTAGCCACATGCACATATTTGAAATTTAGCAAGTCATTTACTTTTGTTGAAATATTTAAAACTTTGGTGTGCATGTGTTTGTGTACATATCAGGGTTTTGCATATGTATTTTAAATATACATATGTGTATGTATTTGTGTCTGTTTACATACAAAGTAAAATTTAAATTACCTTAACAAAAAGTAAATATATACATATTTTATGTACTCTCCTCTGTCTTAAATATTTATTGAGCTTTAAAAAAACAAATTTAGTTTTATATGGAAGAGTAATACAAAAATGGAACATACTGTTTTCATATTATTGTATTTATTTAGCAAACCTGATGACCTCTTTAGTTTCAAAATGACTTTGACACTAGCCACACAAAATTTCTTGATTTTTCTTAAATATATTGTGCAGTTTCATATAGTACATATGTATTTCTCTGCCAGGAACTCCTTTCCTCTGTTTCTCAGCCTTATTTTTTTTTCTCATCTAATATAAATTCTCGTCTCCATTTCCTTTCCTCTGCCATCTTGAGACTTGTTGAGTCATGCTGAAACTACTGCCTTGTTTCTCTCAAAAGACTCTAAGTTCATCAGTGGCAGAATCTGGGTTGCTATTCGTACTTCCCAAATTTCTCACAGGGCCTGTCATAGAGCAGTTATACAAGTCAAGGTTGTTGAATGAATGAAGAAATGAACGGAATGATAACTGCTTTCTAGAGATGATTATGTGTAAACAAAAAGTCAAATGATCAATCTTTATATGAGGAAAATGTGGTTGTTAAGATTGAAATTAAATCTGAATATGAAGATGGTACTACGTTAGGAATAATGCTTCTAACACATTTTCGATGTTTCTGTTATGAAAGAACCCCATCATCATGCAATCAGAATCTGCAAACATTTCTTTTGAGGTGTGTATAAACTCATGGCAAATTTATGTTGCTTCAGTAATTTTGATGTTCTGAACTTTCATAAAAATTCAACATAGTGTTTGAAATGCATTTTAGAATAGATTAATGGTTTATTGATTTTATTAAGATATTTAGAGGGTTTTATTAATACATATGTAATCATCAAAACTGAAGACCATTCAAATTTTTTGACATAGTTTAAATGTCCTAATTATTATCTGTACCTTTTATAGCCAACAGGAAATAAAGTTTTGTTCTGAATAATTTACCCATTTTATATCATTTCAGTCAGAACATATTTTAATGTAATAAAACAATCTTTCTACCTTTTTATAATACTTTGAATTCCAATATTTTACTCATTATTTTATCTATTTTTCTTCACTATCATCCACAAAGACTTAGAGACATTTTCTAATAATAACATGTGCAACAAACTTAATGACAAAGTAGAAAAGCTATGGAATGGAGCCATATATGTATGCAGATTTAAGGACTGAAGCTTGAGTTTAATCGTTCAAATACTTATTAAAAACCTAATACATAAAAGGCACTAGTTGCTGGAGTGTCGTGGTAAGGAAAAAACACCAACAGTAAAACATGAAAACTACAAACATGATGTCTGTTTTCATGGAACTTTCTGTCAGTAGGAATATTTGAAATTTTACTATGTATGGTAGCTCAGTTCAGAAAGAGCATATCGCAAGGAGTTCTCATTCAGATTATGAGGATCTGTTGGAAAGTATCTCTGGAGTTATGATCTAAAAGATGAATAGCTGTTAACCAAGGGGCGACGAGGGAAGCCCGTTCTCCTGGAGTAAAGAGCCTATGGAAAGTTCCTATGGTGAGAATGAACAGAAAAAAAGCCAGAGTGTTAACTAAATCTAAGAACACAATGATAGTATAAGAGGATGAAGAACTAGGCAGGAACCTTTCCACACCAGGTCTTACAGTCCATGATAAATATCTTAAGGGTTGGATATCTACTTTAAGGACTGCTAGAAGCTGCTGGAGGATTGTAAGCAAACATGAGTTGATCATATTCAGGTATCACATTGTTCCTTCTGCGTAAGGTGTTAAGAATGTACCAAAGGGGTCAGAGACAGGAGTATGAAAGTTTCTCAATTGTTTTTTACAATAATTCACACCAAAGACATTGATGGCTTGGATTACGGGGGGTGGCTAAGAAGATAGTCACTTGCCTTCATATTTCATTTTGAGACCTGTGGTGGCCAAAGAAAATGGAAGATAAGATCAAGTCTAAATTTATTTTTTCATAAAGAAGAAATTTCTTGAGGGAAAGGGGGTTCCTTCCAATAATTAATTCCTATATCTACAAAAAAAATGAATGTCTCACTTATGATTTTATTTTATATATTTCACAACATATAGTAGACACTTTTTTAATTTTTAGATGACAGACATTTCACAATTTGGAGTACTATATTTTATGCTTTTACACAGTGAGTCATTCACAAAGGTTTAATTGAGCGCTAAATATCAAACCATTTGAACCAGCAGTTCAAATACTTCAGCAATTCATTCATAAATAGCGTTCCTAGGATTAAATAGACTTCTGATTAAGTATCCCTGCTTTTAAATATCTTGAAAAAATAATGAAGAGACAGGAAGATAGAGAAATATAAATAGAAAAAAAGAATTATGTGTGCTTGGGTAGAATTTTAAAACCCTGTTTCAACTATAAATTTTAAATTTAATTCATAGCTTATATTCAGACCTTATATTCACATAAACATATATATTGTATATGTATATATGTATGTGTATGAATATATATTTATTACATATATATTGCATATATACTTGTGGGCAACGCTTTACTGTCATACGCACATGCATAATGTTAGAGATTTCTCTGTCCTGAACTGAGAACTGGGGGAAAAGTAGGTTTTCTTTAACCTTCTATTGTAGAACCAAAGTCATGTGAGAATCAAGCATAGGCCTTTGCAGTTTGACATAAAGTTAACTTCTTGATATATTGCCTATTAACTATATTGCCTCAGATACATTATTTAATGTTTATACCTAAGTTTCTCTTCTTTAAAACAGGGAAAAAATACCCAACAAAAAATTTTCTTGTGAAGATAATGTATGTATGTAACATTGAGTAAAACCATTAAGCTGTGTTTTAGGCTTGAAATTAAACCGTTAGAGTCTTTTCCCAAGTAGTAAACAAAATAACGGTATAATAATAAAACATTTACTAAAACCAAATATTACACACTAAATTACATATAGTGCATGTATAATATGTATAGCTGGATATATAATATGAAACTCGCATAGGTTATATGTATAGGGTGAATATATGCATGTTATTGTGGATAAAAATACAGTACAACGAGGAGGTAGGTTGGTATGGGTAGGGATGTGAATATGATGGTAGGTAAATTTTCCCAGGGTCAGTGAGGTCTCCTATATCTTCAGCAAATAAATTCCATTTCTTGTAGATCTCCTTTCATCTAGATTGAGTGAACAAATCAATTTTCTAGATTGAACATGGTTTACAAGTTTTGTGGTCATGACTTGCTTTGTGGCTAAAGGTTACATCAGTGAAAGATTAAACAGTAACAACATTGCACTCACCTGGTTGACAATCTTAGGGATTTTTGTAGTTCCATAGTTAAGTATGTCAGAAAACTTCACGGTTGTGTGCTTGGATATATTGGAGGGCTTCTTTCTGCTTCTCATTAATTTATGAAAACAAGAGACAGAGTTGCTATAGATTTAAACTTGAGTAAGCCCTTTACCCTCCTTGATTTGTCCCCTAAGAGTATTCTTGTTTTTTTTTCATGTCCTTTTGTAGAGGCAAATATAAATATTCTCTAACCTATACTTTTGTATCTTACTGAGAAGAATAATAATTAGCTCATTAATTTCAATTTTTTAATATGCTTAGGTCAACAAGATTTCTTCTAGGACTTCTTAGCAAATACTCCTGTGTACTACAGTTTCTTTTGCTGTTTAACAAGGCTAATTCAAAGATTTTTAATTCATAAATTTTATATCCGAGAGTGACATTGTATCTCTGTTATACGGATTTTTTTTTTCTTGTTTTAAGGCTGAAATAATCAGTAAAGATTTGAGTAGCAACAGTTATCATGAGGTTTTTTTTTGTGGCCAATATTGAATTGAGCCTTCCAACTTCACATTAAGATACATGCTTCTGCCAGGCTGGATGGGCTAGGCTTTTTGATCATCTCTCTGTTATTTTATTATCCTGTTTTAGAATTTCCACAATGTAGTTACTCTCACTTTTCATGTCACTTTTACCCGAGCCATTGGTGATCAATGAACAAAATGTTTCTTGGTTAAAATATAAAATATTTCCTTGGAAATTAATTTTTAAGATTCTCTCTCTGTCTTTTTTTTTTTTTTTTTTTTTTTTTTTTTTTTTTTTTGCTTTTTATTGCTGTGCCCGTGGCATGTGGACGTTCCCAGGCTAGGGGTTGAACTGGAGCTGTAGCTGCTGTCCTATGCCAGAGCCACAGCAGTGCCAGATCCAAGCTGCGTCTGCGACCTACACCACAGCTCATGGCAACGCTGGATCATTACCCCATTGAGCAAGGCCAGGGATCGAACCCACAACCTCGTGGTTCCTTGTCAGATTCATTAACCACTGCACCACAATAGCAACTCCAAGATTCTCTTTAATAAAACATTTTATTATGAAACAAGTTTTAAATATAAGATTTACAACAACATTTAATATGTCATTTTGTTGCCCGCATTTGGCCTCTGTCTGCAGGTGCTGAATTGAAATGCAGAGACAGAGTTTTGGGTAAAGGAGAAAAAGATAGCTTTATTGCTTTGCCAGGCGAAGGAAGGTCAAAGCAGGCTAATGCCCTAAAGACTGTGCCTCATCTTGGGAAGGATTGCAGGAAGTTTTATGGTTAAAAGGAGAAAAACAGGTTTTCAGATAGGAATCAGGATTGGGACAAACATGCACTCTTCTTTCTTTGGGGGAATCTTAGTCATCAAAGCTGGAGTCAGGCGATCTTGGCCTGATCATGATGGTGGTCTTCTGGGTTATTGCCTAGAATAACAGTTCTTGTGAAAAGGGCATATTGATTAGAGATTAGAACAAACTAGGAAAGTTCCTGAAAAACATCATATGGTAATAATCTTTAACCCACGGGCAATTAAGCTCAGGGTGCCTAATCTCTAGTTTATGGGTGATTGTGTTTCGGGTGCAATTAAGTGAGGAAGGACAAGGAAGGACTCTAAGCTGTTCAATTTTAAAGTATTCGTTTCTAAAAGAGGCATAAGGAATGTAACTTTCTCTTAGGTATATAAGATGCCTATATTACTATGTGTATTCCTTCAGAAGGAACCAGGATCCTGCCCCAAGGCTATATTGTTGCTTGGCTGTTCCTCCCTTCCCTGAGCAACAACTGTCTGAACCTGTCCCTAGGAACTCAGGGAGGGTCATGGTGACTGAATGAGGCCCATTTCCTAAGATCAAGAAATAGGGGACACAGAAAGGCTTTTGCACCCAGGAGCCCCACGGAGCTGTACCTAGCTTCTATTTGGTGATTAATATTTAATCTGTTAAATATTAGCATTATAAACTTTTTCCATACTAACTTTTCCTCATCATTTTAAATTCTCAGCAGCTTCTTAGAGAATCCTTTGCTCTCTAATGCAGGTAAGATTGTGCTTATTTATTTATTTAACTTTACCCTCACCCCCCACTGTGGAATCTTGCCATTTGTAAGGGGATATGGTAAGCTTTGGATCAGATATAAAAGAATACGGTAGCCTTCTGTGGTATTCACAGTTGAAAAGGAAGTGCCACACACACTCAAAATTAAAACACATTGAATTGGCTATTAAAATAAAAGTAATGGAGTTCCCATATTGCTCAGCATTTTAAGGATTCAGCATTGTCATTGCAGTGACTTGGGTCGCTGCTATGGCACGGGTTCATTCCCTGGCCCAGGATCTTCCACATGCTGCAGGAGGGTCCAAATATATTAATTAATTAATTAATTAAAATAAAATAGAAGTAACTTTGGCCAACTGTGAGACACAGAGCTGAGAATAGTTCATTCAGTTTGAGGAGACTAAGATTAGTTTCATAGAGGAGGTGACATCTTGCAGATATCCAGAATTTGAAGAATTAAGAAAAAAATTCACTCTAAACAGAGGAACCAGAAAATTTGAAGTCATAAAGATATATAGAGAATTCAGTGACAAATAAGCAAGAAGATGAGTGTAGCTAGGGCATAATTATAAAAGAGAACTTTTTTGAGTACTTCTTGTGTTACCATATGCTGAGTTGGGTATTTTAATCTCTTCATCATATGCTTAGAATAACCCCTATGAGGTAAGACTCATGTTACTCTCATTTTACAGAAAGTTTGAGAAATGTACCTAAGGTCACACAGTTACCACATGGCACAAAGAGGATTCAGACCCCCACACATTCTAATTTTAAGCCTTTGCATATAAACACAATGTCATAGTGCAAGTGAGAATAACTGCAAGTGAATCTGAAAGACATTTCCTAGAACAGAACTGAAAATGGATCAAAGTATGGAGCTATTGCTCAAGAATTGCTTGTGGGAAAGAGGGGAATCTAACTTCAACCACAACCATGATGACAAATGTATTTTTTGAGTCCTCACATACTTAATATAGTCTCAACATATACATTATGTGCTAAAGATTTGTTTAATTTTACAGATGAGTTTTTAAATCTTTCCAAGATGTTAGCAACTTTATTAATTTTTCTACTAAGACCAAGAACCAAAGATTTGTTATCTATGTTGAAATTTCAAATAATAGTTTAGTTTAGCCTATAAGAATTAGCAGTTTCCCAGGAACCCTAAAGACTTACCCAGCCCCATATCTCCAGACCCTCTAGAAAAATAAATTGGTTTTGGTTGCTAATCTCCTGAGATTTTCTGACAGAGATTTCTCCTTAGAGGAGTGGAATTGGCCATCTCTTCTGATTTTTGAATTGCCAAAAGGCAGTGAGTTTAGAAGCACCTGTGTTTCTTGGCAAGAAATATAACATTTGTGCAAGAGTCTAATAATTTAAATCCCTCTACATTTCTCTACTGGAGAACAAAATGATATATTCCACTTTTGTATTTTTCTTTTATTCTTTCACCCTTTAGGTAGAAAAATATAAAATAATGTGGTCCCTAAAATAAATTGGACAAATAAGCCTCCCTCTTCTGATATAAAAACACATATACATAACATTTATTTATATAAAACATTATGTATAAAAACATATATGATTACACACATTTACATATTAGTATTCTAAGTATTTTAAAGTTTACACTATAAAAATCTAACAACCTAGATTTTGTAGCTTGGCTCACTCTAAAGTCATTAATATTTTAGTTTACAAGAATTAATCAGATATTTGAATGTGAGTAATTACAAAGTTTCTTATGTTTTTCACGTCCTATACTAAATAGAAAATGTTACATAGTATTTCATAATATAAAATATACCCTATTTTGTAACTGAGTTTTCAATTTCTGTTACCTATGCTAAGAAAAGGGTAACATCTTAATAACAGATGTTGTTTTGAAAGATATATTAGTAAATGTCCTACCTTATAATTAATTTTTGACTTAATGCAAATGTATTCTGAATTCTTAAAAATTACTTAAGATATCCACATTTTCAGGGTTAATTTTTAAAATTCTAAATTATCTGATCTTCATAGGGAAGACATTTGATATCTATGCTTTAGAATTTGATACTTTTTCTCTATCCATCTGTCATAAACCTTTGAATGATATAGTCTGGATTCACAGTGAAGACAATGATCATAAAATTGCAAATAGATAAAGGAATTCAAAAGTTTCAGTGTTATATTGCTTGGAGATATTTTCCTAATGCAAATTGGTTGATTTAATAAATTCAGCTATGTCACTGTTTATATCTAGGCTGCAGGCCTTGTCTATTAAATTCTGGCTTTTGAATGTTATCAAATACTTTAGTTAAGTCAGAAGACATCTGATGCACATCTGAGGTTTTTTTCTGTGCTAGTAATTGAAAGGCTTTTTTGTTTTTGTTTTTTACCTTGGGTTTTGTTTGTTTTTTCCTGTTTTCACATCATGGCATAAAGTCATCACTAAATTCTAGGAGTGCTGGTACTATTGCTGTAGAGAGCTATACCTATTGTTTTCTGATTTAACCCTGGCATAACAGTGATTGGTTGTTATGGTTGTGGTCTCTTTGCAAATTACATGCCTCCAGAGAATCTTATACTGGGATTGTTTGAGTGGAGGGTGATAAGAGATAGTGAAAGTCTCTGAAAATAATCTGACAGCCTCTTGGTAAAATCACTATGCTTTGTGTTTGAGCTTTACCACTGAGTAAGGACAGAGATAAGGGAAATTTGATTTGAAAGGGAAGGGAAATCTGATTGGATGGTCTCTAGCCAATTTCTCAAATTATGGATTTATAAAATGAGATCGTTCTGAATTCTTGATTAATAGCATAGACACTGAGTTGTTTTAGTATAACTTGCCATTTGAAATAAAAATACATTTTGTCTCAGCACCAGAAAATGTGAGGTTTTGAATTATAAAAATATTCTGATTCCTATCTAGAAGACACCGTATTTTATAGAGAATAGCTACTACTGAAGCTTGTCTTTTTAGAAACTAGAGTGAGGAATGAATGATAATTAATACTCATGGCACTTAGCACTGTGGTAAGAGTAAAACTATAATTAGAAAATAATAATCACAGGGAGTTTCCATTGTGGCTCAGTGGTTAACAAATCCGACTAGGAACCATGAGGTTGAGGGTTTGATCCCTGGCCTCTCTCAGTGGGTTAAGGATCCGGTGTTGCGGTGAGCTGTGGTGTAGGTTGCAAAGGCGGCTCAGATCCCACGTTGCTGTGGTTGTGGCGAAGGCCGGCAGCTGTAGCTCTGATTTGACCCCTAGCCTGGGAACCTCCATATGCCATGGATGCAGCCTTAGAAAAGGCAAAATGACAAAAAAAAATAATAATCATAAAATCCTGAATTAAAACTTTTGTAAGACCATTAGAAATTGAATCACTAATACATAAGTGATTAAGTATTAATTCATTTTATGAGAAAATCGTCAATTTATAAAATGGTGATTTTTTTATGCCATACTCACCAAACAAGTTTTTTCACTGATATATTCATTAAAACATCAAATAGCACATATACACTTAAAACATTTTTAGATAACTATGAAAAGTCTGTCTTAGCTTAATGAGACATGAAACAATGAAGTTTTCCTTTCCTGAAATATTTGAGGTACAATAAAATAGCATCAAACAACTGATGAAATTTAATTCACTCAGTCTTCCTCTTTGCACTCCAATAGAATAAGTCACCAAAAGCTCATTGTTTATTCTAAAATGAAATATAAAAACATTGAATTACTAAAGAATTTATTTTCTTGCCCAGCCACATGTCCTCATTTATAGTTCACGCAAAACAAAATGCCTTAGCTTCTAGTAAACAGTATTTATTAAAGTATCATATAGGAATTTCCCTTTGGCTCCGTGGATTAAGGATCCAGCATTCTGACTGCTGCACTCAGGTTGCTGTTGTGGCACAAGTTTGATCCCTGACCTGAGAACATACACATGCTGCAAGTGCAGCCAAAAAAAAGCATCATAAAAATGTTATATTTTTTAAATTGCCATCATGTCCTGGTTTGTTCAGAAATTTCTCGATTTTAAAATTGAAAGTCCAATGTCCTGAGAACCACTTATTCCCAGGCCAACCAGGATGATTGGTCATCATAAAGTTCTAGTTTATCTTAGGATTCTTGCATTTTTTGAAATTGTACACAAAGTGTTGGTTATACGTATACACATGCATGCATTCATTTCCCTAAAATGAGTTTATAGTTTTCATCAATGCCAGACCATCTAAGATCTCCAAAAATGTTACAAACCACTGAACCAGAGGAGGTAAATACCATCTGGAGAACTGATGATTAAAAAGTAAAAAAATTAAATAATAGGTTATTTTTGAAAAGAAATAATTTAATACTAAATAATATGAATACTTTAATGATTTTACTTTTTAGTATTGATTTGCTTTATAGTCTGTAACTTTGGGCTTGGCATAAAGGTTTAGAGAGACAAAGTGAGGTTTTAAAAATGTCTCCAAAGTTATTAGCAGTTGAACTTGATCAAGTTACTTAACATTTCTATGACTAACTTTCCTTATGTGTGAAATGAAGGAAGTTATGCCTAATTTTTAGTATAACTGTAAGGGTTAGAGAAAATCTAAGTCTCTAACTTAGTGCACTGTGATTTATAGTAGGAATTCTATAAATGGTAACCAACTGAAATATATTTGATGTACACAATTATGTTAGTTTCAGATGTGCTACATAATGAATAATTGTTATTATTAATAATGGTTACTGTGGGTTTATCACTTAATAATTTTACAATTAAACACATCCTTTTAGTGTTTCTTACCTATATCTGACATGAAATTACCTTCAACCAAAAATGAAAAATTGGCATACAGAGAAGAAGCATTATTATTACTTTTAATCCAGATATATAGTTAGAGGATTTTTCAATGTCTCTGACATTGAAAGTGAAGCGTATTATATATCAGTTCAAACTGATAAATGATATTAAAAAGAAATTTCTGAGTTGAACACCCTTTTCTCTTATTTCTGGCCATATAGATTCCAGAATGTAAAGTGACAAGGTAATTATATACAGATAATTTAAAAAGTACAGATCTTCCTTGGGTTACAGCGGGGTTACATCCCCATAAACCCATCGTAAACTGAAAATATCTAAGTAGGAAAGGCATTTAATACCTAACCTAACCTAACAAACACCATAGCTTAGCCTAGCCTACCTTAAAGGTGTTCAGAACACTTACATCAGCCTACAGTTGGGCAAAATCATCTAACACAAAATTTGTAAGTGTTGACTCTAGCATGGAATGTATTGAGTATATACTGAAAATGAAAAAGCGAATGGTTCTGTGGGTACAGGTTGATTCTAAGTATATCAGTAGTTTACCGTCGTGATCATGTGGCTGGGTGGGAGCTGTGGCTGGCTGCCACTGCCAAGCATCACGAGAGCATCATTGTACCATACTGCATATCGATAGCCTAGGAAACGATCAAAATTCAAAGTGTGACTTCTACTTGAATGTATATCACTTTGCAATTGTAAATTTGAAAAATCATTCTGAGTCAGGGACCGTCTGAAGTTTATTAAGTACTGAGAGCCAAATAATAAGTAGAACCCTTGGCTGAAAACATCATGGCGTTATAGAAATTATGCTCCCCAATTTTGAAAAATAACTCTAATGATAAATAGTTATATCATATAAACTAGAGTGTCACCTTGGTCAAATCATTTTGACCTGAGTGTAGGGAAGGCTTCCTCTCCCACTGACAAAATGCTCAAAATGCTGCTCCACAGCCTGGCTGGCCGTCTCATTGTAACTTTGCCCTTGGAGTTCTTATGGCCTCCTAGCTTGTTCCATAGCTAGATTCCATCCACCATTAGCCACTTCAGTGGCACATTTCCAGGTGATTCAGAAGTTATTTAGAGAAGATTCTGACGCTCTGAAATGCCCGATTAACATTCCAGGTCTCTCAGGAATTTCATTTGGACATTTCTAAATGAATAACAGATTAGATGAAATCCTCACATAATAATCTGTGCCTATATTTTTTTTAAGCAACACATACCTTTGGGCTTT
This sequence comes from Catagonus wagneri, assembly GCA_004024745.2. Classification (NCBI taxonomy): domain Eukaryota; kingdom Metazoa; phylum Chordata; class Mammalia; order Artiodactyla; family Tayassuidae; genus Catagonus; species Catagonus wagneri. The sequence goes on from PVHT020000193.1 coordinate 15,167,512, forward strand.
CTGTTCAGTGTTCCATCCAGTTGCTTTTGCTGCATTGAAAAACCACTATGAACACATTTTTAAATCTAGTTGGCTCCATTTTTGTCTGCTAAATTGCACTGAATACAATCTGTGATTGCAACTTTGCCTTTGCTTCAGTCTATTAGCTATTTTTGAAATATGCGTAACTTAATTGAAAGATAAGTACAACCTTTTCACTTAGAATCTTTATGAAAAATGTAAAAGATGCTTTGCCAGTCTGAATAGTTAATGGAGTTTGTGCTAGGGTAAGATGCAAAAAGAGTGTGTCTATGGCAACCCTTTATGCCATAAAAAATGTAAAGGGCCTGTATTTAATGTGACTCCTTTTTAAATTCCATTAATGGAGTAAGTAAAACTGGATATATAATTAGAGTCTAAGATTAAAGCATCATAACTGAAGGGTGATAATGTGAAGAGGCTCACACAATAACAATTGAGCTTCAAATGAATACATGCTTCCTAAACTCAGCCAAAATCTCAACTCTTGAATTTATTTGCCATGAAGTAATAATAACAACATGTGGGTGACAAGTATAGTACTTTATAAAGGTAAAATGCTGTACAGTGTAATAGGCTCTTTTCTATACACTGCCACATTTGAATCTCCCATTAGCCCTGGCCATATGTGTGTCCATTTTTGAGTCATAGAAACTGACACACACAAATTTTAACCTATTCAGGATCACATAATTAGTAAATGATAAAGTTACACTCAAACCCAAACTTTCTAACTTCACGTCTAGCATTCTTTTCTCTGTGCTCTTTCTTTATGTAATAGAGAGCAGTGAATCTGTGGGAAGGGCACAACAAATATAGAAATCTCTGCAATAAGTTTCAGAAGAATGCTTTTCTTCCAATAGACCCACTTTAGTCATGTATCTGTCATTTGCCTGTCTGTTCTTTCAGGATGAGGTTCATTTCCATCAGAGTGGCTTTTTCATTCCTGTGTCTATGTTCCCCAGCTTAGAATTAAGTAATCATGTTTTTTCTCCTAACCTTGACAAAAGATGCTTGGATATTTCTCTGTTAAGAAAGTAAAGAAAAAATTGTGGCTACAGATATAGATATAGACCTACCTGAATGCCAGGAAGTAGGAACTGCATTTGCCAATCATACAAAAATAAAGTAGTATTCTCCTTTTAATTTTTCTTTAAACTTGTACATTCTTTATGTTAAATCAAATGAATAAACATTCATTTATAAGGAAGTCTTATAGTAACCCAATAAATTATTGGTAATTTTATTATAATATTTGTTCTCTATTAAACATGAATGTAGGAATTGCTCCCATAGCTTTTGTTTACATAAAACTCTTCTGTTTATGCAGCAAGAGCTGGCAGTCATAGTGTTGGGATTGCCAGGGTGGAACTCTTCCCTGGCAACATTTTGTTGTGCTCCTAATATGTAAAAGTTGAGGTTAAGGTTTTCTCTCTTTCTCTCTCTGTCTCTGTCTCTGTCTCTGTCTGTCTGTCTCTCTCTCTATATATATTTACATGTACTGCATATATATACTTCGTATATCCATGTATGCATAAACACACACCAAAATTATATGTACGTGTAGCTACACATTAAATATACTTGTGTTTATAAATAAATGATCATTTATTTCAGTTTCTACAAGGAATTTTAACATGATAAAATGGCTTCACTATCCTTTCTAGACAATCTGCTAGCGGTGCTTTTCCAGCAACCTAACCCTCCGCCACATTTTTGACATTACACCAAGATTTTTTTCCCATTCTCTTGATGCAATTATCCTTGCATAATTTAAAGCAAGATTTCCTGGCACTGTAGTTCCACAAAATTGTTCATATGGCTTGAGCTCAAATGATGCTTCTATTCAATTTGTTTACCTTTCTGCTTGAGCAGAGTTTTTGTGTCTTAAGTAAAATGGCAAGAGATAATATAGTAGAGATGGACTTTTATGGATGGATTTAAGTAAATACTGGCTGCCAGGGATCCAGGAATCTTAGCATTTTTCTTGAAATCCTTAAGCATAATACTTAGCCCAGAGCAAAACTTTTCTCAAATGATGGTGAAATATCTAATTCTATTAAATTCTAATTCCATGGACTACCCTGAAATGAACTATGAGTTTTTCTCCTAAGAAATGGACTGTTGATTCGTTGCTCATTTTACCCCAATTTGAGGGAAGCTGTTGTTCTTCAGTTTAGATTGATGTTGACAAGGTCCTCTTCTTAACAGCAGGTGTTAGGCTATAATTTGTCATTATAGAATTATGTTTTGCTTGAAGGAATTTAGAAAACAAGAAGAGCATATTCTCATATACATTGACTCATTCAAAAATCAAAAGAATGACATGAGATATATTATGTAAATTACCAGAATCTGTCATTTTATTGCACAATCAGTATATTTAAAAGACACCAAAATTAACATGAACATGCCTGGGAAAACATTCTTCTTGAGCCTAACCTGCAAATTACCCCTCTTATAATTTTTTTAAAATGTAGATATTGAGAACAGAAGAGTAGTATAGGACACAAAATACTACATCCAGGTGACCTCTTTGAAGGACTAATGAGAAACTGGAAGATACAGGAAGAGACTGGTTAACAGTATTGAGTAACAACTCGATTGCAAATATCTTCATTTTCCAAGTAATGTATAAAGCAATTAGCACTGACATTTCCATTAGTTTACATGAAATAATATTACTTTGTAAACACCTATAAAGAGAGATTGCTCGGAAAGCCTAAACTCTAATAGGACTATTACTGGGTAAAATAAAATGTTACTGGTTTAAAGTAATAGGTGTAAAACTTTGTATGCCATACATTCACATAATTAGAAAGGAAATGGAAGTAAAATAAGCCACCGTTCAATTATACACTTGTAATCCACCCATAGAGGAAAAAGCTTCATCAAAAAAGATGGTGTTTAGCCCAGCCTTGCCAGCTGTCTCAAAAATCCTAGAATTCCCTGGTGGCTCAGCAGGTTAAGGATCCGACATCATCACTGCTGTGGTGCGGGTTGCTGCCGTTTTTTGGATTTGACCCCTGCTTCTGCATGCCGCAGGTGCAGCAAATAAATAAATAAATAAATAAATAAATAAATAAATAAATAAATCCTCAAACATGCTAAAAAGATTTGGTGACCTCCCATATCTAAGTGAACGTTGTTACTTGATTATTTTCTCTGCTCCTTCCTATACTTTTTTCATGCTTACATCTCACATACACCTCGATTTCCAACCTACATGTTTGAAATCTTACCAACAATATTGTTTGTGAGGATCATGAACTGACTCCTAATATAAAAGCTGCATGGAAACACACATACTGTTGAGTTGCTATCACATCCTGGTGTGAAGATCATCTTAAATGACACCATGAGGTTTTTTCCCCTAAATCTGTAGGTGAAGTGAAATAAGATCTTGTTAGATATATAGTTGTTACCTATTTTAAAAAAGATTCTACATACTTCCTCGGCAGAGTGCAATATCTCAGTGGCCTCTACCAGTGCACAGGTGTTTTCATTCCTGGCTGGTCATTAGAATCACTTAAAGAACTTATAAAAAAAAATCCTGCAGCCATGATTTTTTCCTCTATCCCAGGTCAGTTAACCAGTACCTTGCCGTCTACTGGGTAGTCCTTCTCAAACATCAGAATACAAAAGACTCCCCTAGAATGTATACTTAAAAAGCAGATTCCAGGGCTCTGTTCTAAAGGATTCTCTTTTGATAAGTCCTTATTTATAGTCATGATTCCTTGGGTCTCTCTTTGTGAGGCACGCTGTAAGAATGTCTCTTTACTCTGAATCTGGGTTTTGGATACTTTATTGCAGTTGTAGTTGAATGTATCTGTTGAAATATCATTCCTTTAACAATAAGTTAAGTAATTTCAGTCAGTAGCTATTTTTATTGGCCCTGCTGTTGTTTTATTCAATATCTTACATGACAACAGCTAAAAATTATAAGGGCTTATAATGATTGAACCAATATAGTGGAATGAACCATTAATAGTTCAGTTTACTAAAGAATTGCCATCATAGCCCTATTAGTACTGAGTTTAGTTCCCAGTCATTCCTAGAAAAAATAAAAATACATAAACACAGTGTTTCCATAGTCGTATTTCCAGGAGCCACCTCCATGGTAATTATATTTGGAACCTCCTTTCTTTGCTGTGAATCTTTGTCACCAGGTCACCCCTTGTCATGTCCCAATCTGATGAATATCAGAAGAGTCATTTATTTCTAAACAGGTTTTTGCAGTCAGAGAATCTAGTCTTTGTTTCTAAAGTTATAGAATGCATATAATAAACAGAATTTTCAGTAACCCTGTTTCCATGTTTCTTATCAATAATACTCTGAATTAACTACTATACAGAATTATGCACTTGTAGGACTAAGTAGGTATGCTTGTTATCCACGCACACTCTGAAAAACTCTCACTGCAGGCACATATTGACCAAGAGCTGCTTCTTTCACTGTATTTCATTCTCGGCTCTATACATGTTCTCTCTCTCCTGAAGTGGTTTAAGGATGACAAAGGTTCTTATGGGTTTTTCTTGATGTGTCAATAACTGTTAGTCTAAGGAATCCCTGAAAATAATGTCTACACTTGTTCAAAAACATTTTACCCTGCTTTTTTTTAATACATTTTATTAAAGTACAGTTGATAAAATATTGTGTTAGTTTCAGATGTACAGCAAAGTGAATCAGCCATACATATGCATATATACCCATTAGTTTTTAGATTCTTTCCGCATATAGGCCATCACAGAGTATTGATTAGATTTCCCTGAGCTATGTATTGGGTCCTTGTTATCGGTTCATTTTATATGTAGAAGTGTGTAAATGCCAATCCCAACTTTTATGTGTTTCATTATCAATGTTCCTCCTAGTTGTAGCAGGCAGGATTCATGGATTTACATTTCAGTCTCTAGGTACCCATGCCTGAATTTTACCCACTGGGATAAAACCAAGGATACCTCCAGCACAGTCATGGGCAGTAATTGCAGTAGAACCTGAATCGACTTACACTTAACCCCAAACTCTGAAGGCAGATGTATGTATTCTTGTGGATGATTTGCATGCAAAATGCCCATACATACACCCTAGGACAACTCACAATGATGGTTTAAGTAGAATAACCCATCCTCTCTATTTATTTTTTGGTCTTTTTGTCTTTTTAGGGTCACACTCATGGCATATGGAGATTCTCAGCCTCGGGGTCTAAACGGAGCAGTAGCTGCCAGCCACAGCCACAGCCACATGGGATCTGAGCTGCGTCTGCAACCTACACCACAACTCACAGCCACACCAAATCCTTAACCCACTGAACAAGACCAGGGATCGAACCTGCATCCTCATGGATACTAGTTTGTTTTGTTAACCACTGAGGCACAACGAGAACTTCCTTTCTAGCTCTTTTAGTATGCTCCTTATTTCCTGAGGGCCATAAGGAGCTCCAGGAGCTGAGGCCTTTGCTCCACTGTTGGTACTGTTGGTTGCTTATGCCATTCTGCTCTAGCATCCTAAGATTAGCCTGTCTTCCCCTGCCTACATTCAGCACTCTGAAACTTGTTTTAAGTTGGTTTTTAAAATTCCTTTGGCTATACAAGCCCATATAAAGTAAAATTTACTTGCTCCAATTCATAGCATAATTAGCATTCTCTTAGGTAAGAGTGAGAAACGCTTCTGCTTACCCAGTCTAGCATTGCCCACTTGCACTTAGTTTTGATGTTTGGGGCATATCCCTCAAATGTATTGATTAACACAGAGTTGCGAATCTAAAGAATCTTAGGCCAGGAAAAAGGGGTTAGTTATCATTATCATTGCACACTAGTACGTAGGCATTTCTGCGTAACGTCCGTCATATGGTAAGATAAGGATGGCTAACTCTTTCACTTAAAACATCCCTGGCCCTTTATATAACCAAAGAAAACATATAACTAAAATACTTGCCAAAAAGAGCATTACAAAAAATGGACTTCCAGTGTATGTTCTAAGCTTGTTGGCTTAGGAATCCCAAGCAAATAACTGGCTTTCTTTATGCAATGAAAAGCCAATTGTGAGTGTAGCACATAATCTCTATTGCCAGTGGGCAGCACGTATGTTTCATATTTTCATCATAATATTGTAAATGATGAAAAAAGTACTTTCTGGCTCAAGTGCTTAATGTGTCAGTAAATACACATCAATGGCTATAAATTATAAATTTTCCCTTAATGAATCAAATTGATAGTTTTTCCTATCCTATCTTGTTAAAATAAATCCATACTTGAAAGTGAAAAACTATACCAATAAAAATAATTCTTATTTTATGAGATAATTATTTTTTCACTCTTTATCAACCTTCAAAATTCTATGTACTATCAGAGCAAATATCTAAGATTGTGTATAACTATGTTGGACCATAAGGCATCACTTCAAAATGCATTTGATATTTGTATAGAATTATGCTCTGTTATGACTGGCTGTAATAGTTTTTTCAAGTGGTATATACACATAATAATATTTTGAATCAAATTGTTGGTGGAGTCTGTCAAGTATAGATAAACTCCAACTTCCCCTGTCACTTCTTTCGCCAGAACTTCTTTATCCACCAAGCCTAATCCAGACAGAGAAATCATCTGTGCCACTCCTGCTACATTTTAGCACTTTCCCCACTGCAGTGTAATTATTCGTCAAAAAGCCTGCCTTAGTCCATTTGGGTTGCCATAACAAAATACCATAGACCGGGTGGCTTAAACAATAGACATTTTATTTCTCACAGTCCTAGGAGCTGGGAATTCCTAGATTAAGGTGCTGGCAGATTTGGCTCCTGGACAGAGTTCTCTTCCCAGCTTGCAGATGGCTCCTTCGTCTCTGTGTCTTTACATGGCAGAGAGAACAAGAGAGTGAGAGAGAGCCAGCACTTTGTTATCTCTTCTTTTTATAAGGACTAATCCCATTACTGGGGCTCTACCCTCATGGCCTCATCTAAACCTAATTACCCCTCAAAGGCCCCATCTCATAATACCATCACACTGAGGGTTAGGATTTCAATATGTGAATTTGGAGGGTGCACAAATATTTAGTCCATGACAAAATCTGTATTTCCCAACAAGCTGTGAGTTTCTGGGGGCGAGAGGCCTTTACTTAGACTTTCACTTCCTACTGCTTAGCATAGCAATTGGCAATTCAACATATTTGAAGCAAATGAACTAAATAATGAACATGGTTTAGCACAATTTTGTTTACATCTATTTATAGCTATATATATTTGTTATATATATTGGCTGTGATTTGACTGATAGTCTATAGTTTAATGAAGTTTAATTAGAAGTTTAATATGACTATTTATATTTAAATGATTTCTTAGGTAGAACAAAATAGAAAGAGGAGTGATAGGAAAGGGTTTCATTGTGTGACTTAGTCTTCATGTATTTGTTTTTCCTCCCAGAAAGTTGCAATGAAAATGTATTTCTTTTTACCATTAGAAGGGGTGGCATCTTTGCCATAGGGCGAGTGCCCTTAGTTTTTAAGTTATTAGCAAATAGTTCATTCTGTGCATAAAAGATGTGATAAAATCATTATACAGATAGCATTATATGAATAATGAATGGATTTTTATTATATCAGGAAATCACCACTACACTTTGCAAAAAATTGACAGATTTTTTCCCAGTAAACTCTCACTCACTAAATGTGTCCCATCAAGAAGGGTTTGAGATATATTTGTAAATTAATTTTGAATTTTCTCAATACTCCCTGTGAAGAAAGGAATTGCTTACCTATTCTCACACTCTATCATGGTGATGTTTTTCAATTAAAATGCATGCATAGAAAAAAAGTAGAAAATGGAGAATCTGTTTTTGCATATGAGTTTAGAAAGGTAGAAGGAACAAGATGAAGTAGAGCATGAAAACTTCATACTCATGCATGCAGTGGGAGGAGTGTGTGTGTATGTGTGTGTGTGTGTGTGTGTGTGTGTGTGTGTGTGCTGTAACAGGCCATCTAGGACTCTAATTTCCATCATATGCTCAAGCCCTAGCGTGGAGATTCTGATTTAATTTGTCTGGAGTAGGAACTGGCTTTAGGTGAGATTTTGAAACCCTTCTAATGTGTGTTAGGGGCAAAGAATTGGCTCCGAGGGATCTGGGGATCTAGAGTAACAATCAGCAGTTTATTGTAAGAGCAATCTTTGTAATGCTTTTGATTTATTCTATGGAAAAATATTCTTCATATCAGCTGGGGCAAAAACCAGGGAATCCACCATGTGATCCTTTCCTAAAACCCACTCTACTAGTATTAGCTTCTTCATAAACTAATCCTGCCCTCCTTTCTAGGAAAAGTTAGAAATGTCAGTTCTCTTGCTTTCTGCCCCCAGTTTTCACATTCTCAGAGATTTAGTAAATTTTTCTACTTACATGTTTGGGTTTGCTTCAGGTTTTGTTGAAAATTATCCTAAAATGTATACATGTTTTATTGCCATGGTTACATTGGATATTTGGTAATTTTTCTTCTTCCTCTTATAATTTTTTTCAAATGTCATTGTTCATTGGAGAATATCATAGACAAAGAGGTTTGGCAGGATCTCTGGTAAGCACAAGTAGATTTTATTTACTTCTGTATTGTTAGCTATATTGTAATTTTATTCCTTTTCCAAAAATAAAGTACTCATAATTATTGAAAATTCAAATTATTTGAAGGCCAATGTTAAATTTTACCAATGTGCATACTCTATACTTAACAATAAATGAAGCAACCTAAATATAATTTTACTATTAGGTAGGAACCTAGATATAAGGTTAGAAGAACTTGATGTGCAATGTTCCCTTATTTTCATATGTAAACTTTGTTTCAAATAAGAGTTCCAAAACTAGATCCTGCGCACAGATGGTAGAATGATGCCATGATTTCCATTCTGCTCTTTAGTGGAGGTATGTCATATGTTTATTGATGATTGCAAGTATATTGGCACATTAAAACTTCATATTTAGTATTATAAAGTCTAATGTAAATTGGGAAAAGAAGCTGCTACTTTTATGAAAACTGTAGAATAGATTCCTTAGATTCTAGTAAGAAATAAAACTTCCATTTATGCCATTACTGTACACATATGCATAGATAAGAGTTGATCACAAAGTGATCCTAGATAAACATGATTATTCAAGAGTACAGGTCCGGAGTTCCCATCGTAGTGCAGCAGAAACGAATCCAACTAGGAACCATGAGGTTGCAGGTTCGATCCCTGGCCTCACTGAGTAGGTTAAGGATCCACGTTACTGTGAGCTGTGGTGTAGGTTGCATAGGCGGTTCAGGTCCTGTGTTGTTGTGACTCTGGCGTAGGCCGGTGGCAACAGCTCCGATTAAACCCCTAGCCTGGGAACTTCCATATGCCATAGGTGTGGCCCTAAAAAGACAAAAGCCAAAAAAAAAAAAAAAAAAAAAGAATACAGTTCAGATCGAGAATTCAAAGATTATTCATTACCAAGTCAATTCCTTCCATTGTGCCATTTGAACTCTCTGGCCAAAGGGGAATAGTTATTAGGAAAAATAGACTTCCAAGAACTAGTCCCTGCATTTTAATTTGTCCTTATTAAATGAAGGATTTTCCTACTTCTGCAATATATAATCAACTTCTGCTGAGAAAAAGTCTTTTGTTAGTATTGAAAATGCATATTTTGTTACGGTCAATTTATATAGCCAATAATCAGTCTTTAATAATGTATGTTGTCTTCTGTAAGTGTTTAGAGATCTGTATGTATTGTTATCATCTAAAGCTGGATCTTTATAAGGAGAAGAGACACATTCAAGTTTAATGAATAGTTTTTGTTATATATCAATATTGACTAAGCATTACCAAATGAATAGGGAAGTTTTTATTCAAGATGTTGGAAAAAAAGATTTTTAAGTAAGAGATATCTGGGATTCTAAAGAGTCTACACTTCTAAAGCTGTAATTGAAATTCTGCCTTATATTTGGTTGACACTTAGCCACGGGCGAATGTGTACCCCATTTTAAGCTTTTCATAAAAGCTTCTAGAAGTAATACAGAAGTGGATTTACATCTAGCATCTAACCATGGAAAGATTTCTGGGGACAAGCTGGTGCCAGCCACCTCTGATGTGTAGTACATAGGTACACAACTACATCCTGGGACAATTTCCTCTGCTATGGTTGTTTGGTATCTCCTCTGTCTTCTTCTGACTGCTGCAAAACAACATCTAGATTAACGCACCTGGGACAGTATCTGAATATAAGTTACTCAATATCTGTTGGTCAACTGAATACACTTGCAATATCCTTCCCATGCTCTATTAATTTAGATGCATATCACAGATTACTCCTGCAATATAAAACATTGAGTCAGGCTTCCTCAAAGCTCATCACTTTGAATATGGGAAGGTTCATTTTACACCAACTTAAAATCTGCATACTATGATCTGTGTATGAAAAGCAGAAAGACACATCTACTTTCAAATGTAATGCCATGTAAGTTTCTAATGAGTGCTTATATCTCTTTGTACATATTCCAAGCAAAATAGCTTTCATTGTAACTATTATTTCCTAATTTTGTCTTTAATTTAAAAGAATAACATAAAAAGAGCAAATTTGTTTTTAAATTTCTGCTCTGATAGCATCTTTAAATATTTAGAACCAACATCATCTTAAATGTATAACATATAATGGATGAGACTAGGCCAGAATTTCAAAAAGTGTGCATTCAAGAGCATTGATCCCATGAGATGCCGAATGGAAGACATTTGTTAGAATATGACAATTTTGTTTCCTTTTTTGGAAGATCAAAACTAAAGACTTAAAATTATCAGTAGTTAAAAAAATATTATTTTACTTGATTTATTCCAAACCTATGTTAGCAAAGTACTAATTTTATCAAGTAATACATACACATGTGTGTGTGTGTGTGTGTGTGTGTGTATGATTATTTTAGCTGAAAAAGTTTACAGTCTCACTGATATGAGAATCTCTGAATATGGGGTAAAAGAATAATTTTCAGTCATTTGTCTCTGCCAGTGGTGATTAAGCTAACATAGTCAACAAGGACATGGATGTGACCATTGTTGTCTCAATGGTTGGATCTGAAGGGCAGTCTCCATGCATAAGCAAAATCATCCATGGGCAAGATCTAGGCAGAGCAAAGATTTCATTAATAAGACCCAGCAAGCACTAATTACAAAATAAAACACTAATAAATTGACCTTCATTACAATTAAGGACATTGCCCATTAAAAAATACCAATAACAGTGAAAAAGAAAGCCATAGAATAAGAGAAAAATATTCACAACACTTACATCTGAAAAAGAACTTGTACCCTTAATATATAATAAACTCCTACATATCAATAAAAAAGGACAGACAACTCATTATTTTTAAAGGATCACAATACAGGAACAGGTACTTCATGAAAAAGAGCATTCAGATGGCCAAAAAGCACATGCATAGGTGCCTAACATCATTAGTAATTGAGGAAATGCTATTAAAGAAACAATGGAATATCACTATAAGCCCATCAGAATGGGTAAAATATAATAAGATGACAATACCACGTTGAGAAGAATGTATGGATCACCTGAAATTTCCAAATGTTACTGGTTCAAGTGTAAATTAATATGTTTGGTAATATGTAAAAAGTGTAAATGTTTGTCTTCCCTATGGTCTAGCCATTCCTCTTGGAATTAGTGCATGTGTCCATCAAATTAAAGATGTTCAAGAATGTTAACAGCAGCAGTTTGCCTAATAGCGAAAACTGGAACAACTTTAAAGTCTCTCAGAATTAAAATAGATAAATAAAATGTCTATTCATACAGTGGAATTAGACACATTAATAAAAAAAAAAAAACTGCTACCTGCAAGAACTTGAATGAATTTCATAGATACCATATTGAATAGAAGATAAAGAATATTTACTTCATGATTCTGTTTATGTGAAGTAAAAAAAAAGTGGTCCAAGTTATGGAAGAGAGGGATTAACTGTGAAAGTGCTAGAGGAAACCTTATGGGGTACTTGCTACCACTGTTGAGAGCTCTTTCCCCCTTTTTATGGAAATGTGCAGAATTTTTATTTCACCCCGTTTTCTAAGCATGAATTGAAACTCCATCCAATACATTCAGTCTCTACTAAAATACCTCTAGTGATAGAAAATCTTGTTTTTCTATCCCTCCTTTCCCCAGCTCCTGCAAAATAACAATAGTATTTGGTATTGAGCTCAAGCCGTAAAACAGAACCAGGCTTTTAATCAGTTCAGGATACAAAGGTATCTAACCTAATTTCCACCACCTATTTGTGGATGAGGTTTCAGCCAAGTCTTTTCTAAAAAAGATTGGCCAGAACTGAAAAAAAAAAGAAGATGGGAGCCTTTTTATGTGTTTTTAAATGATGATACGATTTTGAATTTAGCAAATTTAAGAAATTTCTAAACAATATCATTTGGCATCTGTTCAATCTGAATAATATCTCTTAAGACCTGTTTTATATATGTATGGAATTTCTCAGAATGCTGTTGTGAGAAATGACACTGAGCTGTGAAAAAAAATTATCTCTAATTTGATCAATATGTGCTTACACATATGCCATTAATTGCTGTTGCTCTCAGCTTTCAGCAAATGCTGTATGAGTCACATAGGTCGTGAGCTTGCTTTATTATTACAGAGACAAAGAAGAGATCTTGTCAGTATAATAATACCCACAACAAGAGAGGGCATGGTTCAGAAGCACTCTTTGTCAGAAACTCCATAATAGGATCTAGAAATGATAAAGAGGTACATTCCAGGATGCTATAAAAGAGATTGTGGTATAAACTCTCCCTAAGTACTAATTAAAATGAAGGCAAATGTGTGAGGAAAAAAAGTTGTAATGTGTAAGTGACTACTGTAGCTGAGTTTAAGAGGAAAATGAATGAATTAATCAATGTATGAAAGAGAACAAAGCACAGAGAACAGATGATCGAGCAGGGAGCTGGAGGAGTTGAGGATGTTGTACTGGTGGAAGAAAGGAGGAAGGATTGTTGAGGGAGAAATCCAGTTGACTTTGATGAGAGGAGAGCAAGATTTTCTATCCTTAGGGACCTAGGGGACCATTTGCAATCAACAGCCTGAGTCTCTTTCCCATCAAAAAAAACCTAGTTCGTACCTTTGAGTATTTTATTATATCCTGTCAATGTGCTAAAGCTGTGGTTCTCAAAGTCTGATTCAGATCAGTAGCATCACCTGGAAACTTGTTAGAAATATAAATTCTTAGGTTCTACTGCAAACCAACAACATCATGAATCTCAGAGATGGTTTGGGTTTTTTGTTTTCTTTGTCACTTTCAAAGGAATGCCAAGGTTTTATTAACATTAATATTATCCAATCCATGAGATTATTATAAATAATAACATTTATGGTCTCATTCAGGAATTCAAAATTCCCCTTTCTTCTGGTCCTTTTCCCAGACTCTGGGAGGGCCACTCAGAGAAGAACAGAGAGAGGAAAATGTGGCAAAGATATGGATGTCGGCACAGGAAGTTGTCAAACAAACACCTGAATTTTATTTTCCTTGGGACTAGCCCTGTCTAAGAATGTGTGAAGATCATCATTCCTTTCTCAAGGCTTTCTCAAGGCTTCTGCCAAGAAAATGTCCCCTCAACTCAATTTCCAAGGACTCACCCAGTAAAGTATTGTGTTAGAGAGCTGTAGGACACTCTCTCTACTGGGGGCTCCATCTCTGGTATCACGGTCTTTCCTGCTGGAATTCCTCTGATAATACCCTTTCCACTATCATATTGCCTAATAAGTGGTACACTTATAGTGCCTTCAAATGCATAACTAAGCTTTACTCAAAAATCAGGGAATTTAGGGTTGTTAGCCACCAAACTAGCTCATTGCCTTTAATTTCTCATTCTCTATCCAAGAGATAGAGACTCAAATAAACTCTTACATCTGATGTAATGACGACTGTAGTGTCTAAGCATGTGTCTCACATATGCTTCCATTGCATCTGATGCTCTCTGGAAACCTCTTTGGGTACTTCCTTCCCAATCCTACCCTTTATGACCTGCCTGTTTTCCATTTCAGCCTTGGAGTTGGTACTCTAAGGAGAACCTCTCGGTGATTTTGATGTCATCTAAAGGTTGAGAGGCATTGTGCTAAATCATACTTTCATTACCTCTTGTTCTTCTCAATAATTTCATAAATGAACCGTTGTTAATGCCGCACTTTACAAATGAGGGAACTGAGGCTGCAAGAGTCTCAGTATTTTGTTCAAGGTCACATAGCTGGTATGTAGAAGAGCTGGGAATAGAATCCAGATTTGTCAGACCATATACCCTATTTTTAGCCATGCCTCCTGAGCCCAGTGAGTAAAATTTCATTAATTTGAATGAATATTTGTAATATCCAAACTGCAGGTCCTAAATTATAATTCCAATTACCAAAGCATTATTTTTGAAGGTGAAAATACCCACCCCCAACCACCGATGACTGGCAAAATAAAAGGCTTGAAATACCAGTGCAAGGAACACTTTAATTTTCTTTCTCTTTTAAATTTAGCCATTTGCTTTGGGTTAGATTAATTTATTTGTTGAAGTAGTGTTTCCTGCAGAAATAAATAGAACACTCTGCTACTGACTCTTATCTCTTACCAAATTTGTTATTTTCTACCGTTTTAACTAAACTTCTCTAAAGGTTCTATATTCATTGTACCTACTTCCTCCCTTCACATAGCTGTCTCACACTCAGGTCATCTCGCTTCTGCCGCATCCTTCAACTGAAATGGATTTTGCCAAGTTTCATATCACATTCTGCCTCATCACACCACTCTGCAATATTGATTTTTGATCAGTTCCTCCTGTTGAAAAACTCTTCTCCCTTGCCTCCTGGAATATTCTGCTATTCTAGTTTTCCTCTTTTGTGCATCCATTATCTTCACCATTTTTCACTTTGTGAATTTCTTTTCATGTTCAGTTTCAAACTTCACTCTCAGTCAACATACTTTTCTTGATCCTATCCAAACTAAAAGCATAACAACTCAGTTATGACTCCTAATTCTTGATCTCCAACTAAACTCTTTCTCTTGAGCTATAGATTTATATCTCCCTGCCTGTCAATTATACCCACTAATGTCACATAGTTACTTCAAAATCAGCGTGCTCAAACTCAGCAACAGCGCTCCAGATAAGGCTCCTCCCACCATCTCTTGCTCATTGAAAGGCAGCATCATGTATACAGTTTCTCAAGTTGTTCAGTGTCGTCCTTGAGTCTTCACTCTATATCACTGCTCTGATCCTGCTTTGGTTTAAGGGACCATCATTTCCTGCTTAGATTACTGCACTTGCCCTAAACTGATTATCAGTTTTCCCTACTTTTATGAGTCAGTTTTCCACACTGTGGCAAAGATGCTTTCTAAAATGCATTATCTGATTATATTATTTACTCATTAAAATATCTTCTTTGATTTCCTCAAGATTAATTTAATATCTCATTGACTTAATCCAGTATTTTTCATCATACTGATTTATCAGTTTTTTTCATGTTCTTTGATACTGAAGGCTTAAAGTTCAATAAATTTCTTATACGTTTACTTTAACTTAAGAACTTCCTTTAACTGATAATCACTATTTAAGTGGTTTGCAAAATAATGGAGCAGAATCTATTTTGATCAGTGGATATAACAGTGATTTTTTTTTAATTATTAGACCAGCACTTTTCCTCAAAAACTATGAATATTTACATTTTATATATATATATGTATTCAATGTAATTTACTATCATACATAAAATATTTTAAATGTCACATATAATTTGTATATGCAAATTGTTATATGTACCTTATATGTGTGTATTTTATTAATCAATGTGCAGAAACATGCAAAATGTACTACTATGAGGGTCCCCATTGTGGCTCAGTGGGTTAGGAATCTGACTAGTATGCACGAGGATGCGGGTTCGATGCCTCACTCAGCGGGTTAAGGATCAAGCGTTGCCATAAGATGTGGCATAGGTTGCAGTTGTGGCTCTGATCAGGTGAGGCCGTGGCTGTGGTGTAGGCCGGCAATTGCAGCTCCGATTCTGCCTCTAGCCTGGGAACTTCCACATGTCGCAGGTGTGTGGCCCTCAAAAAAAAAAAAGACAAAATACACTACTATCAAAAAATGTTTGAAAGTTTTGATATATCAGTTAATTGAATTTATGGTTGATATGTAAGCCAAACAATAACTAATTTTGTAGTCTTTTTCCCCATGGCTACTACCACCTTTCCCTGAATTACTGCAATAGCTTCCTGATCTTCCTCTTTTTATTTGCTGTACTTACCTCATCAAACTCCCAGAATCTACTCTCCAAACTTCTTTCAAAAAAAGTTTTCCTAAAATTCAAGTCAGATCATGTTAAATGCTAAAATTCTTAATTCCCTGCTAAAATGCTTAAATTCTCATTGCGCCTAGGATGTAATCTGAATTCTGGTAAGATGTTCTAGCAGTCTTTTCATGGATTGACCTCTGTTCCGTCTCTTTACAGCCCCCACTCCCACAGTACCCACCACATCCATCCATCCCTCAGTCATCCCATTGTACAACCCAATTATGCTGCACAAATTGCTACTTCCAGCTTCTCTTATTCTCCTTTCTTGAAATACCGCACTTCTTCTCCACTCTCCTACCCCTACTTATTAACCATTTGACTCCAGTTTATCCTTTAGATAATGTCACTTCTTCAGAAAATCCCTAAAATCAGTGTTATAAAAGGACTGTCTCTATGCATCATCTCATTTCCCAACAGTCACAGTATTTTAACACACATCAAATTACTTTTCAATTTCCTGTTTACATGGCCTTATCACTTGTTAGTCAGTGTGCTTCTAGAAGGAAGGACATTTATCTTGTTCACCATCACCTCTCCAACCCCTTGCACAATGTCTGAAAATTAGTAAGTACTCAATAAATATTTATCAGTTGATTAAGCGAGAAACCATGATACATTCTAAGCTCTAAAACCTGAAAATAAGGCAAAAGGATAAACAGATGCCCTTTTAATGTCATACTGATGTATTGTTTAAAAGGATTGCTCAAAGATTATTTTACTGTGGGAAGGCATCTTTGTTTGACTTAGTATTTATTATTGATTAAGGCTCAGATTCTGTAAAGTGTTACGTAAACTTAAATGTTTTTATGCAGTAGAGAGACAAAGAATTGTTTTTCTAGTAGAAAAAAATAATCATTGAAGGATATTATTTTATTGCCCTTTAAGATATTAATCAGTTTTGTATCTAATTTAGTAGTGTTCTGGTGTACTTTCTTTTTGTGATGATGTATGTTTTGGTCCTTGAATTCTCCTTTGAACCAGCTTTAATTCTCTACCTGTTTCACTATTAGTTAGTTAAATAAATATTTAAATATTCTCAGGATGTTTGTAAGAGAAGAGTAAATGTACTTCAGTGTGTTTTAAACTATATAAGAAACACAGTCTAGCATTAGCAGTTATTCCTATGGAGCAAAAAAACCCTCCATGGCCAAATATGTTTGGGGAAAAAACTCAGAATATACTCCACATTGAGTTATTAGCAGTAGCCATTTATATGCCGTTGGTTCTGAGAAATATGTAGATGAAGTAACCTATTTTGCTTTGTTTAATTTCAAGATTATTTTTATTAATAGTGTTTTAGGAAGAACAGTTTGGAAACATTGGCTTACTTATAACTTTGGAGGCCATTATTTTAAGCTCCAATTTTTGTATTTGAAGTGCTGTTAAAAGTTTTTTATTTTGAATTAAGATTTATTTCTTGTAAATTTGTTGCATTCTGAATTCTGAACTTCCTAATATTCACTTCAGAAAAGTCCTATTTACTTCAGGAAAGATGTTCTGACTTTTCTATGGTAGAGTTACATAGGTAGACTAGGACTTAAAATAGAAAACATTTTATTGTCCATATAGAGTATATCAAAACAATTACAACCATTAAGTGAGACTAACATTCAATTATGTTCTAAATAAGTCAAAATGAGATGGTGAAAGATCTAAAGATACCTGCCTAAAGGGGGCATATTAGGGAGTTTTAGTTTTAAAAATGGGCCATATGCAAATGAAAACATTAGTGAGCAATTAAATACTTAAAGGGTGCCTTAATTACATTAAAAGCCTAAAAAGATTTCTAGAACATCTAAGATTATGATAATTTCAGTATTCAACAGGTTTTTAGCCCGTGGCTTTTGGGTTTGTTTGTAAATGAAAATGGCCCTGAGAGGAGCATAGAAGAATGCTTAGACTTGACATCTCTATTTCAACTTTACTTACGAGAAAAAAAAGCAAGAAATTTCTAAGGAATGTTCTATTATGACTTTCTTTTTGCTCCTTTTAGACTTCTAAATGACTACATGGATGGCTACACAAGAACTAATAAAAATGTATTAATTTGATCTTGTTATGAACACTAACATTCATTAGTCTTATATTTCCTCCTTCTTCATAATTATGTCTTGTTTTTGCGGGCTTAACAGTTTTCCATTCTAATCAAGCTTTGTCATGGGCTGTGGACTGAATTGCCCTGTGAAAGACTGATTTGCTTCCAGTTCCTATAATCTATCCCTTTGAAGGCTAGAGATTGAAATCATTAAGGCACTGCTGTTGCCCTTGATCTCTGCTCAAAGAGGATAGAAATTGATTAGTTGATAGTCATTGACCTGGATGTCTCAAAATGAAGTAGTGATGAAGCAAAATCAAGTGCACACATCTCAGAATATTTGATAATGTCATTTGTTCTGTGTGCATTTTTTTCAACCTTATTTTCTCTTCCTTTTCTTTCGTTAGCTATTTAGTAGAAATGATGCCCCAGCTCCACCCTTATCCCTTCCCCCATGCTTACCACATTTCTTCCTCCTAGGGCACATAAGAACTTTTTAATTTCCTGAATTATTAACTTGTACTTGTTGTCTAAACATTCTGAAAAACCAGGGTAACATACAAGGCTTATCATTATATATGGTAGTTGAAAAGATTAGTTGTTATTAACAAATTGTGCAGACATAGATATTTCACGGAATGAGTGTTCATTCTCTCTGTAGCTATACATTTAGGAATGCTATCAGTGCTGAAAAAAAAATCTAAACCAATTCGGGTAAGAAAATGAAAGTCTCTGTTAAAGGAGAAAGCCACTTAAAAAAAAATACCACCAATTTATTAAAAATGTTAAAGACATCTTAACTTCTTTTGAGTAATATTCTCAATAAACAATAAGTATTCTGTTTCATTGATAATCTTTTGCCAGTCAAATTCTGACACAATTCAGTTCTGATTACTTGAGCTTAATATATGATAAAAATTTTTGATATTTTTTTCCAGTTTTATTGAAAAGAAATTGACGTATATCACTGTATGAGTTTAAAGCATGCAGGATGATAGTTTGATTTACATATACTGTGAAATGATTACCACAAAAGATTAATCCAACAGCTGTCTTCTCATATAGATGCATTAAAAAGAAAAAGAGTAAAAGGAAAAGGAAAAAAATTTATAATTAGAGCTCTTAGGACTTCCTCTCTTAACTACTTTCCTATATACCATACAGCAATGTTAACAATAGTCATCATGTTTTACGTGATGTCCTTAGCACTTATATATCTTATAACTGCAAGTTTGTATTTTTAGCCACTTTCTTCCCTTTCCTCTTTCCCTGACCCCTCACCTTTGTTAACTGCATGTCTGATGTTGTTTTCTATGAATCTCATTTCTTTATATGTTTGTTGGGGTTTTTGTTTGTTCGTTTGTTTGTTTAGATTCCACTTGTAACTGTGAGCATACAGTATTTCTCTCTCTTTCTGATTTCACTTAGCATATTGCCTTCAAAGTCCATCCATGTTGTCACAAGTGGTAGAATTTCCTCATTTTTTAATAGCCAAATAATATATCCATTCATCCGTCAATGGTCATTTAGGTTGTTTACATGACTTGGCTGTTGTAAATAACCTTGCTATTAATATGGGGGATGCATATATCTTTTTGACTTAGTATTTTTGTTTACTCTGAATATATTCCCCAAAGTAGAATTGCTAGATCATATGGTATTTCCATTTTTAATCTTTTGAGAATCTTCCATATTGTTTTCCATAGTGGTTATACCAGTTTACAATCCCAACAGCAGCACACATGTTCCTTTTTTTCCACATCCATCCCAGAATTGGTTATCTCTTGTATTTTTGATGTTGGCCATTCTTACATGTGTGCAGTGATATCTCATTGTGGTTTTAATTTGCATTTCCCTGATGATTAGTGACATTAAGCATCTTTTTATGTACCTGTTGGCCTTTCTTATATCTTCTCTGGAGAAATGGCTGTTGAGGTCCATTGCCCATTTTTTAATGGGGTTATTTTGTTTTTTGCTATTGAGCTATGAGTTCTTTATATATTTTAGATAGTAAACTCTTATCAGATATAGAATTTGCTAATATATTTCCCATTCTGTAATTTGTCTTTTCATTTTGTTGCTGATTTCTTTTGCTGTGCAGAAGCTTTTTAGTTTGATATATTTCCAATTGTTTATTTTTTTATATTGTTGTTTATATTTTAGGTGTCATATCTGGCAAATTATCACCAAGACCCATGATAAGGAGCTTTATTCCTATGTTTTTTTCTAGGAGCTTCAGGTTTTCATGTCTTACATTTAAATTTTTAATTCATTTGGATTAATTTTTGTGAGTGGTATAAGCTATGAATCAAGTTTCATTCTTTTACGTATGAACATACATTTTACAGAAGAAGAGATTATTTTTCACTATTGAATATTCTTGGCTCCCTTGTCAAATATTAGTTGACCATATATGCATGGATTTACTAGTTGACTATATATGCATGGGTTTATATCTGGGCTCTCAATTCTATTACATTGGTCTATTTGTCTGTTTTTAAGTCAGCACCATATTGTTTTGATGACTATAACTTTATAGTATAGCTTGAAGTCTGGAAACATGGTTGCTCCTGCTTTGTTCTTGGAAGCCAGTTTTAAATATATACTTTGTTTCTATTTTAGTTTCTACTTTAAAAGGTGAAGAAGGTATATTTTAAAGACAAAAATATTTGTAAATATTATGGGATTATCTCATTGGGATAATCTGATTGTGGGATTATCTCACAGTTTTAGAACTGAGCCTATTGAATTGAATTAGCATATTTGGTTAAAAATGGGTGTGAGAATGAATTGGTTCACTTCAATAGTTCTAAGGTCATGGTGACCTTCTTTGTATTGATATTGACAATTTTGAAAAAAAAACTTTTTTCAAAAAATATTGTAGATGGGAGCAGCCTTTTGAAAATTCACTTTAACAATATCTTATAGTGGCCAGTTCCTGCCTGTTCTCTGGAGGAAGATGGCCTAATTTGGGCACATTTAGTATTTAGAGCAAAAAGAAGCAGTTTATAAAGAGACTGAAAGGCACGTTAAACCTGGCCAATCTATCTTTTGTTTTTACATTTCCCTTTCATTATCTTTTCCTTTTTCATTCCCAGAATGTTGAATTTAATAGTCTCTGTTTTCCCCATTTTTGACTTGTAAAAATCTGAACATTTTCACCATTAATACTGCAGTCTAAGGAAGTGGCAGCCTAAGAGATAGTAGACTCAATATCTTGGGAAAAATAGAGTATTCTGAGAAATTGATATAGATTTTAGGTGAGAAGTATGTGAGGACAGTTGAGCGGGTGTATGTTGGGAGTGGGATGGACACAATCCTAAGTAAGTTACAGAATGATAGCAGTGGGGCCCCGTTTTCAGCCTAAGTTTCTGTACCAATTTTAGAAGCATCACAATAAAAACAAATCCTTGAAAATTGTGGTAGAAATCTTTTTAATGTTCAGGCTAAGCAGACAATGCTTAAGTTTTTGAAGTTTCATTTGGCAGGCCTGAGGCGATAAACTCAATGGAACACAATTCAAATCCTCCTTGGATTGACAGAGAAGTCTAGGTCTATGCAACTAGAATTTAGCCCTGGGGTTCAGTGACTCCATACAGATATCATGGAAGCCATCCCTCAAGCAACAACAGGATAGAACACAAGTTGAGATACATTATTAATCTCGTGATTGAAAGCACCACCCCCATAAATCACCTGATTGTGTCTTCTGCCTTTCATGCCTTGTCAAGACTTTTTGTCCAGCCCTTCCCCTCCATTTTGTTTGCCATCCTTAAAGTGCCATAACTATGTTCCCTGCAGGTGTTTGCCAACTCTCATTTATTTCCCAAATTTTCCTTTCTCTAAGCAACTTTCATTGTTGAATTATGCTGTGCTATAATGCTATAAATTTTTAAAGCATGTAATTGCGTCACAGTTACTACTATGTAGAGGCTCTAAAATAAGTTTCCTTCAGTTTTGCCTGCACTGCTATCCAGCTGATATAAATATAAAGGAATGTAACTGATGACCCTAAATGCAGTTTTTCTTTGAACTGTCAAAGAACAAAAATATGAATAAATATAACGATGTTAATCTTTGTGTGTGTGTATATATAAGATCTATATGTAAATATATTCACACCTATATAAAATTAAGTTCTTCTTCTAAAATGTTCTATGTTTCATGACAAGAATACTATATGCATATGTAAATTTCGGTTAATATATTTACATGAAGATCTCCAGTTCTTAAGTTTCTATGGTTCCTGAGTAATACAAAGTAGTTATTGCAAATCATTTTCAGAAGAAAATAAATTATAAATTGTGAAAATAAAAAACTAGGAATCTCTTTTCAAAACAAATTCCTGTACTGCTTCATAAAAATTTCTAAAATTCTTTCTGTAATGGAATCTGTAGAGAATTACAGGTTTTATTTCCTTTATACTTTTATTCATAGCCAATAACTTGGGGGTGCTATGAGTATAGGGGAACTAGGTAATTCTGAGAGCATTGTGCAGGAAAGCAGTTTTAGATCTAAAAAATATATTCATTTTCTGTTCAGAAAGCATTTTTAAAGATAAGAATCTATACTAATAAGATGCAATTTTAAGAATTTGTAATGTAAAAATGTCAAATATAAAAACATAAAAGTGGATGTAAGTAAACTTTTTACAAAATTGCCAGTCATACAAATAAATTTTACACCCCGTTACTTGCAGGGCTGGAGGGGTTGCCATATTTAAATGTGTGACCTGTTTTAAGTATTTGGGTCAAAGAGAAGCGAGGCACCAGTGTGTAAAGCGGCACAGACAGACAAAAGAGTGAAAGTGGAATTGAATGCTGCTGAAAGTGAAGGAAAACTAAAAGGAAAAAAGTCACAGGAACATTGATAATATTCCATTCAGTTATTGGGTATTACTATGGGACTGTTGTTTATTGTCCCCTCTTCAAATCCAGGATCAGTGACGAGTCAGCACAAGCTATTGGTTTTATACTATAGTTGGAATAGCATGCATTTAAATTCATGCCCATCTATTGCCAAGTAACTGTATGATCTTGAGAAGTTACTTTAACTCTAAGCTTTAGTTTCCCATCTATATAGTAGAGTCAATAGAAATACCTATTTTACAGGGTTGCTGTGAGAAATAATATGCTAATCTGCTTAAAGTATTTAATAAGGGGCACATAGTAAGCATTCAAATTTTTTACATACACAATTGCCATTACCTTGACAAACTATCTTCTCTCTCCATTTCCTCATATAGGATGTGGTTTAATGTGAGGACTAAACTAAAAAATGTGCCTGAAAAAACTTAGCCCATGGTCTAGCAATTTGTAGATGCTCGGTATAATAGAAAACCCTTCCTTTTTTTTTTTGCTTCCCACAGTTGGACTGAATTCTATGTGAAATATAAAACAAATACCTTCTGTTTGCTCAGCCCTCTGCTGGACACTAAAGAAATACATATTTTTATTCATTCATTATTTTGTCCAATCTAAATTTTGTTGATCATCATCTAGATGTCAGGAAGGGTATGGGCATGTGTAGTAAAGATGGCAGAAATTTGCAATCAAGAGAAAAACTTTTAGTCCCCAGTCAACCACTTAGTGTTACTCTGAGCGATAAAATGGGTAGGACCCAAACTCATTAAGCCTTGGTTTTATTATTTCCAAGTGTTAATGGTACCAATAGTGGTTATAAGATTCAAAACCTGCTCTGAACTATAGTAATTTGTTAAGACCTCAGTCAAATCTTGAGTTATTTGGGGAGGCACATTTACATTCCTCACAGAAAAGCTCTGGGACCCAAGCCTTTGAACTAAGTGATATGTCAATAGTGGGTAAAAATGTCACCACCACACAGATCTAAGTGGGCCAAAAATGCTATTTATCAATTTTTCTCTAACTGAAGTAAATTTCTACCTTGGACTCTCTTTTAATTTAGCAAGTTTCTTAATATGCTTTTCCCAGGAAATCTTAATAAAATTCAGTGACTTTTCAGGACTACCAGTCACATTCAGGATTTGTCCGGACTCTCACTCCTTTCTAGGATAGCTATACTCCAGGGGTATTACTAGCTTCATATCAGAGTCGCTTCCAGTAGTGAGTCAGGGACATGGAGTGATGTGACATCTAGTCTGGTCTTTTGGGTGGGTGACTTTTCATGTGGCATCCAGTATGTGTACCGGGATCTGCATCCCTCTCTAGTTGAAATGACCATTCTTCATTCCTGGCCTTAGGAGGCTGCTGTTCTGGTGGCCACACCCAGGCAAAACTACCAACTTGCTCCCCCTAACTTCCATGACCTTCTAAAGCCCCAGGACATGTTAGCTGCTCATCATATACCTGTGGAGATGTTCAGGCCTTTGAGATGCCACCTACTTGTCCAACCCCTTTGCTCAGGCGCTCCTACAAAAGAGCCCTGGTGCTCTTCTCTACTCTCAGACCTCCATCCATTTTTTTTCTTTTTTTGGTCGCTCCACAGAATGTGGAGTTCCCAGGCCAGGGATCAGATCCGAGCCACAGTTGTGACCTTTGCCACAGCTGTAGCAACACTGGATCCTTTAACCCACCATACCGGGCTAAGGATCCAGTCGGCATCCTGGCACTACAGAGACTCCACTGATTCCATTGCAGCACAGCAGGAACTCCAGACTTCCATTCTTTAAGGGAATATTATCATCTTCCTCTTCTCTTCAAATGAATTTGAAAGGATGTAGGAGGACATCAGAGGAGTTCAGAGTCCTCTCTATGCTGCTTCCGGCTCTAACTTACCTATAACTGTTTCAGCTGTCCCCCTCTTCACCTCATCTTCGCAGACAATGAAACTTGATGAAGACTTTTTTTAACCATTGGTGTTATACACGTGTTGTTGAGGCCAGAGTCATGGTTTACTTATACTCAAATATATATATATGGTAGTGATATCAAGAATTAATTTTATAAGTTCCCGTTGCGGTTCAATGGGTTAAGAACCCAAATAGTACCTGTGAGGATGCAGGTTCGATCCCTGGCCTCACGTGAGCTGTGGCGTAGGTTGCAGCTGCAGCTCAGATCTGGTGTTGCCTTGGCTGTAGTGTAGGCCAGCAGCCGAAGCTCTGATTCTACCCCTAGCCTGGAGACTTCCATATGCTGAAGTTGCGGCCCTAAAAACAAAAAAAAAAAAAAAGGGGGGGAAAAAAGAGTTTTGTTTACTCAAAAGCTCTATATTTGTCTATAACCTTAAGGGAATGGCAATTCAGTACCTACCTTAACTACCTTACGGATGGAACTTAAGACCATGTGTACAGTCTCAGAAAAATAGTGTGTGTGTGTGTGTGTGTATATAATTCAGATCATGGGACTGTTAGGGAGGTGGAGGTCCTTAATAAACACACAGATTCCTTCACATGTGTGTTGCACTTACAGGCAGCTAATAAAACCATTTTGCCTCAGGTTTCCTATCTGTAAAAGGGAAACAAAATAATTCACAGGATAGCTGTGAAAATTAAATGCAGAATACAGCATCATGCAGATACATCCTCAACATGAGTTGCCTTCCTCCCATTTTCCTAAGAAGGATTCCTGCCTCCTCTCTCTTCTTTAGTATACCACTAGCCCACTCCTACATTTGGGACTGAACTATCTTTTACTAATAATCCTTTAGTGTTTGATTTTTTTATATTCAGGCATTGTATAGCTTATAAAATATTTCACCCCAAATGCTCTTGAATCTGTTTTATACATGCCTAATAAAGCCTATTTCTGTGCATATTAATGTGTTTTATCTTAAGGTAAATTTCAAGCCGAAGTGAAAAATGAATTCTTTCCAGTCTCTAGGCAGAATTGTCCTTATGAGAAGTAGGTCAAAAACCGTGAACACAGAAAAAATCTATCTCTGAAAACAGCTCTTCAGCTCTGGATTGTTTAAGGATGGCCTCAAATCCAAGTTTAGTATTCTCTTGCATCTCCAGTTTCAGTATACTTTTGAATTAGCATTTCAGAGTAAATCATTCTCTTGGAATTCCTCTCTTTTTACCCCTGTCTTTTGTACTCCGTTATCAGACGAGAAGACAATAGCAGCAGTCATTTTGTAAATCAACATACAAATTATTCCCCAAAGTCAATGTCTTGTCTGCTCTGTTCATATAGAACTAGAGCTTCTGGGGCAGGCTTTTGTAAATTGTCCCTACTGCCTCATATTCTTAAAAAAAAACTAAGTACAACATGAAATAGTATGGCTAAAAGATTGGTTTGTGGAACACCTACATGGGTGTTCCATTCCTATTGTTTGTTCTACTCCTCCAGTTCCTCCAGGGTATTCCAAACACTTTCCTCCTGTAGAAGATTTAGAAAGGCAGAGACAGAGACACTGCTAACACCAGTTACAGGAACTGAGCCTAGTCTGTTTCTTTTATGCTTCCATCCACCTGATTCTAAGCACCCTAATCCCATCAACACATTTAAAGAGTTGATTGAGGTTTTTTTAGGATAAAAGTAAAGACATTCTGGTGCTTGTCAGAACTTCTTTGTTTTCTGTTTATTTTCCCTGTAGCTTCTGTTTTATGGTAGAGTGTGCATCTATGGGTGTGTGTGTGTAAGAGTAGGGGGAAAAAGGCAGAAAGAAAATCCTTCCCTGATAATTCTGAGAAGTACCTACTGATTTCTTTTAGCAAGTAACTAGAACACTGAAGATGTTGAGCCCTTTCATAGTCCCGCTAAAAAGATTGGTCATAGTTCATGTTTGATTTGTTTGGTTGCACAAACCTGCAATGATTTAGTGAAACTTTTTGAGGATTTTGAGAAATAGATCAGATGGTGCTTACAGCTGAAACTCAATTAGGCTTTTTGTTTGTCTTATGTTATTCAAGTGGGAACTAGGGAGTTCCAAAGTGTCCCCATGTTTGTCACTCCTGTTATTCTGGCAGCCTTTTGTCATGATTGCATTTTCTCTGTTCATTTGTAATTACTCCTGCATATGCTTTAATGATCTGTGAGTTGTGCAGAAGAATAAGGAGCTTCAAATTAAAGAAGGATCTGGAAACATGTTTATGGTTTCTAATTATTGATACAGTTGAACAATTGTTATTGACGACTGTACGTTGCCTTCCCAGGGTCTGGTGCATAGTAAATTCATGGACATTCAATATGACAATCATAGAGCCATGCATGCATGTGTGCTGTGTACTCAGGACGTTTTCATAAGTCCTGAATGAGTCCTGAACTTCACCTAAATTAGGTGGTTCAGAGTTGGGGTAGGACAAGAAGTTGAATCATTAATGTAAACTTTAGACCACTCATAGTCTAACACTTGTATAGTTGGTGAAGAATGAAGAAACAACCAAAAACAAACAACAGCATCAAAAACTCACACATCAAAACTCAAAAAATTAGAACAAGTTGAATCTATTTAGCAAACATTTGACCATCATTTTTCAGGAACCGGGAAAGTTTTTCCTTTGAGTTTCTTAAATGATAAATCAGTAATACTACTTGTGATTGACAAGGTGGAGGGAGGCCATGGGAGGAATGGAATGAGAGTTTGGTATTAGCAGATGCAAGCTATTATATATAGAATGGATAAATAAAAAGGCCTTCTGTATAGCACAGAGAATTATATTCAATATCCTGTAATAAACCATAATGAAAAAGAATATATACATATGTATAACTGAATCACTTTGCTGTACAGCAGAACTGAACACAACCTTGTAAATCAACTGTATTTAAATTAAATAATTTAAAAAATCAATAGTATTAATACTCGTTAACTTCGTTTACTTCTTTAGCTTTTGATGACTTGCATTTTTTTGTATTGAGCTTCTGTTAGCCCTTCCTGATAATTCTAACCCATTCACCAATACAGACATGATGAAAAGAGAAAAGGACAAGTGGGTCTTTAGACATTATAGTGAGATCTAGTCATGCAGCATTACAAAAGGTTTCAAATTAGAATGGCTGAAATGATCTACTTTTCCTTTGTTGCATTTTAAGAATATCAATGAAATTTGAAATGATTTAGTAAAGTGGAAAGGAAGTTTCAAAAGGAATTAGATATCGAAAAAGTGGCAAAAGAGGTAGACTCAATCATCTTTGGTTGCTGAAAAAGAAAATGTCTCATAATTTTGCATTTTTTAGACAGTCTTCCAGTTTACATGGATGTGCACCTCATGTTTCATTTTCTAGTCATGGTTGCTACAATTGAAATGGTTCTCTTTCTCTATGAAAGTTGACTATTTGAAATGGTAGATAAATTTATTTTAGTTTTTTAGTATGAAAGGCATAGAGATATAATGGAAAGAACAGTGATTTGTAATCAGAGGAATATACACTTACCACTCGTATGACCTAGAATTTCTTTTTTGCCTTAATTTTCTATCTGATGTGATGAGGTGAGATGAGGAGAGAATACCTATCATGCAGATAGCTACAAATATAAAGTACTTTTCACATACAAAGTTTGATGTTGTGCCTTCCATCAAAAATTGAGTACTTCTGGAGAGATTGGATTAAGATGGCAGAATAGAAGGACTGGAGCTAAACTTCTCTCCCGAAAAACAGCAAAACTACAAACAAATGCCGAGCAGCCTTCAACCAACTGGACTGTAAACTTCCAAAAACGATATTCTACTCCAGAAGACAAAGAGGAGACCATATCAAGAGGTAGGAGGGGTGATTACGCGATAGAAGCAACCCCATACCTTCCGGGTGGGAAGCCCCACAGACTGGAAAGTAACTGCATCACAGAGACTTAGCTACAGGACTGAGAGTTCTGAGCCCCACGTCAAAACCCCACGCCTGGGGATCGGGCACAGGGAGAAAGAGCCCCCGGAGCATCTGGCATTGAAGGCCAGCGGGGCTTGTGTGCAGGAGCTCCACAGGAC
>PVHT020000193.1:15201988-15298446 GCA_004024745.2 Catagonus wagneri
TTTACAATTTTAGTTCAGAGAGTTTGGGCTTCTTTTGGGGCAGGAGCCACCTCTCTGCTTGGCCCTGCAATAAACCTTTCTCTGTTCCAAATTCCGACGTTTAGATTTGTTTCACCTCACTGTGCTTGGAGCACAAGAACTTGAGCTAATAATTTCTCTTTAAAGTAATTTAGGTAACTCACAGTTTTGTGAATAGTGGAGATCTTTTTAAAATGTTTTTAACCAGAATACCTTCAACAACTTAGAAGTGAAAAGGATCCCTAAGGGCTAGAGGTATTGCTCAAAATAGCCTTAGGAAGGCCAAAATGTTTTCTTAGTTTGGTAATTTACCACAAAATTGGGGAAAACATTTCTTTTTTTTTAATCCCCCTATTGAAATTTACATATCTACAGTCACATCATTCATATTCTATTACATCCCTTCAATGATGCTCACACCAAAGTTTGAACTCCTCAAGGCAGATGGTTTGAAACATCTATTCCAAGTCTAAGTAAGGAACCAAGATAACAACATTGGCCTATGGGCAGTGAAATGTCTAGCCATGTTATGGTCCAGACCAAAGAAACAAAGATAACACTGTCCGGGAGGGAAAGTTTTCCTCTATCTTGTAGGGTCTTCTGGCTGGCCTAAGAATTTCGTCAGATCAGCAAGAGAAAAAAACATTTAATTACATACATGTGTTTGCAGGCTCCAGAAGAATGGCCCAAAGGACAGTCAAGCAATTGAGGCTTATGTGCTATTCTGAGTTAAGAAGAAAGAGTGGTGGTTTGGGACTTCAAAGGGGAGGATGGCAGTTCACATGGAGGTGGAAAAGCAAATGTTTAGTGAGCAAGTGTTTGCTCACCCTGCAGAGACTATGGAACACAGAGGGGAATTTTAACAAACTTTGCTAGGTTCTTCTCTGCCTACCACACTTAGCTCATATTATACTATGTTAGTTACAGTGATAGAACAGACCCTCTATCTAAATTCTTTTAAGCAGTTGGAGGAAGGTCAAAGCTTCTTCCTGAGTCTTTTGGGCCTTGATTGTTTTTAGTTCGAAATAATCTGAATGCCAGAGTGGTACATTTGGGGGTGGCAGTTTATTCCCCCTCCTCCCCTTTAGCACAAAGGATCAAAAATGCTAGATAGGAGAAAATAAAAGCAGAAACGTGTTAGTTTTCTTTCTTATTGAGTTTATAATAATGGTACTTATTTACATTCATATTAGTTGCAGGGGAACTTTTAACATTCTCTGCACTGACAAAAACTTCTTTCTTAATCCTTTTCATCTCCTCATAATGATGCATATGAGGTTGTTGGAGGCTTGCACTAATGCAAAGTGATGAGCTGTAACCTAAAATTAACCAAGAAAATAAAGAAAGTTAAAATTTCATGCATACATTTGTATTTGTCATCTGGGGAGAACCATTGGACTGCTGAAATATGAAGTTTCAAATACCCTCTTTATTATGTTGGAATGTAAAATCAAATGGAGGATTTGCAGTTTTTTAACAATAGAACCACTAATCAAAATAATAAGATATAGGAGTTCCTGTAGTGGCGGAGCGGTTAACAAATCCGACTAGGAACCATGAGGTTGCAGGTTCAATCCCTGGCCTTGCTCAGTGGGTTAAGGATCCGGTGTTGCCATGAGCTGTGGTGCAGGTTGCAGATGCGGCTTGGATCTAGCATTGCTGTGGCTGTGGCGTAGGCTGGCAGCTGTAGTTCCGGTTCAACCCCTAGCCTGGGAACCTCCATATGCCGCAGGTGCAGCCCCAAAAAGCAAAAAAAATAAAAAATAAAAATATATACTCATAATATTTTGAACTTTAATTGTCCTTGGCACTTTGCCCTTTAATTTTTGTTGTCTAGCAAAGTCAAAGGTAGACTTTCTTGAAGCACATGTATCTTAATTAGTGCCATTTCATGCCAGACATGTCATTTGCAAATTTAGTGACTTTATGAATGTGTTTATTTCATTGATGATACTCAATCAAGATGGTTTCTAAAATTAGTAGATTCCATAAAACAAGCCTAGTAAAAGGAAGTCACTTCTGGTTGTAGTACACCAGCTTCCTTTTCTATTTTGGGTTACCTGTGCTCCTTCTCATTTTATTCTTTGCACAGTTCCCATTACAGACACAATTAGGATTGTTTAAGTCTAAGCAAGAAACTCAACAAGGCTTACAAGTTCTTCCTTGCTAATGATATTTTTTCTCATTAAGTTTGGGTTTAATGAAACTAAACAGAAAGTTCTGGTTGGGTTCCTTGGTCACCCATCTGTGTTTGTGAATTCTTATAATTGGCATGAATTGAAAGTTCTTATTATCACTGATCTAACCCAGAAACAATTCCAATTTGTGCTTAAATGGCCCTATGCAGACAAGGATATTTGAGCAAACCAAAACAGCCTCATGTGTTTATGACATAAATAACCAATTAAAGGCTAGAAGTGACATGAGGTTTTGGTTTGTTTTTTTTCCTGTATAATTCCAGGTTGAGATTTTTTTTCCCTTGAGTTTGTAGATAGAGCATCAAAACTTTACAAGAGGAAAGAGAGCATCTTCTTATTTGATTGTGAGAAAAAATTATGTGAAATAAAACTGATTTTGCTGTACAGCAGCAAACTCTTTATTACTTGAGTGTTATATTAATTAGAACACTTGATTACAAGTCACAAATACCAAATTTGAACTAGCTGTATCAAATGTGGAATTGATTCTTAAAGGATGAAGTTATTCTAAGGATTAGAAGGTTTCTTAAGGAAGGCAAGAAGAGACTGCAGTTTTGTCCCCAAAAAATTCTGGAAGCAGGCAATCAAATGCTTTCAGGGTTCTCAATCACATCTTCTTTTCTCTGTAATATCTTTTATTGTAGACTGGCTTACACTGATCCTCACAGGACAGAACATGATTGCCAGCATTCCCTTGTATTTACATCCCATAGTCAAAGCATTCAGAGAGCCTGACTAAACTCTAAGTCACAAGCTGAAATTCTTGAGATAGGAGTTTCCGTCATGGTTCAGTGGTTAACGAACCTGACTAGTGTTCATGAGGATGTGGGTTCAATCCCTGACCTTGCTCAGTGGCTTAAGGATGGGATGTTGCCATGAGCTGTGGTATAGGTTGTAGATATGGCTCGGATCCCGCTGGCATCTGCAGCTCTGATTCGACCCCTAGCCTGGGAACCTCCATATGCTGTGGGTACAACCCTAAAAAGACAAAAAGATAATAAATAAATAAATAAATAAATAAATAAATAAATAATTGACGTATCTTTCAATACATATATATACAGAAATTCATAGGTAGAGGTAGACAAACATATGTTTATGAATTCAGTTTATATTTAAGACTTTCAGTGTAGGCTATGCTATATATAGCATTGTAGATACTCTTACCTGTTACTGGAAGGAATATGATTTTATACAATGTTTCTGAGAAGTAGTTTGAAAAAATGTACCAAGAATTATAGAAATGATTATTCACCTAGATCCAGTAACCAACTTTTTGAGAATCTTTGCTAAGGTAACAAGACCACATCTGAACAGAGGATTTTTCCATATAGATATTGGGGTTTTTCCAGTGTTGTAAAACACAATTTAAAGAGCTAACTGTACTATTTGGCCCCATGAAAATTACCATTCTGCCTTTTTGGAAAGCTTGAAAAATGATTTCACAAATCTTGCTATTAAAATAATGTTGTAATTAATATCTATATGGACATATCCTTTATCCAGATGTGGTCTTGTTACCTTTGCATAGCTCTAAGATCGAAGTTTTGATATATTTCTTTTGCATTTTTCCTGAGTTATTATAAGTGCATTGTAGAAAAAAAAATGAATAGGTTAATGGATCTTAAAGCTTTTAATACCTTCTTTTTCTCTAGTTTCTAAAATTTGGATAATTAGTGTAAATTTAGTTTATAAATTATTTGACCTTAATATTGTATTAGACATCAGGATCAATAATGCCTGTCCCTTCCACACTCCCTTCTTGCCCTTACTTCTTTATTTAACTGTATCTTAAAATAGCATATTCCTTTTTTTTTACTTTAACTCCTCAGTTAAGTTACTCAGACAATGAAAACACTTTGTTCAGATGACTTTTCATCATTGAAAACATTTTTTATTCTTGAAATTTTATCTCCTAATCTATGAATATTTGTCCAAATTTAGTGTTTAACATACGCCTTTTCTCTTTTCGTATTACTTTACCAGTCAATACTGTTCTTCTTTTAGCCATTATTGGTTCTTTCTATTGCTCTCTGCTGAGAGTTTTTTATTTTCAGACAGCTTCGTACTGTGCTTTGAAAGTACTGGTTTCCAAGCTGTGAATCCACTGTATCTATGCTGTGAAGAGTGATTTGTTTTTTATATGTCATGGTGCCTTTTTATATGCTGTCAGGATGATCATTCAAATGATTACCTCATTGACATGGGCTGCTTTAACTAAAGAAAAGTGTGCATTAAGGATATATAGCAAATTAAGGCGTAAATGTCTGAAACAGTTAACACACAAATCTTACTGAGTCTCAATTACTGTACGTTGCGTTATGTCAATACTTAACATCACAAGGTATCACAAAAGAAGCTGTGCTCTTCTCAGAAAGGACTTTGAAATGAAATGGATTGTAACAAAACTGGATATATGTATATTTAGGCATAAGAAATTTTTTAAAAAAACTGTCTAAACCTAGATGACTGAAGAGTAATATCTAAGAGAATATGTAGAAAGCCTACAATTTCTTGGGCTAGTTAAGTGGCATAGCTGAGCCCTATGTAACTATACTTTTCAACCCAGTTACTGTATGCAGTTCCATAAAAAAGAATATTCTATTAGGGAGAGAAAAAGAACAGGACGTTTCTTAAATAAGAAATGGAAAAAAACCCACAATCTGAGGAACAATAATGCAAGTGGACCTATTACTGCCAGTGCTTGTGCTCTTGAAGAAAGTAAAGCTTAGATCATTAATAGGTATAAGAACCAGAAAATTGTCTTTATGTTTCATCCAACATTTTTCAAACCATAGACCCCTCCAGGACTTTACTGAAGAGTGAAGACTCTCATTTGTAGACACTCATAAAATTTTGCTTACAATTTTAAGGATTTACCCCATAGTCATTTTAAAAGCCTTTGGTTCTCAGAGTAAGAAGAAAGTTGATTATTTATTTTGGTTCAGACACTTTCTATGCTCTTTAAAGGTAAAGTCTTTTTTAAGCCTCACAAAAACACTATGAGATAGCTATTATTTTTATAGCTGTTTTACAGGTTAGGAAACTAAGGAGAGACCTTATAGAAATAAATCAAGGAAATCCAGCTAGTAGTAGCAAGGCTGGACTTCGAATCCTGCTGTATGGCTCGAGAATATGTATGCTGAGTAAAGATGCTTTGTTGCCTCCTGAAAACAGCACTAGAATCAGTAATAGAAGTTTAGATCTAAAGAAATACATAACGATTATCTTTTCTAAATTCATATGTTTTTTAAGTTGAGAAAATTGAGTTCCAGGTAACTACACGGTTAACTAAAGTCAACCGAGCTAGTTCCTGTTAGCCAGGAGCTCAGTGGAAACATTCACCCAAAGCTCATCACAGTGCAGCATCAGCATTATTTGTTATCACTATTTACAGGCAAGGAAACTGAGCTGCACTGTTAGGAAGTAACAGAGCTACATTCAAGCAGAGGTAGTCTGGATCAATGCTAAAATCACTCTGTTATTGTAATCCAAGAATGCCATTCCTTTATAATCTGCTTGATAAATATGTAGCATAATGAAAGTAATCATAAAATTAGGAAATTATGATGTAATGAATTTACAAACTTTGGATATTTTGGAGGTTCTGCTTTACAGTCATTTGATGTTCTGTAATCAGAAAGTAATGTTTGCAGCTTGCTGTAGTTCTTACAAATCTAAATATGAGAATAGAAAAATCAGACACAAACACACACACACACACACACACACACACACACACACACACACAACTATTCAAAGTTCATACACTGGCCATAGGGAAAAACCATTTGCTGAAAGTCTTTTGAAATGGCTAGAATTTAGTATTTGTAAAAATAAGATGAAGGAAACTATAGAGAAGACTGTTTTGACTCAGAAAAGTCTTTTAAAATTTCAACCTTGTATATTGTTTGCTAAATATTACCCTTTGTAAGAATAACCTTTCATTGCAGTTTCTATATGTTTTATAGTTTTAAGTTATATTTTCCTCTACAAGTCTGGCGCATTTGTACCTAAGTGCGAAGAATGGCATTAGTGAGGGAACTTTTTACAATTATTAAATTTACATGCTAACATAAATCCACATCTATTTAAATTATTAAAGTCAAGACATAGGTCAAACTTGTCCATTGTTATTGTGCAGTAAAGGAAGTATTCTCAGGGTAGTCCTGTCACAGATCTTAGAAAAGAAATAAATACATTTTTTAATCTGATGGTGTAATGAACCTGAAAAAAGGAGAGAAAGTTTTCATTAGAAATCTTGGAAGAAGCTGTCAGTAACCACTTGTCATCAGGATTAGCAACTGCAGGCTGAATAAAAATTGATTGTGGGACTCTGTGCTCTGCCACTTGGATCATCTATTAGCATTGGCACCTGATTAACTCTCAGAACCGTCTCTTCCTTTGATTAGCTCCCAGGACTTCTTTTGTACTAGCAGTAATAATTTTCTGAAATCTCTCCTAAAAGACAATCTAAGACTCTCTTACTGACTACAAAATTTCTCGTTTATGCTAGAAAAATCATTGGCCTTTACTCTATTTATACTTTTTGGCTTGATCTTTCGCAAGCACTGGCTTAAGACTTCCATATTTGGTAGAGGGAATGAATGATTACTCCTTGTTTCTGTTTTAAGTGCTTTCTGTATTTGGCATAAGGTATAAATGAACAGTCTCCTAGTGACTATTGTTGTTACAGTAACTTACTGAATTTCCTTAGGACATACTATCCCCTTAAATCATCTTCTAGATTGATTTTAGTCTATGCTAACACTTGGCTAGGTATAAGAAAAACATGCTTGCTTTAATGTTTAAATTATGAGAGGTATGTTAAAGAGAAAGACCAAGAGAGAAAAGACAGTATATTCTAAATAGAAGACTTTTCAAAAAATTTTAATACTTGATTTAAAACCCATACATCAGTTTATATTAAATTTAAATTTTAACTGTTGACTACAAATCTATTTTAAGTGAGCATTCTATATACAGTCTACTACCATGCATTTTATTCTGTAAGACACACTTGCTATTTATCGCTTCGTAAAAAAAATCTAGGCGTTCTCTGGTGGCACAGCAGGTTAAGGATGTAGTGTTGTCACAGCTGTGGGGCAGGTTCAATTCATGGCCACGGAGCTTCTACGTGCTGTGGCCATGGCCAAGAAAAATTAAATATCTGTGACTTATAATAACAATTGTTTATTTCTTATTCCCTGGTCTGCTTCAAACTTTGTATTGTATTCAGGTCAGCTTCATGTATGAATCTCTCCTTTTGTGAACATATTGTATTTGAGGCATGATCTTCCACTTAGCAAAGGAAAAAAGAGCCAAGAGGAATGAATATACATCACGATTCTTAAGTCCCTAACTCAGAACTGATACACTGTCATATCTGCCCATGTTTCATTGGTCAAGGCACATCACATGACAAACCCCACATCAGTGAGGTGGGAAGTATAATCTACCTAAGGTGATTCATGGCAAGTAGGGAAAGGGAAAAATGAATCATGAGCAAATAATACAATCTACCTTCCTGCTCACAAACTTTTAATGCAATTAAATATATAGTTAGGAATAATAACTTTACTGGCTCTTAATTTATTCTGTCTTTGCCTAAGACCACACAATGCTTTATAGAATATCTCATTGAAGCAAAAGTAAGAATATGTTACTGTGGTTATTTAATTTTGACAAACTAGAAAACTGAGGCTTCATGCTGCTTAAGAGATGCCTAAGGCTAAGCTAGTACACAATCAAATAACTTAAATCCAGTACCCACATGGGTTAGTTTGAATTACTCAGAAAGCTGACTCAAACAAGTGCTAGTGCAATTCATTCATCTGGGAAATGATCCCCGGTAGCATAAGGGGGGAAAGAGAAAATGAGTCAGGGAAGGGAGGATATGTGGTAGAGATGCTGCTGTGGGGCATTCTGAGTTGAATGTCCTATGTAACCCTTGAAGAGCCTGAGAGAACATAACCAACAATTGCTCCACTGGGTTTTTATCTATAGATTTCTGTCCCTCATTCACTGAGGATTGCACCTAGAGGAATTAAATCTCTGTCACTTCTGAGCTGCCCTGCAGATGAATTTACCATATTCTCCTACAATTGGGAAAGGCCCTACTGCAAAGATGCAGAGAGATGTGAATCCTTGATGTGGGGAATCTTCAGCATCCACAGAATCTGTTCAGAGTTACGGGTAAACTCAGAGTTGGGCCAAGAAAATAAAGCATAAAGTATGAGATGTTGGCTATATCTACTATACAATTTTCTTAACCATTGCTCTATAGTGCATGTCTAACAAATGAATCTCGTGATTTAAATATGCCTTTTTAATGCACCCAAAAAAGGACTCTGTGTTTGAGCCTTTGCCTGTTTATAAAGCATCTCATTGACACAGACATTTGGAAATGGTTGTCGTGTACATTTGGCTGATTACTTTCTTTTTATTTGAAACAAACTATTTTATAACCCATTATGATAGGTAAATATATACCACAGAGTGATGTATTAAGTTTTTAGTAGATAAATTGAGTACTTTAAAACTGACTACACCATGGTATGAAAGCTGGTATCTAGTTACTGGTTCTGTCACAATATCCCAATATTGGAGTTCCCTTCATGGCTCAGTGGACACGAATCTGACCAGTATCCATGAGGACACAGGTTTGATCCCTGGCATCGCTCAGTAGGTTAAGGATCCAGCATTGCCATGAGCTGTCGTGTAGGTCACAGACATGGCTCAGATCCTGTATTGATGTGGCTGTGGCGTAGGCCGGCAGCTGTAGTTCTGATTTGACCCCTAGCCTGAGAACCTCCATATGCTGCTGGTATGGTCCTAAAAAGCAAACAAACAAACAAAAAAAGTTTAAAAAATCCAAGTATTGAATTTCATCTCCAATTTACATAAAAGACCTTGGTTTATTTTGATTTATTTTGCCAAATTAGTCTATGGCTATTATTCTTAACAAAAATAAGTTGATCTTTTTCATGACATGCCGTTAAAGTATATTTCAAGTCTGCATACTAATTAAATGTAACTTATTTTTGCCTGTAAAAAGTCTACACCCACATATTCATATTCAAATTAGATGAGATATTTGAAATCATTTTGTAAATTATAATGCACCACAGATATATTCATTAGTCCCATTACTGCTAAACACATTTCATTCTTCTGGTCATGAGAAGGTATAATTTATACTAATATAATTTCATATTCTTTATCTTTCATATCAAGAAGACTCTAATTGCTGCACATTTATAAATACTGTAAAAATCTTCCTAATTGTTAATATGACTCCCACCTAGAGATTGTGTCTATTTTACAAGATAATGCAGTTTATACAAATGGTCCACAGGAAGTAGTGGTATAACCAGGAAAAAAATATTATAGATTTTCTCTATTTTTCCTTTAAGTTTTCATTATTATGTGTCATAACTGTCACATTTAGTCGTCACAGTTCTATACCAGTGTTTTTGTTCCCAAGATACAGACGGATTTGATGAGACACAGACAGGTTAAGTAACTTGCCTAAGTTATACAGCTAGTGAGAAGTGGAAGATTTGAAACCAGGCTATTTGATGCTGTGTTTAATCACTGACTTATACTGGAGTTGAGACATATTCTTAGTGTCAGAATGGAAATAGAAGGGAACAAGAATGAACCATTTACACCACCTACCACATGGTACTCTCTTTTCTAACTCATGCCACCTACTATTTTTTTGTAGACTCGTGTAGTTCTGATTTTCTCTTCCATTTGAATATAATACTTCTACCTCATTGTTATTAGGCTCTGTTCATGGTAACTTCTCTATCATCAAAATATTTCTATAATTATTACATTGGGTTTTCAATATATATAGTATTATTGGTTATTTTTATGAATATGCAACTGTGCAATTATGTAAGGTTCTGGCCATGACTCCAATTTGCTAATATGGTATAAATTCTATAATTAAGTGCCAGGGGATGGGAGGGAATTTTTATGTGGTATTAGCTGTGCAAATTATCTGGGTCTATCAACTCCCTAGACTAAAAAGCAGTTGACCTACATGAAAAAAGAAGTAACATTTGCAGGGAAGGTAAAGGGTCAGACAGGTCATCCATAGCATCTTACATTGTGTTAGAAGCCATAACAGTCAAGATGAGGTAAAGGGCATTTTAATCATATGTTAGAATGTAATTCACCTAGAAAAATCAAGGCAGATTTTTTTTGCAATAAATATTCTCTATTTTGTTTTTCCTTCCATGTAGTAATAGAACTAAATGCTTCAGTCTAAAGACCAAATTTGGGGAGGAGATATTCAAAAGTAATTTTATACCTAGTGGATGCTTAATGGATATTTGTGGAAATGAATTAATGATTAAGACAGAAAGTGTATAAGTAACAGAACAGTTTGAGCAGTATGGCAAAGTAGAGGCAAAAAAACACTGGCCTGGGACTTGGTAGATATGGGATTTAATTATGGTATTGAGTACTCATTGGATTTTTTCAGCTTATTATTACTAAGTGCCTACTTCTGCTTAAAGACACCATTTTGGACTCCAGGAGTTACAAAGACATAATGGTCCTCCCATCTAAATGTGGTCACATATAGGAGGTTGTGGGTGGTACATGGGATGCTTTATAGAAGACACACACACACACACACACACACACACACACACACACACACACGACCTTATACTAATGATTCAGTTTGAAAAATCCTTAAGCGTGTGTATATATCAGAAGAATTAACTGATGACTTCTGCCAAGGAGAGTTATTATGAAAATCTTCACATTTGAACTTGATCTTAAGAGTGAGAATTCTCAGGTCACATTCCAGGGACTGCATGAACAAGGAACTATAGTGAGAAAATGTGTGGCCTCTTCATGGAGACCTTTGGCTCTTGTGGCTAGAGTAGACTTGATAGGTATGTGTGCAGAGGGATGAGGAGTATGTGTGAGTGCCAACAGGCATAATGGATATTAAGCTTAGAAAAGCATTTGGAATCAAATTGTGAAGTCCCTTCTATCTGGCTTTTAACCTCAGGGCAAGCATTTTTCAAACTTGCATAATAACTCAAGAGTTACTTATTTGGTTACTAGATGGATGATGATGCCATTAATTGGCAGGAGAAGTAGGATATGTGAATTTATTTAGGAAGATGAATGATACTGTTAAGATACCTGCAGGACATCTAGGTGGAAGTATAAACTAGAGTCATCTATGTCAGTGTGAAGATCAGGCTATTAATCAAAATGAAAAATACAGATTTAGGTATCATCAGTATCAATATATAGTGTCTGCATTTACCTCTCTCCAATTCCACTGCAAGTCACCAATACAGGCCATCATCACTTCTCACATAGATTTTTTTGCTCTCCTTGTTTCCAGTGACTTCTTTTAGTATATTCTACATACTGTGAAATTCATTTCAGAAACGCAAATGTGTATTGTCTTTCCCCTACTCAAAATTCTGGTTTAGTTTCTAACTACCTTCTGGCTAAAGTTTAAGGCTCTTTATAATTAAGCTGATGATTATTTCTCTCTCTGTTTTTTTTTTTTTTTTGTTAGAAATATCTCTGCCACTTTTTTCCTCCTTTTCTCTAGTCCCATGAAAGGACCATGCTCTGTCTCTCAAATACTGATAGTTGCACTTGCTCTTTTTATTGTTTGGAGATATTTTCCATCTTGTCTGCTTCTTTACCCTTGACTAATTTTCAGAACTCAGTTGAGATGTCACTTCATCAAGGAAGCACTGGGTTTTTCAAGTTAGTTACCTTCCTGTGGGCTTATTAAAATGCCCTGTATTTATTCTGTTGGGAAACCTATCTGTGTGTCTACTGACTATTCTTTTTTAGTGTTAGTTTCTCTCACTGTGCTATAAGGACAAAAGGGTAGGATCTTGGAGTTCCTGTCATGACTTGGTTAACGAATCCGACTAAGAACTATGAGGTTGCGGGTTTGATCCCTGGCCTCACTCAGTGGGTTAAGGATCCAGCATTGCCGTGAGCTGTGGTGTAGGTTGCAGACGCAGCTCGGATCCCACGTTGCTGTGGCTGTGGCATAAGCTGGTGGCTACAGCTCTGATTAGACCCCCTAGCCTGGGAACCTCCACATGCCATGGTGCAGCCCTAGAAAAGGCAAAAAGACAAAAAAAAAATTTAAAAAGGTAGAATCTTTCACACAGTTGAATTTCTACCACCTAGTATGTATCAGTATGTATTTATCAGTTGAATTAATAGTCTTAAAGAAGAAAAGTTTTGTAATAGTTCCCTATTGATGCTATATAGCCACAAATTTAGTGGCTTGAAATAACACAAATTTATATTATAATAGTTCTTTGGGTCAGGATTTTGGAATGGGCCTCATTGGGCTAAAATTAAGAGCCAGCATAGCTGTGTACCTTGTAGAAGCTCTCAGGGAGCATCTTTCTTTTTGTCTTTTCCATTTTCTAGAGGTTGTCAACATTGTTTGACTCATGACTGCCTTCCTCCATCTTCAAAACTGGCAACAATGGGTTGTGTCCTTCACATTCTGCCATCTCTCTGGTTTACACTCTTGGGCCTCCCTCTTGCCCTTTTAAGGACACTTGTGATTGCCCTGGACACACCCAGATAACCCAGGATAATCTCCCTATTGCAAGTGAGCTGATTGGCACATCTGATTCCATCTGCAGTCTAGGCCATACCACCCTGAATGAGCCCTATCTTGTCTGAATCTATCAGCAACCATAATTCTCTACAAAGAGAATACTGTGAAATTCATTTCAAAAGCACAAATGTGTGTTGTCATTCTCCTACTCAAAATTCTGGTTTGGTTTCTAACTAACAAACCAGAATTTAAATTTGAAAATAATTTAAATTTAACCTATATTAATAAAACAAATAAGTTTTAACAAAACTTACAAATTCGGGGGATTAGGATGTAGATGTATTTGGAGGCCTATTATTCTCTCTACCACAAGTTAAAGGATTTAATATCTATTGAGAAGAGGTCTGAAAAGTAAATTTGATCTTCATTAACTGAAAAAACACCTTTATTGAGCTCTAGTATTTAACACTGTCAATGCTTAGTGCTGGGAAGACAGTTATAGCCCAGGTAGTCACTGTCTTAGAAGTGAGAAAGATTATGGTTGATGATTAAGAAAAACTCCTA
The DNA here is from genome assembly GCA_004024745.2 of Catagonus wagneri. Taxonomy (NCBI): domain Eukaryota; kingdom Metazoa; phylum Chordata; class Mammalia; order Artiodactyla; family Tayassuidae; genus Catagonus; species Catagonus wagneri. The sequence goes on from PVHT020000193.1 coordinate 15,215,351, forward strand.
TAGGATGATGGTCAGTGAAAGCTACATTATAGTGACTGTCCAGTAAGTGGGAAATAAGGAAACCTCTTTGATACTGTTTTTCTCTTCTTTGTGCAGTAATTTAATTATTTTAGACCTCCCCATTATAAAATGACCATGAATGTCATCTCTGGCCCTAGTGTTCTATAATCCTGTGATCAAAAGCTATTACTCAGATTTAATGGAAAGCATTTTTCATGCCATTTTCCATTCTACTCTCTTCCACTTTGCATTGCCATTTTGTAGCATTAATAACTTGGTCCATTTTCTAAATAGGTCCTGAGTTTTAGGCCTTCCTTCATAATATTCTATGGTATCACATAACCTTATCTAATGTTTACCATTAATCTTCCATATTTCTCATTTACTTTTTTTCTCATCTTTGGTGAAAGCAGAGAATGGACTGATTCTAACAGCTCTTCCATATCACATAATAGTCTTCTCTTAAAGGTGAAATAAACTCATATCCAATTGTATTTCATCTCTATGTATATTTCTAAACTGTTACCAACTTTAATATTTCCTTCTTCTAAACATATTTTCTGAGTGATTTAATTGATGAGAATCTTTAGTTAAAAGGAAATAACATTTTAAAAAATGTTTTCCTGGGAGTTCCCTTCGTGGCTCAGTGGTTAACAAATCTGACTAAGAACCATGAGGTTGCGGGTTCGATCCCTGGCCTTCCTCAGTGGGTTAAGGATCCGGCGTTGCCGTGAGCTGTGGTGAAGGTTGCAGACGCGGCTCGGATCCTGCGTTGCTGTGGCTGTGGCGTAGGCCACCAGCTACAGCTCCTGTTAGACCCCTAGCCTGGGAACCTCCACATGCCACGGGTGCGGCTCCACATAAAAAGGCAAAAAGACCAAAACAAAAAAAAAAATGTTTTTCTGGCACAGATTGTGATTAACTCTTCTGTGTAATGAAGATAATTCTTGGTGTTCTGATAACTGAATTGCTTTTTTTTTTCCCCGTTCTTAAATGCTTTTACCCATGTTGCCTTATGTGATAGCACATAAAGGGTCATATCATGGAGACTTCCCATGATCTTACTTCCAACACCCTTGGTAATTTCATCCCATGCTGCCCCCTTCTTCATATTTTATAGTGCAAGAAAATTGAATGCATGTAATGAAAAGAATGCTCTTTTGTTTTTTTTTTATCCCCCAATTGATTTTTTATCCCCCAGCCTTCACCCTTGCTATCTTCTCAGGAAGATGCATCTTTCTCTTTGCACCTTTTTTCTATTCTTATTTTTGCTCATCCTTCTATATTCAACCTAGCCATCACCTTCTAGAAAATGTCTTCCATAACATCCATGTGGCCACATATCCCTTTCTTTGTGCTCCTGTAGTACCCTTCGAATATATGTATACTTAATTATATAAAATGTTTAGTATTTACCCTTAATATGTCTATTTTCTACATGCTGTGAACTTTGGAAAAGATAAGCCTTCTTGGTAACTGGTGCATTGATCAGAATATATGAAACATTCTATAAATAATTATTCTACAATTTAGTATATAAATAAAATATTTCATTACATCTTACTAACAGCTCCGTGAGTTAAAATGCTCTTAATGTGGTCATTTCATAGAAAAAGAGACTGAGACCTGGCAATTTTAAGGCCACCATTCTCAGAAGTCCTGCAATGGCACTTGAGGCCAATTTTTCTGATTCCATGTTCTCTCAGTTTACCCAATATAATTTTTGTGCGGTAACTCATGCTATTAATATCACAGTTTAATTATCCCACTCTTACAGGGGTTTGAGGATCTCAGGAGTATAAAAGTTAATAACAGGGCAAAAGTTCTTTGCACTAAACTTAGAAAATATGAGGGCCAGATTTATTGAATAAAGAAATGACTTTGTTAGAAAGGGTTAATTGATTCTGTGATGAAATACAATTTTTATGTGAGGCAGAAAACTAATTTTATATGGGCTGTCCCCATAGAGGGAATAAAATAAAATGTTGGTCACTTTTTGCAATTTATGAAGTAGCAGTTCTTCACTCTTTGATATCTCCAGGGAAGAGTTTTCAAGTAAATTTTTCTAAGAGAGATTTTTCTTCCTTGCCTCTCACATTGTTATACCCAGGCATATTTTTATTAGTAAAAGAAAACCAGTCATAAACAAACCCTAGAGAAAATGAAATACAGTATGTGTTTCTTGAAATGACTAAACAGAGGTATGTAGGTAATCACTTCCTGATAAAACAGATTTCACCTTTTTATTTTCTCATTATTGATGATTTCATACTAATATCTCATATCTCTTACTAAGACTGTGTGTCTACACCAACATATATTAAGATGTTGAAATAGTCTATAAGCTCTATAACAATATATGGATATGTATTTTTAGATATCAACTTTATTTTTTGTCTTTTTGTCTTTTCTAGGGCCGCACCCACAGCATATGGAGGTTCCCAGGCTAGGGGTATAATCAGAGCTGTAGCCGCCGGCCTACGCTACAGCCACAGCAACGTGGGATCCGAGCCGCGTCTGCAACCTACACCACAGCTCACAGCAATGCCGGAGCCTTAATCCACTGAGCGAGGCCAGGTATCGAACCCGCAACCTCATGGTTCCTAGCCGGATTCATTAACCACTGAACCACGACGGGAACGCCTAAATTGGCTTTAGAGTAACAAAGAATATAGAGCTGATCATGCTTAAAATTACCAGTTTTTGATATGCGAGGTAACAGTAGAAATAGATTCAAATTTACAAAAGTGTAAATTTTAGCATAGTAAAAATGAAATAAAAATTGAAAAAATATAGGATCACTTGGGAACATGTATTCATTCACTGACTAAGTGTAAGTAGCTTAATTTACAATAGTGATTCTTAACTTGGACTTCATGGTAATAGGAATCTTCTGCAGGGAGGTCAGGGAACCCCATGAAACTGTATGTAAATATGTCTGTATAGGCATTTTTTTCCTGTAAAAAAGGATCATTATTTTAATAAGGTAATCAAATGATCCATGACTTGAAATGTTGAGTAATTACTAGTTTATGACCTCATTCCAATTAATTTTAAAATATCAAGTACTCAATAGATACATGAACAGAGGATATAAACAAGTATTTCAACAGAAGCAGGAACATACGGAATAAATAAATGTATAAATTGTGTTCTACCTTATTAGTAATCAGATTCAAATTAAAAAAAGCAGCAACTATCTCCTTATATCTAATAAAACGGTATTTGTTCAAAACACAAGGTGAAAAACTCCTCTCAACAGCATAACTTCTCTCTTTCTGGTACCACTAAAAATTGGTATGACCATTGGGAAGGCAATGTGACAATATTTAGTAAAAGCTATAAAAGTTTCTATGATGTTGATCTAGTAATTTCTTCTGTTACATAGCAGAAGCTGAAAAAGAATGCATGAAGATGTTAATTATGATAGAATCTCTAATAGCAAACGAAAGGGATAACCCATGTTTATGATAAAATTACTGAAAAAAAGGAATATTATTGTGGCTATGTAAAATGCATGTTCATGGGGATTGTAATGTGTAGACACAAAATGGTGATTTTTTTGTATGTTAAAATATTTTAATCAGGAGTTTCCATTGTGGCTCAGTGGATTAAGAACCCGACATGGTCTCTGTGAAGATGCGGGTTCCACCCCGGCCTTGCTTAGTTGGTTAATGATCCAGCATTGCTACAAGCTGTGGCTCAGCTCACAGATGCAGCTTGGATCCTGCGTTGCTGTGGCTGTGGTATAGGCTGTGGTATAGGCAACTGCATCTCCAATTCAACCCCTGCCCTGGTAACTTCCATAAAGCTGCAGCAGTAAAAAGGAAAAAAAAATTTATAATATTGTCATCAAAAATATTAATTATCAAACATAAGATTATTATAAAAATATTAAGTAATCCAGCATCATAAAGAAGGTTCATTTTTCACTTCTGAATAAAGCCATGCAGACATGCAGGTTGTGCACTATAAAATTCTAAGATATTATTTACATAGGTTATACTATACATGGAACCCACTGGGTTGTTTAAAATAGATGCTCTAAATTTATAGTTATTTTGTATTTGTTTTAATATGTTTACCTTTTGTGAGTCTGATGACCTTATAGCATTCTATATTATCTATGCAGTTATAATGTAAACTGGACGCTGTGAAAAGCCATGGACTTTGATTCAAATAAATCTATACCAAGTTCATCTCTGTCACTTATCAGCTTTATTCCACTTCTATTTATTATTTTAATGTATTTATTTTTGTATTAATTTTGTAATTATTTTAATGTGTAAAGTATTTTGTATTTATTTTAATGTAATGTATTATATAATGTATTTTGTATTTATTTTTAATGTATAAAATGGTAAATTACATAGGGGTTGATCCAGATGGTGTAAGACAGCTTTGTGAACAAAAAGATAATAATAAATGTTATAATAGTAAAATGAATATTATTAATATTTGTCATGTTAAAGAATATGTGTTACCACACCAAAATAAAACTTTAGCAGGTAATTCCTTGAAGGCATGTTTTTTCTCGTATTAAAAGCAAAAAAGATAAGAGAAAATAGTTAGTGAAGATGTTTATACGATGAAGCTCACATTCAGTGCTATTTACACAGTAGATACATAATATTTTGCACATAATGTCAAGGTTTCCCTTCTGCCTTCAAGGCCTATCTAAAAATCATTCTTTGTACATATAATCGAAAATAATAAAAATATTGCTTTACTACCCACTTTCATTTAAAAGCATCGGGAACAAATCTCTTCAAAACGTCCTCTATTCAGCTTTTGGTAAAGATAGTTGGGTATGTTTTAAAAAATCTCCAAATGGATGCTTTCAAATGGCTCATTTACTCTTCAGTGTCTGACAGATAGGCTGTGTATACTCAAGTAGGAAAAAATAAGTGGAATTGCAAATAAGCTTATTAACTTTTAGGCCTATATGTGTATGTCATTGGGAAATAGATGTACAGAGTTCTCTTCCTGTACAGCAAATCAGTGAAAATGGTTAAATTCTGACCATCTGAAATGTACTGTTTATTTTTATTATAATTATAAGAAAGATAGTATTGAATTTATGGATAAAATATTCAAAGGGGTTAGATTAGATTTGAAAACTCTTACTATCTGTTTTTATTTATTCACACTTGTCAACAAAGTAAAGACTTTGTTACACCTACCATGTATCTTTTACAGTACGGGTAATGTCGATGTGGACCATACAGTGTAATTTGTGGGAGTAACACAAATAAGAAGGAATTATTTTGTGATGCTAAATAAAATTTTCTCATTTAAGAAAACAGCTTAAGGTTATTATTTACCCACTGTTATGTCTTATGTTGCTTACTTAAGAGTATCTACTTATGGATTAATAATGTGCTTCAAAGTTAAACAGATATTCTTTTTTTTTTCCATTATAGCTGGTTTACAGTTTTCTATCAGTTTTCCAGCTGTATAGCATGGTGACTGGGCTACACATACATATATAGATTCGAAACAAGCAATTAGACATAGTTCCTGGTGCTATACAGCAGGATCTCCTTGCTTTTCCATCCCAAAGGCGATAGTCTACAACTATTAACCCCAGACCCCTCCCTACCATCCCACTCCCCCCCCCACCCTCTTGGAAACCACAAGTCTGTTCTCCAAGTCTGTGATTTTCTTTTCTGTAGAAACTATCATTTGTGCAGTAGATTAGATTCCAGATATAAGTGATATCATATGGTATTTGTCTTTGTCTTTCTGACTTACTTCATTCAGTATGAAGGTCTCTAATTCCATCCATGTTGCTGCAAATGACATTATTTTATTCTTTTTTATGGCTGAGTAGTACTCCATCGTGCATATATACCACATCTTCCTAATCCAGTCATTTGTCGATGGACATTTGGGTTGTTTCCATGTCTTGGCTATTGTGAATAGTGCTGCAATGAACATGCGTGAGCAGGTGTCTTTTTTAAGGAGATTTTTGTCCGGATATATGCCCAAGAGTGAGATTGCTAGGTCATATGGTATTTATATGTACAGTTTTCTAAGGCACCTCCATACTGTTTTCCATAGTGGTTGTACCAGCTTACATTCCCACCAAGAGTGCAGGAGGGTTCCCTTTTCTCCACACCCTCTCCAGCAATTGTTGTTTGTGGACTTGTTAATGATGGCCATTGTGACTGGTGTGAGGTGGTATCCTGTGGTAGTTTTGATTTGCATTTCTCTAATCATCAGTGATGTTGAGCATTTTTTCATGTGCTTTTTGGCCATTTGTGTATCTTCTTTGGAGAAATGTCTGTTCAGGTCTTTTGCCCATTTTTCAATTGGATTGTTGGCTTTTTTGCTGTTGAGCTCCATAAGTTGTTTGTATATTTTAGAGATTAAGCTCTTGTCAGTTGCATCATTTGACACTATTTTCTCCCATTCTGTAAGTTGTCTTTTAGTTTTCTTTTTGGTTTACTTTGCTGTGCCAAAGCTTGTCAGCTTGATTAGGTCCCATTGGTTTATCTTTGCTTTTATTTCTGTTGCTTTGGGAGACTGACCTGAGAAAACCTTTGTAAGGTTGATGTCAGAGAATGTTTTGCCAATGTTTTCTTCCAGGAGTTTAATAGTGTCTTATATTTAAGTCTTTCAACCATTTAGAGTTTATTTTTGTGCATGGTGTGAGTGTGTGTTCTAGTTTCATTGATTTGCATGCAGCTCTCCAGGTTTCCAAGCAATACTTACTGGAAAGACTGTCTTTTTCCCATTTTATGTTCTTGCCTCCTTTGTCAAAGATCAATTGACTGTAGCTGTCTGGGTTTATTTCTGGGTTCTGTATTCTGTTCCATTGGTCCGTATGTCTGTTTTGATACCAGTACCACACTGTCTTTATTACTGTGGCCCTGTGATATTGCCTGAAGTCTGGGAGAGTTATGCCTCCTGCTTGGTTTTTGTTCCTCAGAGTTGCTTTGGCGATTCTGGGTCTTTTGTGGTTGCATATAAATTTTTGGATTGTTTGTTCTAGTTCTTTGAAGAATGTCATGGGTATTTGATAGGGATTGCATTGAATCTGTAGATTGCTTTGGGTAGTATGGCCATTTTTACAATATTCATTTTTCCAGCCCATGAGCATGGAATATCTTTCCATTTCTTTGTATCTTCTTTGATTTCCTTGATTAATATTTTATAGTTCTCTACATATGAGTCTTTCACCTCCTTGGTCAGGTTTCTTCCCAGGTATTTGATTTTTTGTGGTGCTATTTTAAAAGGTTTTGTATTTTGGTATTCTCTTTCTAATATTTCATTGTTAGTATACAGAAATGTGATTGATTTCTGATGGTTAACCTTATATTCTGATACTTTGCTGAATTTGTTCATCAGTTCAAGTAATTTGGGGGTTGAGTCCTTGGAGTTTTCTATATATAGTATCAAGTCATCTGCATACAGTGACAGTTTTACCTCTTCTTTTCCTATTTGGATGCCTTTTATTTCTTCTGTTTGTCTGATTGCTGTCACTAGGACTTCCAATACTATGTTGAATAACAGTGGTGAGAGTGGGCATCCTTTTCTTGTTCCAGATTTTAGTGGGAAGGCTTTCAGCTTTTCTCCATTGAGTATTATATTTGCTTGGGTTTGTCATAAATGGCTTTTATTATGTTAAGGAATGTTCCCTGTATTCCCACTTTGGTAAGAGTTTTGATCATGAATGGATATTGGACTTTGTCAAATGCTTTTTCTGCATCTATTGAGATGATCATGTGCCTTTTGACTTTTCTTTTGTTAATGTGGTGTATGACGTTGATTGATTTGCATATGTTGAACCATCCTTTTGCACCTGGGATGAGTCCCTTCTGGTCATGGTGTATGATCTTTTTTATATGTTGTTAGGTTCAGTTGGATAAAATTTTGTTGAGAATTTTGCGTCTATATTCATCAAAGATATTGATCTATAGTTTTCTTTTTTGGTGCTATCTTTGGTTTTGGAATTAAGGTGATGGTGGCATCATAGAATAAATAGATATTCTTAATGCGGAGATCTATTTGTCATAAGAAAGTCATTGTTTACTGTATGTCATCTATTTTCAGAAGCAATGGAGATTTACTACTGAAAAATAATATGAAAGCAAATAAAGTTATTTTATCAGGGCATTTCAATGAGGGTTCTTTTGACCCATGTAAATAAAATATGAAATCTCTCAATTTTAAATCTCTCTCACATGCACTCATTTATTGAACACTGACTAATATGATTACATTTACGGTAAATTAAAGATAGGCTTTGGCATCAAAAAAGCATTTTAATAAATTCAGATTGATGATTTTCCTGTCCATTTGGCTCAAAAGTAACTTCCAGCTTTGGAAAAAAGATACTTTTTAGAAACATGAATTCTGCAAAGCTGTTTCTTAATAATTTCCCACTCTAATCTCTTGCTTTAAGAAGTCCTTGGGGATTTTTCCTTTGAGTATTTATACGTAATCCGTGAAGAGTATCATTTGCATTTTGATTTGAAATTTCCGGACTTTTAGATAAAAAGAAGTATTAGAAATTTTGGAGTTTTAAGACCCCCCGTCCTCTAAAACATTCACATATTTATCAAATATTTTCTGAGCTCTTAATTTGCGTAGACAATGTTCTCGGTTCTGGGATGCACAGATAACTAAGTCATGCTCCTGATTATCATATAATGGGAAGAGGCTATGCCAGGGGCCTATGTTAGAGTATGTAGGCATTACAAAGAAAGGACCAATCATTTCCTCATGGATTGTTGATGGGGGCAAGAGGAAAAGCTCAGAATAGCTTTTTTTTTTTGTCTTTTTGCCTTATCTAGGGCCGCACATGCAGCATATGGAGGTTCCCAAGCTAGGGGTATAACAGGAGCTGTAGCTGCTGGCCTTCGCCACAGACACAGCAATGCAGGATCTGAGCCATGTCTGCAACCTACACCACAGCTCACAGCAATACAGGACCCTTAACCCACTGAGCAAGGCCAGGATTGAACCTGCAACCTCATGGTTCCTAGTCTGATTCGTTAACAACTGAGCCGTGATAGGAACTCCAGGAATAGTTTTTTTAGAAGAAATAACACATAGTAGTTTCTTTTGATTATAGTGGAGTTTCTACTAGGGAAATAAATAATATTTCATTTGTTCATATGAGACTACTTTTTTTGTAATGCTTTTATACAGGATTAGAATGAGTTTGGACCTGATCATTTCAAGTGTTTTTTTAAGATTTCATTTTAGGGGTTCCCGTCATGGCTCAGCAGTTAACAAATCCAGCTAGGACCCATGAGGTTGTGGGTTTGATCCCTGGCCTCTCTCAGTGGGTTAAGGATCTGGCATTGCCAGGAGCTGTGGTGTAGGTTGCAGACACGGCTCGGATCCCGCATTACTGTGGCTGTGGCACAGGCCAGCAGCTACAGCTCCGATTAGACCCCTAGCCTGGGAATCTCCATATGTCCTGGGTGGCCCTAAAATGACAAAAGCCAAAAAAAAGGAAAAATTTTCATTTTAGTTTGGGTGCTCAATACCAATATCATTCATATTTGATTTATTTATCAATGAATTTACTATTAAATATAAAATGGCGCTAATGTATAACTGAAGTTATTTTGCTTGTAAAGTATGAATGACACTCAAAGTTGCTTAACTCCTTATCACTCTTTTTTTTTTACATGGTAGATGAAAGAGAAGATGTTCAAAAGAAAACATTCACAAAATGGATAAATGCACAATTTTCTAAGGTAAGGATATTTTATTGCTCCTCTTTTAATATGTAATACAAGTTGCTGTATTTTCAAGATGAATTATGCATCTGTATGATTTAACGTGTGATTTAAAAATCCATACTGTTTTTCTCATAGTTTTTTTTATTTTAGTTGCACAAATGTGGGAATATTATGTTGACTTTTAATTAAGGAAGAAGCAACAGAATACATAGTAAACAGAAATTTTTTAATTTGATAAAATATATCTTTGGTTCTTCTTGATAATGTGATTTTTCTTGAACAACATCAGTCATCAGAGGATTTTAACAGCAATCTTCCATCAAGTAGCTAGTATATGTCATATACTAGAAGAGAATGAGGAATTTTTTATTGTTCTGAAAATTATCATATTTTGGTCCTTCTTGATCTTTATAAAGTTCAAGAAGAACTGACCGGCTATTCGGCCCCTCTCAGGTATCAGGTAATTTAAGATGGTAAGTTTATCCTCTTTTACTGAAGGCATCAGTCCATACTCTTAAAATTTATTTTGGAAATACAGCTAAGTCATGATCACTAGCATAATTCTGGACAACTTTTTAATAAACAGAGTAAAATATTCTTTCTTTGAACTAGCATTAAGAGTGCAATATTAGAAGGTTTGTGTGGATTTCAATCTTAGAAAGACGATTAATAATTCTGGATTTGGGCATATCAGTCAAATGCTTTGTAAGCCAGTTTCCTCATCCTTATATCATGTGTGTGTGTGTGTGTGTGTGTGTGTGTGTGTGTGTGTGTGTGTATAATAAATCCAGATAATAGGAACATAAAGCTAATGTGGACCATTTATACAAAGTTTCAATAGTGGCAAAATGGTGATAATGGTTACTTTTGCATGTTATTGTGGTAATTAAAGATACGGCACCATGCCTGACACTCTTAATACATATGAGTTACTCTCTTTATGGGTCTGCCTCAGTTTGTGAAAGTTTTGGTAGCGGATCCAAAACAATCTACTGGGAGATGCAGTCTCAAAAGTGTTTCCTTTACTGCTACAAAGTGTTTTAGGGTATCATCCATTCTTTGTGGTATTTTATCACAGAGTTTTGCCAAGTACTCTTTAGTCCATTGCAAAAAAAAAATTATTGAATTTTAGCTACTCAAATTTCATTTATGTTTACTTACTGAATTAGTTAATAAATAGCTACTACAGAATTTTAAATGATAAATATAAGAATTAAAAATATATTTTTAAAATCTCAACTTTTTAAAACTAAGTGGGATACAAATAATTTTTTTAAAACCCAATAAATTATAAAAGCACAAATGAGTTCTCTTGTGGCACAGTGGGTTAAGATGCAGTGTTGTCACTTAAGAGGCTCAGGTTGCTTCTGTGATGCGGGTTTGATCCCTGACCTAGGGACTTCCACATGCCATGGGCATAGTTAAAAAAAAACAAAGAAGGAGTTCCAGTTGTAGCTCAGTGGAAACCAATCTGATTAGGGTCCATGAGGATGCAGGTTCAATCCCTGCCCTTGTTCAGTGGATTAAGGATCAGGTGTTGCCATGAGCTGTGGTGTAGGTCAAAGCTGCAGCTTGGCTCTGGCATTGCTGTGACTGTGGTGTAGGCCAGCAGCTGCAGGTTTGATTTGACCCCTAGCCTGGGAACCTCCATATGCCTCTGGTGTGGCCCCAAAAAAGACAAAAAAAAAAAGAAAGAAAGAAAGAAAAAAGAGAAAAAATGAAGAAAGACAGAAGAAAAGAAGAAAAGAGAAACCACAGATGAAGAATAAATGAAAAAAATAGAGAAATATTTAGGATAGGAATTCATAATTCTCAGGATATTTATCAGTTGGATGTATATGGTCTAATTGCTGTATTTGGTGGCCTCATTAAAATTTTCTCAATTTCATAACTTTGAAGCAGACAATAGATGTCTTTCAAACAAATATACCAACAAATCAAAAATGAGATTTTTAAAGTAATAAGATAACTAATACACTGAACAGTTGAATTAAACCAATGAGTTAATTTAATAAGGTGTGTAAACATGATTAACTCTGTGAATTCTCATTCCCATAAATCTAAATGTATCATCATCATACACTGATATTTCCTAGTGTTATTTACCACAATTCATGTGCTAATATACAAACCATAGTTTGATAGCCTATCTTATGTGAATACATTGTTGGCTCTGTCTTAGAGCAATTTTCACCTACCCTAATGAGCACCCATATTTTAAAAGCTGTGGAATAATTACATCCATGAGTGCATTTCTGTTTTTTTGCAAGTAGTTTCCCCTCCCCCAAAATCACCAATTCAGTTCCCAACTTTTTTTAGTTTGTTTGTTTTTTAGGTTCACACATGCCGCATGTAGAAGTTCCCAGGCTAGGGGTTGAATTGGAGCTGTAGCCACTGGCCGCAGCCATAGCCACAGCAATGCAGGATCCAAGTTGTGTCTGAGACCTATACCACAGCTCTAGGCAGCCCTGGATCTTTAACCCACCGAGTGAGGCCAGGTATTGAGCCCGCATTGTCATGGATACCAGTTGGGTTCATTATCGCTGAGGCACAATGGAAAATCCTAATTCCCACTTACTTCATTTATTTTATGTGTTCTCCCTAAACCTGTTTTAACTGGGTTAGGAGAGTCAATTCTTTTAAATACGGAAGTTTAATATTTGGGCATATCCTAAGTATCAGGAATATAAATCAATATTTATAAAGGTAGAAGAAAAATATTTAGAGATAAAATTTTTATGTGTGTGTGTGTGTTGAGTTTTCATTTAGAGGCATGAAAAAATATATTTTCTGTGTTACCTGATTTTTTTCTTGTTAAGATTTGAGGTAAATAACTAAATTTTATCTAGACACTTGAAGATAATGAGAAGAGACAGCTCATGGATTTAGGTTAAGCCACTTGGTGATATCAAAACATAAACATAACTGTGAGATATGTCATTTGACATATATTTATTGCATCACTACTAGAACTGAACGGAAGTCTAAGCCAGTAGGAGGCACAGAATTATTCTAAGGCAGGAATGTGTGTTTTCTTTATAACCCTATTGATCATTATTAGTGTACTAAATAAATATAATAAATCCATTTTGATCAATACAGAAAATTAAATATATGCTAAGTTTAAGATAATGAGAAATGCCAAATGAAAAAGACATGTTGAGAAAGACTTAAAAAAGACAGAAAAAGCAATGAAAAATTGTCATTTGTGTGTTAAATTGGACGGAGAAACACATAACAACAATAGTACAAATGAATATGATGAGGTAAAGAGTATATTGGTGAGACATATACACACACATTTTTGTATAATATTTGTAAAGTATAGGGAGACAGCAAAGTAGTTTCTTGTTATTTTGTAAAGCTACATATGTGATAGTTTAGGGGGAAAATGTGATTAAATATAGCCTTATCGTTTTGTGTCATTTGAAGCTTACTGTATCTTTGTAGTAAATCTAACTGATCTTTTACTTTCCCAGTACCATTTAAAAGTAGGCGCTATCTCTTTTTCAAAATAAGTCTCCTATTAACCTCTGAGTCCAAAATTTTTACTAGGATGTGATTTATCACATCAATTATATAAAGATAAGCAAGCAATATTTCTCTTCACATAAACACAAAGATGGTGCTAGGTAAGATTAATTCAAGGTAAATATTTCCTTCCTTATAAATTATAGCTATTTTATAATCATAAAAATTTAGTGTTTACTATACCACAGATATTATTCACATTATAAAAATCTTGTTCATTCACACAGGTTCATTCACAGAAGCATTTAAGGAAAATACACTTTGAAATCATGACCAACGATAATTTTGTCATAAAACTCTCTTGATATTTGTGTTAGAGAAAAAGCAATTTGTGGAGGAAAATATTTACTACTAGATGAATTGAAAGATTTAAACTATTCCCAATGAGTTGTATGACAGTTTTGATCCTACACTGGATTTAGTGATTAACTTTATTTCCTTCCTCTAGGTATACTTCTTCTAATTTTTCTAAAAGTAGTAGACAGTTTTATATTTGACTCAAATATAATAGAAATGTGTAATTGGTTTTGTCTATTAACTTTATAGCTGCTCATGCTATGATAATACATTTATGTCTTCATTGCAACGATGTATATGCTCATTCCTAAAACACCAGGCACACCTTCTCATGATAACAATGACATGAGGTAGAATTAACTGAAGTAACACACTTTCCCTAAGAATTCACCATAACTTACCTTCTAGCCAGCGTAATGAGTACTATATGATATAAATTAGCACAAAAATTGTGAGTCAAGCTTTGATGCAAAGAAGTCAGTAAAGGCTTCTTTACATAGCTCTGCACCATGGAGCCTTAGGAGAAATCATTATATCCATATTTAAAATCATTTCAGAAAGAAAGATATTAGAGTTCCCCTTGTGGTTCAGTGGGTTAAGTACCCAGTGTTGACTCCGTGAGGATGCAGGTTCCATCCTTGGCCTCACTCAGTGGGTTAAGGATCTTACATTGCTGCAAGGTGTGGCATAGGTCATAGGTGCGGCTATGATCCAGTGTTGCCGTAGGCCCCAGCTACAACTCTGATTTAACCCCTAGTCCAGAAACTTCCATATGCCACAGGTGCGGCTGTTAAAAAAAAGAAAGAAATATATGCATAAAATTCAAAATCTTTGAGTCTTGTTTTCCTTATATGCCCGTGTCTACTTTGTGAGAAAACCTAAAATATTGCCAATTTGGTTATCATGTAATATATTTTTTGAATATTGAATGAATCATAGATAGATAGGTAGATATGACATTCTCCTCTGGATGCTTGTTATTTCTTTCTTGAACATGGCTTTTGCTACCTTCTTTGGATTGAGGAAGGAGAATAGAACATGTATATTTCATTATCTTGCTACATTCTCTATGCCAACCCATTTCCTCAGTACACAAACACTCAAGCACACACAGTAAGCATGTTAGATATTTAAAGTTAATTGAATAATTTCATTAAATGAAAGGAAGATACTGGGATACAGGGGCAAAACCTTGTTTGTCTCAATGCAAGAGGCAACAATTTGTATCTTCTATGTCAGTTCTAAATGTATATGTAACTAACAAATTTATGTATAACTACCATGCAAGGAGCCTGACTATCAGAAGTCCTAGAGAAGAGCTGTTGTGTCATGGAAGGGTCACCATAGATATAAACAGACCCAGACTGGTATGTCCCTAGCTTCCTGTTTTTCCTTACTATTTGGTATCAGGAATTAGGTCACTAGGGAAGCTGAAGGGCAGTGAACTATGTCTCTGGATCATGGTACTAAGACCATAAAAGGCTTTGATAACACATGGATTTTTTTGGTACAAGAGATGAATACAGAAAGCTGTATAAATATATAGAAAATATATAGAAAACTATAGAAATCCTCATTTCAGAAATAGCTAAAATTAGAAACATTTTATTCCTGTATATCCTCATGTTAATAATTCTGTTAGGATATGCTTTTGTGGTTAGTTGCTCCAGAGACCTCATGAGATTAGTATTCAGGATAAGCTAAATGAGATTTAGGTGGTTTGCTCAAAGTAAATGAAAGTGATGAAGCTGGAACCAAGGAAACTGGACTCTAAACACCCACAAGATGTCCATGTCTTTTAATGTTGTGATAACCATTCCACCTACCAAATGCTACAGTTTTCTTGGGACGTGTCACACAATTAATAGGTTTTATGAGAAGTGGAGAGGGATTTTGAGTTCATTGACAACTTGAGAACAGAAGATATTTAATGCTTATAATACCAACAGAGACTTTAACCTGCCTTTGAATGTTTAATATCACCCAAACTCAACCACTGTCGAAGAAAACTGTTAATTTATTCTTTCTGAATAATTTCCAGTACGTTAAAAGGTAATACTTTTATATGCTAGGTTTTGGTAAGTAATGAAATCTAATTTTCAGTATAGGCATGTAAATTGTGAATATTGTTATTAATTAATTAATATTTTATTTCCACTAATCATAAGCAAATTATTATGAGATAATTTTAAATATTGATTTTAACATGATTTCATGAGAAATACAAAGTGTTGCTTTCCTGGCATGTGGGCTCCCTGACGTCTAAAGTAGATGTTAAGCTGACTTCTAGAATGATGTGTCTGTGTTTGCAATTGAGATAATTATGCTAATGGTCTAATCCACTGAGAACCATTCCCTTGAATGTTTTCCTAAATCTAATCTTTGCAAAGTACCCAAGTAACAAAGGATATCATTCAGTTAGTGAAAGGAAAATTGGATTGTGATGTCTCACCGTTTTCAATGAAAGACAAATAATTTATTGTTTATATTGCAGATCTTTCTTAGAAATATTTTGGTTTTTATCAACCCACTGTTACTGAGCTCAATAATTCTAGCTAGTTTTAGAAGGTATACATATTTTGCTCTCTAGGCTGCTTTGTTCTGAACTCTCTTATGAGAAAAAAGGAATTGTTGATTGCAGTATCTACATAGTGTGGAGTGGTCTCAGTGGCAAGCATATTTAGCTGGCAAATGTAAATATTTACCAATTAGCATGATTGTTGCTGGCAAAAAAAATCCTCTGTAGCTGATAGGCAAAAGCATTAGTTATCTGATTTAACCTATCCTAGAGTACTATATACATAACTTTATAGCAAATATATTGACTGTCGTAATTTATTTTCTTTTTGAGGAGGAATAATTGGCCTTCTGGTATGATTCCACCAGAGCTATATTTGCTAAAATAACCTTTCAACATTCAACAAATATGGATTAAGTGCCAACTCTGTGGCAGGCATAGTATTATGCACTGAAAAAGGCATAACATGATTTTTCTTCTCTAGGAGATTATCATATGAAGGAAGAAACAATGATATAAACAAGTGATTAAAATAAAATTTGGCCTCTAATGTAATAGAAGTGCCATGGGAACACAGTAGGAAGTATGGCTAATTGCTTGGAGAGGAGGACGGATTTTGAAAAGAGGTGACATTTAATCTGAGGTTGTCCACACTAAGACAATCTTAACTTAAATTAAAATTGTTAAAGAATGCAACAAGAATTGCATGTGGAAGTGTGGAATGCTGAAAGAAGTTTGTCCTGTCAGGTGGCAAGTGGTCCAGGAGATCTGTGTGAGTGCAGGATAGAGGTTGTGAGAGAAAGTACAATGCCATTCCTGAATAATTGTATTGTTGTTGGGGCTAGCTGGGCCAAGAATCAGATATTGGTTTAATCATGTTAATATGTAACTTCTGGTTGGAAAATGTGACATTCTAAAGCAGTAGTAGGCAGTGAGAGTTCCCACTGTGGTGCAGTGGAAATGAAGCCAACTAGTGTCCATGAGAATGCGGGTGCAATTCCGGGCCTTACTCAGTGGGTTAAGGATCTGGCGTTGCCATGAGCTGTGGTGTAGGTTACAGACATGGCTAGGATCTCACATGGCTCTGGTGTAGGCCGGCAACTCTAGCTCCAATTTGACCCCTAGCCTGGAAACTTCCATATGCCTCAAGTGTGGCCTTAATAAGCAAAAACAAAAATAAAAATAAAGCAGAAGAAAGTGACCGAGAAATTCGACTGCCCTCCCACCACTAATCCTACCTGCAAAATTGAATCTGAAGCATAGACTTTACACTTAGGGAATAGACATATGGATGTAAAATGAAAGTGCAAGTGTGTTACAGTTTTATGTTGAGTTGTTTGATATCACACACACTCATCAGCATATTGCATCAGAATCACCTAGAAGGCTTGTTAAAACATAGATCACTACAACCCATAGCCAGAGTTTCTGATTCCTTAGATCTGGGCAGTGGGGGTTAGGGGCCAGAACTTTGATTTTTAACAAGTTCTCAGTAAGAATGTATTCCTGTTATTAAAATTACCTACATCTCTTATGTCTGATAGTGAATAAGTATTTTAATATTATATCAATGCATTACGTTCCTATCCTTTGTAAACAATAATTTATATTAAAGGAAACATGCTTCGACAGAAGTGTACTGTTTGGAGTCAGTCTCAGCCTATCAACAATGATGCTATTTGCTAGGAATGTTGAAGGAGCTCACTTGGTCCCTTAGTACTTGTGAGAGCACCCACAGACTCTCCTCAAGTAGAGCCAGTGTTGTGGCTGGATTATGATTCTGCTTCTTTATTGTGATTTCAAAAAGCAGCTCAGCAACAACCATCAGAGAGTAAAAAAACAAGGTTTATTGCTCAGAAGTCCTGGAGGCCACAAGGCATGTATGGGATCACACATTGAAGTCACAGGTAGAGAGAATATAAGAGAGAACATGAACTTGGGATTCTGCCTTTATTGGGATCAAAGGAGGGATACCCAGGCTTTTGTAGGCTCACTCTACTGGTAAATTTAAAACATAAGAGCAGGAATTAAAGCTCTGGAAGAGAAAAGCAAGCTGTCAGTGAAACTGTCAGTTATCTAAGTCAACCAGGCCTTTCTAAAAGGCGGAACTTGCGTGGATGAGGTGGCCTGGCTCTTTATCTAGTTGTGTAGCTGGTAATGTGCTTATTCCAGATGAATGTCTTTGAAGTAGATGCCTTTGCAATCAAAAACTTAATGTCAGGCACTTACATTATAATGAAAAAAGCTAATTGTCGGGTGCTTACACTACACATACACAGTCTACATTCACCAACTTATTATTTATTGTTATATATGAGGTGCTCTAGGTTTCTGAACACGATAGTAAAGAGACATGCTGATGTTACTGGTAATAAGGACCACAACTTGGAAACAACTGTTGTAGAATATGAGTAATTTAATCAGGTTTGCAGTAGGGAGTGCTTAAGGAAGCTTCATCTAGAATTTTGATGAACTTTCAAGGGGTAATAATATTTCTCCTTCTCCAGTTGAGAATCACTATACTTGATTGAAGTTGGGTCTATCTTGAGGAATCTTCACTCAGTAATAGAATTGGACTGGTATTAAAATACTCAAAATCTACCAATTCAATATTTTATTTATATTACATATATATATGTACACTACATGTATATAGTCTTATAATAGTATTCTTTGGTTAAAGTTTGAAAAATGTATATCTGATTGGCATAGATGTCTGAGATAGGTAGACATCTCAGTTTAAAACTGAGTTATCATGTAATCTATAAGAAGATAGGTGATAAGGAAAAAATTAGTATAATTGAGCTCAATGTCCTAGGAATAAAAATACCCCACCTAGGCATTATTATCAACTGTATCTCTATGTTTTCTTTCACTGCAATCATTTCACGGACAACAATATGTTTTTCTTACTATACAATATGTATAGTATTTATTACTTATAATATGTTTTCCTTCAATCTCTCTTTTGTTCGTTACTTTGTTTCTGCAGAAGAATTTTATATTAGTGGCCTTCTGAGGCTCTTTCTCTGTGCTACATTAAGGGGTTATGTTTTGGATCTTACCAGGTTTCCTTTCACCTCCTAGAATTCTTTATACAATTATGATCATGGTAGCTAGAACACAAAGAGTTAAGACCAAATCCGACAGTAATCTATTGATACAAATTCAGCTGTAGGTATCTCTCTTGTGATGCAGATTGAGGCAGATTTATAAAGTTCCTATGCAATAAAACACAAAGAATGTTTTTTAAAAGTCCTTTGCCTAATCTTATTCAAATTTAAGCCCTAATTTCATTATCCCAATTCTATGTTCAAAGAGAAGTAACAGTAAAAGTAGACAATAGGTGATCAATAAATAAGCAATCACTTTCAGCCTTGTCCAGAATTGTGGTCAGCTGATGGATAGAGACAGGCATACCCCTTAATTAGAAATGTTAGCGAAACCACCCCATGGTTTAATATTAGCTGTTATCAGAATGAACGAGGGTTATGGATAAATTTGCTAAATGTTTTCTTCTTCTTTGATTTAGCTCACCTGGCACCCAGAAAACCATTCTTTTCAAAATACAAGGACTATGGATTGTACTTTTTGTAAAATCTGGTCCTGTTATGAAAGTTACCTGCAACTATTATGTCCGTCATAGGATAAATATTTTTAATGTTATGCCTATACATTAAGCTTTTATTCTTCACAAATAATCATTTATATTTAAGGGAACTTGTTTTAATAGAAATATACATAAAGTCTACATTCATTAACTTATTATTTACTTAGCACTTGTGACATGTCAGATGCTCTGGGTTTTTGAACATTGAATTAAAGAGAAAAAAATCCCTTTAATCATAGGGCTCTGTGACCCAGATGAGCTAAACTAAACAAGGAAACATTTAGCAGACTATTTTACATCCTCTATGTTTACTTGTGAACTTGTTTTCTCTCTCTGCACCTGTAATATAGAATTTTGGATAGTGAGGGGTACTAAAAGGAACAAAAAAAGCAGGATGAGGAAAGAATAAGAATAGGGTGGGTTGCTATTTTCTGTAATGGATCCTGGGATGACCTCTCTGAAGAGACATAAGAAACCTGAAAGAAGAAAGAGAATGAATTATGCAGATGCCATGGATCAGAAAGTTCCAGGCAGAAGGAGGAACATGTCCAAAGTTCTTGAAGAGGGAATGTGTGTGTGTTTGAGGGATGGCAGGGTGGCTGAAGTAGAATGACTGGGGGAGAGTGCTGTAAGCTACATCCAAAGTGGTATTAGGGAGACAAATCAGCTAGAGACTAACTGACCATTATAAAGGCATTGGCTTCTACATTATGGTAGATTAAGAGGCTTAAAATTGTAATCAGTGGCTAGAAGAAATGTAATTTATACTGTAGGTTGTACAGGTAGAAGTGAGAGGTGAGCTAGAGGCCAGGTTTTGTGTATGTGTGTGTGTGGGTGTAGGCGCACGCAGTTAGGACTAGGTTGGTATCCATGGACCTGGGGAGAAAAGGTCATAGTTTGGATACATTTTGTAAGTAGAGATAACAGGATTTACTGATGGACTAGATATAGAAATTGAGTGGGCAGATAAAAACAATTTTAGTCTGAATATAAGGAAGGATGGGATGGCTATTTACTGGGCTAAAAAGGCTGTTGAAAGAGAGGGTTTGGTGGGAAAGTGCAGGTAAATTTCCCATGACAAATTATGCGAAAGAGTTTTAGTTTTAGTATGTTTTCATGGAAAGAGTATTTTTTTTCAGCTCCTGGAATTTACCTCAAGGTTATGAGGAAGGAAGGAAGGGAGAGAAGGGAGAGAAAGAGAAAGACAAAGTGGGGGGAGGAAGGAAGGAAGGAAGGAAGTTATCATCTCAGGTTTCAAAAAAAGTGAGAGAAGATAAAAGTACCACTGTCACTGTGTGTGAATGTGTGCGTAATCCAGTACAATTGCATGGGAGTTAACTTGATCTTTGCCTCTTCTAGGATCTAGGATGGATGGCCATAAATCAGTGGATACAGCCTTCTTACCATAGTTTCCTTCATAGTATCTACTATGTAGACACATTGTTGACTGTATTATAATTATTTTACATCTATTAACTGAGCCCCTCGAGGGTCTGAACTTTGACTCAGTCATCACTATATACGCAGCCTAGATCATACTCCCTGGTGTACAGCACAGTGATAGTCAATAAATATTTGTTGAATGGATGGAATGAATCACAATAAGGCAGGAAGAAAGCGAGAGAGGAATTGAAAACAAATTTGGTCATATTGGCCATCATCTCAGACCTTTCTTCTGTCAACAATTTTTCCTTTATCTTCTTTCATATCCTCAAATATCACCTCTACCCAGGACCTAACACTGGGCTTGATACTTTGGAAGCCCTGAGGAAATGATTTTTGAGTATTCAACTTCCAAATATATGTTAACATTGAGTTTAAGATCCACATTTCTTCCTGAACCTTTCCACCAAGCCACAGAAAAATCCTGTTATGAGGCCTAGGTGATAAAAATGGGGAGAAACTGGTTGGATAGATGGAAAAAATGTTTGGTTAATGACTGGAAATGGCAATAAGAAATGAATCCAAGAGGATTCATTTTCTCAGGACACTAGGCAGATGGAGATACCACAAATTGGGAAAGGAACTGAGAGAAAGAGAAGAGAGGCACCTTTGAGGGTTATTGATCACTTTGGTTTTAGATATTGAAATATTTGGTTTAATGTGGTTTTGAGGCCTTCAGGAAATCAGTATGAAGGCAAGTACTAGGTTCAGAAGCCTGAGTTTTAATTCCCCACTCACCATTTAGTATGTGTAAACTTGAGAAAATTATTAAACCTTTCTAAGCCTCAACTTCCCCATCAAATATTTATTTAAAAGATTAAAAGATGTTCTGCATGCAAAACACATGGAATTATACCTGGCATATGGTAAACATTCAATCAGTGGTGGTTATTATCCTTTATATTCTCGTGTTGCAAGGGCAAGAGGAATTGAATCCCTCTAAGACAGCTTTTTTTTTTTTTTTTGTCTTTTTGCCTTTATGTAGAGCCGCACCCGCGGCATATGGAGGTTCCCAGGCTAGGGGTCTAACAGGAGCTGTAGCTGCCGGCCTACGCCACAGCCACAGCAACGTGGGATCCGAGCAGTGTCTGCAACCTACACCACAGCTCACGGCAACGCCGGATCCTTAACCCACTGAGCAAAGCCAGGGATCGAACCCGCAACCTCATGGTTCTTAGTCAGATTCGTTAACCACTGAGCCACAAAGGGAACTCCTGAGACAGCTTAATGTTTGTTAAGGTTGGTGACTAGAGAAGTGGATGAGGCACTTCAGGTAATGCGTGGGGCCACAAATGGAGTATTGGTTAACAGTTTTTTATAGTGTTAAGTCAAAGAAAAAGAGACAAAGAAGGGCAGAGAGCAGCAGAAGGTGTGATTATCATTATCATAGGCCCAAGGAGTTAAAGAGAACTCGTAATCCCAGTCATAGCTCGGCGTAAATGAATCTGACTAGTATCCATGAGGACACAGGTTCGATCCCTGGTCTCACTCAGTGGGTTAAGGATCTGGCTTTGCCATCAGTTGTGGTGTTTGTCACAGACATGGCTCAGATCTGGCATTGCTGTGGCTGTGGCATAGTCCGGCGGCTACAACTCCAATTGGACCCCTAGCCTGGGAACCTCCATATGCTGCAGATGTGGTCCTATAAAGACAAAAAAAAAAGAGAGAGAGAAGACCTCAAACCTGTTCTCATACAGACCACCTTCTAGGATGCTTCTTCTTGACCCTGATATACAGCTACTCTCCAAAGACCTCTCTCTGTTCTTCTTTGTTTGACCCCTAGTGCCGTAGATCCTGTTCATCATCTTTCTTTGTTTACTCTCTGGCTTTTAGTAGAGTATAACCTCTGGTAGCTTCCCAAGAAAGGGATCAAGGGAGCTAATTTTTTTAAGATAGTATGCCGTAAAATATTTTTATTCTATTCTTCCTTTTTTTGTTCATTTTTTATAATATCCTCACGATCTTGTTTCAGAAAATGAAGTGGCTTCTCTGTTACTTTCTCTAGATTTTCAATGTAATTCTCCCACAATTCTCTTCTGTTTTGTGTATTATTCATATTTTCTGTGTTCCTGCTTTCTTATTACTTGTTTTATTTTGGAGAACCCTTTTACTTTCAAAGTCATTCTTCAAATTATCTAGAGATCTTTTTGTTTACATTTGAGTGTGAGATACTAATCAATATTTTATAAAGTACAATACTCTTTCCTGATAACAATACATAATATAAAAATAAATCATTGTATGTTCTTGCTAACATGCTGTATTTATATAGTTTAATCTAAAAGCCAGCATATTACTTAATGACACATTGGATGCATTCTGACTAAAGACAGAAAAAGTACAGGAATGTTCCAGCTATCTTCACTATTACTTCACATTATGTTGGAAGAATTAGCCATTACAACCAGAAGAAATAAACTCATTCAAGGCAAAACAGTTGAAAAAAGTAGCAGTATGCTAATTTGCAGATATGACTCTATGCAAAAAGCCACAACAAATATTAACAAACATAAACACCACTATAAACAGTAAAATGATTTAGTAACAGCAGAATATTATAAAATAATTTAGTTAGTAGAATATAAAATTAACATGCAAAATCTATAGACCTTGTGGTAAATAGCCAGAAAATTTTATGGATCAGACCTATCCATTTACAACACTGAAAACAAGAAACAGATTTAATAAGAAATTGGCTGCACCTGAAACATGTGGAGGTTCCCAGGCCAGGGCTCAAACCCATGCTACTACAGTAATCAGAGCCATAGCACTGACAATGCTGGATCTTTAACCCACTGAGTCACTAGGGAACTCCTCAGGGAAATCCTGAGTTTGATTCTCTGTCTTCTCCCTCTTCTCTTTATGCTTATAGATTTATACCTTTTTAAAAGTTATTTTTCTGTTTTATAGCAGGTTTTGATAAATTTTTTAAAAATATATTTATACATTCATACTGATCTATTTTTCTGATATCGAAGGAGAAATATACGTATTTAATAAAAATCAATGTTGGCTTAGGTTTTCTCTGATTATCTCTTCAGGAACCTGAAGCATTGTTTATCACCACAAAGAATGGAAATACTTGATTTTAATATGACAGTTTTCAAGTAAAATTGATTTAGTTTCTACCTTTTAAGAATGAAGGCATGCAGAATGTTTTTCATTACTGATTTTATTATCATAACTTACTTAAAGAATTGAATACAATTTTGGAATGTCAGCAATATTCCCGTGATGTTTAGGTATGTCTCACTACATAGTATGCACATATATTCTAAAAAAAGCAGTTTGAATGAAGATTGCTTCTAATAATATTCTAAATGAGCTGTGTAAGTAGTGTATTATGGTAGTAGACATTGGAAATTTATTCAGAGCCTCTGTGTAAGGCATTTCAATATATCCCTGAAAATAAAAACCTGTTATCTAAGTCAGTAAACCACTAGTTTTTATTAAAAACAACAATTTAGATATCATTAAGTACATTGCCTGATAATCTAAGATCCTAAACAGTTACATTATATGAATATTTATTTTAGTATATTTTCTCTTAGTTATAGGTTAGGTAATCAACAGTCTCAAGTTATAAAACAAATACTGAGGCAGAATAATAACTCAGGTAGTCAGTGTAGAAGCATGGGCTTTGTTGCATTCTTTGATATGGCTATTGATTAACATTTGTGGCTGAAGGGCTCCAGGGAGTAACATCCCCACAGGCCTTGTTTACTGTAGCAAGTGTACCTACGCCCAGATGGACATTAATCTCTAACCGCCTGTGACTTGCTTTACAGGAAGAGAAGGGCAAATAAACCACAAAACTTATAGGACATTTCCACCCCTAAGACCCTTGATGGACAAGGACTGATATAGGTAATTGGGAGAAAAGCACATCTTTCTGGACCCCATGTTGGTACCCCCCCCATTTTTAAGGGATAAAAACCTCTATAAGACAATAGAGAGGAAGGCTGTTCTTCCCCCTCCCAGCTGCCCTAGGAGCTATTTGCTTTCCTATAATAAAGACTTTGCTCATTTGCTGCCCATGTGTTCATGAAGTTCATTCTTCAGCTGCATGAACAAGAGCCCAGATTCCAGTAATATCTTTCCAGCATCAATACCATTCACTTACTAAACAAGCCCTAGTATTGCCAGAACTTGGCCTCTGTCATGGGTGCCAAATAGAAACTCAGAGACAGAGTTTTGAGTGAAGGAGTAAAAATTAGCTTTATATCTTTGCCATGCAGAGGAGGGTCACAGCACGCTAATGCCTTAAAGGCTGTGCCCACCCACACACACACTTAGGAGAGATTGGGAGGTGGTTTTATAGCTTTGGGAGTGAAAAATAGGGCTGCAGATAAGGATCAGTGTAGAGGCAAGCTTGCATGTTTTCAAAGCTGGTGTTCAGTGGTCTAGTGGTCTAGAGGTCTTCTTTCTGGAATAAGGAATGCTTCACTAGCATCTTCCATTTAGGTGTTTACTTCTGTAGAACTCCAAGATATTGTTATCTATATTCCTTGAGGAGAGACCAAGACCCTGCCCAGAAAACTGAACTATTGTCTCTTGACTGCTCCTCTCTGGTCTCTGCATCCCCTCCCTTCCCTGGTTAGCAACTGTTGGAACCTTCCCTTTGGAACCCAGGGAAGGTCATGGAGGCTAAAGTTTATTTCCTAAAAATAAACAAAGGGGAACACAGAAAGGCTTGTGTGCCTAGGAGCCCCACAGGACACTAGCTCAGTTACACTACTACACTAGCTTTCTTCTATTTTTTAAAATACATGAAATCACAAAGACTTTGTTCTTCATGGATAATGGTATTTGTTGTTTGTTGCTTTTGTTTGATGAGGAAATCTATTTCCCTCTCTTGTTCAGCTTCAAGATTTCTGGTGGCAGAGGTCTAAGATAACTTTTTCCATATGTTTTTGAGAAAAAAAAATCAGAGGTATTATGGTCTAACGATATTAGACTTGGTAATTTGCTTACTATACTTTTATCTTCTAAGTAAAAGAAGAATTTGAGATTTTTGGGTAGGGGAAAATTTCCCCCTCTATTCCTTTTGAGTTCTTATGGCCAGAATAATAATAAAAGTGACACAAGACAGATTAACAGGAGAAAAAGAAACAAATTTAATTCACACACATGGAGGTCTCATAAAAATTAGATCTAAGAAGTGGTCAAAGCTGGCAGCTTTTGTACTATTTTGAAGAAGTAATAAATTTGAAAGGAATTGATAGGACAGAAACAGATTTGGGTGCTTAATTAGCAAGGAAATTAAGTGATGTTTGGACTGTGAATTAGCAAAGAAATAACAAGGTTTGTGTGTATATGCTCTTTGTCTCTGTTGATAAGGGTGTCCTATCTCTCAGTACAGGCAGGGCACCTTTCAAATAGAGATTTATTTCCTGCTTTCAGGAAACAAAGAAGGTCAAGTGTCATTCCTGCATCAGCTATTTCTTAAGTAACTTTAATTCAAAATAATCCATTTGCCATTAAGACATATTTGAGGGTAGACTGCCTTGGGTTCCAACAAAATATACATGTCTAGGTACTAGAATCAACTCTGTGATTTCCAAAGCATTTTACCTCTTGGGTGTGAAGAGAACCAAAAGATGAATGTATAGGCAATATTATTTTGTTGAAAATGAATTACAAAGATTTGGGGGAACAACAAAAGGATTTTTTTTCATAATTTTTACAGTAGATTTTATTAGTAGTAAAATGTAATGATACCCCTGTTTTTAAAGATATGAAGGATAAAGATTTTAAAGAGAACTAAAAAGATTTTGTGGAAACTCTTTTAAATGAAGTAAGATAGAAAGGAGAACAATGATTAAAATATCAGGAAAAAAAGTTCTATGAAAAATGTCAGAAGAATTGGATTTGTTTAGTTCAAGTAGAAAATAAGTGATGCCTTTCTCATATTCATAATTTGACCCTTTGGTTTGGTTTTGTTTAATTCCATTTTTAATGAGCCAGGTTTTTATGAGGTGTTAAATGCATGCAAAATTAATGCTATGTAGGAAATAATTGGTTGAACATAAGAAAGTCTTTGACAGTAATGCTCAATGGAAGGAAGGTGCAAAGGAGCCTTCTACATTTTCTCTACAAAAGAAAAAATAGTCTGAGAACTCTGAATGCCCAAGCCCCTTGAATAATAATGGTAAGTGGATGATGGTTTATAAGTAGTTTTCATTATTTGCAAAAGACAGAAAAAAGCACAGATTTTCTAGCAAGTCCATATAGCGACACTTAGACTGCTCCTAATACTGAGTCCCTATTTCAGAACTATCACCACAATCACAGCAGCCCTGGGCAATTCACTGGCATTTCTAAAAAGCCATAGCCTTTGATGTCCAAGGAATGAGACACAGGAGCATTTTAACATTTCATAACCCTCTGCTCTCATTCTTTCTAATAGACAGAAACCAGCATCTGTGGTTCTTAAAGCACCATTCAGAAAGTCATATTATAATCAATCCTCCTGCTTGTCCTGGCAGGGATTCTAGTCTGAGCACAGAAAATCTTGTCATGTAATTCAGTTCTCATATCAGATAGCCCACCCTCCTCTTATTTTATCATGGAATCACATGCCTGTTAGGGGAGGAAAAATAATTTTCCCTTTACCCTTTAAGTTCTTGGTTGAGATCCTCCTGTAATAAAAAGAGATTAACAGGTAGAAAAAAACTTGTTCATACATACATATATGAATCCCACAAAGATAAGAGACTCAAAGGCAGGCAGGTGGATTTTATATTCCATCTTGAGCTCAGGAATGTGAGAGCAGTCTGGAGCTTCAAAGAGGAGGAAGATAATTCACAGGAAAGTGAGAAGAGGAAATGCTGAGTAAACAAACATTTGCCTTGCCATGCTGATAAATCTCTTGGATAAAAAAGTTATCTCTGGTAATTGCTCCCTTCCTGGTATTGGCCCTCTGTCTAAATTCTTTTAGGCTGTTAAGGAGGATGATAAAAAGCTTTTCCTGAGTCTTCAGACTCTTGAATGCCTTCAGCTCAAAATAATCCTTATGTCAAAGAGGCATATTTGGGGGTGCCATATTCTGCTCCCCATTTTCTATCTTACCAGTAGGGGATTATTCAAACAGTATCTGGCACACAGTAGATTGATAATAAATATTGCTGCATAATTAATGAATGAATGAGTGAATGGTGATAAAAGTAGAAAGATATGGAACCCTGAGAAGTTTGACCACACTGTTCAATATAAATATAATGTAAACCACTTGTGTAACTTTACATTTTCTTGTAGGCACATTATAAAAAAAAAGAAACAAGTGAAATTATTTTAATAACATATTTTAGTTAACCCAACGTATCTAAAATATTATCTCTTCAATATGTAATCATTATATTATCACAGATATATTTTACAATATTTTGTATTTGT
The DNA here is from genome assembly GCA_004024745.2 of Catagonus wagneri. Classification (NCBI taxonomy): domain Eukaryota; kingdom Metazoa; phylum Chordata; class Mammalia; order Artiodactyla; family Tayassuidae; genus Catagonus; species Catagonus wagneri. The sequence goes on from PVHT020000193.1 coordinate 15,243,846, forward strand.
ATATATTGTGTTTTATATTTGTGTATTTTGTATTTGTGTATATTACTCTTACAGCATATCTCAGTTTGGTATAGCCATATTTGAAGTGCTCAGTGGCCACACATACCTAGTGGCTACCATATTGGCCAGTGAGTTATAAAAGGATATTAAAATATCTCGACTGGGTCAGGAAGGGACTTTGGTTACTTTCATCACCATCTCAAGAGCCAAATCCAGTTACATACATGATTCAACCTACTGCAAAGGAGACTAGAAAATGTAGCTAAAGAGAAATTGTCAAGAAACTATTTTCAGGCAACCTAAATTTAACATATCAGGATATTATCTAAAATCTTAATTTATTTGAAATAATTGCACATAGTTGATAACAATTACATACTATGGAACAGAATGTACTATTTTTGAAGCCACATTCAAAATGTATATAATGAGCTATATTGACCAAAGTATGTTTTTTAAAAATTATGCAAAGTTCTCATTGTGGCACAGTGGGTTAAAGATCTTGCATTGTCTCCGTGATGGTGCAGGTTCAATTCCCATCACGGTATAGTGAGTTAAGGATCTGTCATTGCTGCAGCTATGGTGTAGGCTGTAGCTGTGGCTCAGATTCGCTCCCTGGCTGTAGAACTACGATATGCTATAGGTGTGGCTGAAAAAGAAGAAAAAAAGGAATTGTAAACTGAAGAAAAAATATGAAACTTTTTTTGCTACAATGGCCTTCAGTACCCTAAAGCAGTAAGTAAAAACAAATTTAAAAAGCAAACACGAAAGCACAAAACATACTCCTGATCTTAGTTGTTTAAGTTATAAAGAGATATTGAATTTGTTACATGATCCATATTTCCAAATTGTCTTAATATTATGTAGGACCAGGCTGAGAAATGAAACTGAAAAAAAGAATGCAATTTACCTTTCAATGAAGTTATAAGAAGGATTGGACAAAAAAAAAAAAAACTCACTTTTTTTTTTTCCCCTCACTCAACACACATGGACATGAAACTTTGAACATGTAGCAGTGGATCTATTCTCACATTAAATGCATAGACCAGAAAAAAAGTTATTTAGGTGAGAAGATATTCTTCAAGTGAATCAATATTTTATTTCTCTACTGTGGTCATCAGTGGATAAATACTTATAATTATATAGGTATATACATTTTAAACATAAAAAATTTCCCCCCAATTCTCCCCATTATTATCACCACCTATGTTTCCCCTGAAGTGAGTATGTTTTTAATAGAGTTAATTATGTGGAACTGCATATATAAATCTTTAGGATAGTATAAGAACACTGAATTTCTAGCTATTTCTGCTTTTGAAGTTCGTTTTTCACACTATTAGACCATGTGGAACAATTATTGAAAGTGTTTATAGCTTCATTATTAGCCCATTTGCTACAATTTGAATTGAGACTCTGCCCCCTATTTTATATTACTCACTTTGTGGGCCAAACAAATAGAAGGTACTCAAGAAATATAAATGTTAGGACAAAGTAATACATATAAGAAATTATTTTTCACTATTTAATTACTGAAAAACATATAACATTCAGTTCCTTGGACTTAGGGCAGATTTGGAGCTCAGTAATATGAAAAATCAATGATTATTTTTACAAAATGTTGAGAGTTCCCTGGTAGCCTAGCAGGTAAAGGATAGAGTGTTGTCACTGCTGTGGCTTGGATTTAGCCCCTGGCTGAGGAACTTTCACATGCTGTAGGCTTGGCCAAAAGAAAAGGGTTATAAAAAAATATTTTAATTATTCTAAGCATCTCAATAAATTAACAAAAATACATGGAAAATAAATAAGACAATAAAGAGATTATATACGCATAACATTTATATGTGTGTGTGTTAAATGATTTAGTACTGTTAAGCAATTTAACTATATTAGTTAAAAAGCTGAAGGTTTCCATCTAGACTAGGAAATTTAGAAATATATGCTTATAACTAATGTAATTTTATGATACTGAAAGCTCCAAATGATTAAGATAGTTATAGTATTTCTAATTTGAAGGAATATTTTAATCATCATCAACCATACACAATAGAAAAAGGGCACAAATTAAAGTAAGTAGCAATTTTAAACTACAATTTAGGTCTTAAAATTTCATGTTTCTGCTCAATATAACTAATTAAGTAATGACAATTACTAAATGAAGAATTCCTATATACTCATTAAATGTGAATTATTTAAAATTTGTGTGCTTTTTTCCTTAATAGATTTACTTTAACATAAAAAGCACAGTGTACATGTATGTATATCAAATCATCACTGTGTACACATTAAATCCCTTATATTTTCACTTTTCGGTTAGACTTCAGTAAGCAAAAAAGAGAGAAAGAAGATAGTTTAAACTGGCTTGTTTTTAAATAATAAAATATTTAATTGAAAATAATGTATAAGGTAATTAACTATTTTAGAATGAAACATTTTAGATATTTATTTTGAAAGGTTACATTACATTTGTAGGGGAAAGAGAAAACATTCTTCTTCCTTTCTAGGTTCTTCTGGCAGGCCTGGGAATTAAAGTGACAGGAAAGAGATTAACAGGAAAAAATAAAATTTAATTACATACAGATAGGGGCTTCACAAGAAAAATGAGACCGAAAAACAAGTTAGGCAGTTGAGGTTTACATGCCAGAAGGGGGTAGTCTATGGTTTGGGACTTCAAAGGGGAGGAAAGCAGTTCAGAGGAAGATGGAAAAGAGCAAATGTTTGGTAAACAAATACTTGATGGGCCATAACAGAAACCGTGGGGCATAGAGAGGACTTTAATAGTCATGCCAGGTACCTTCTGTCTACCACACTTAGTTTGCATTATACTATAGTTATCTGTATACTACCATAGTTATCTCTCTTTCTGGAACATATTACATTGTTTTGGGCAGTTAGAGGAAAGATCAAAAGTTCTTCCTGAGTCTTTTGGGTCTTGCTTGTTTTCAGCTCTGAATAATCCACATGCCAAAGAGACCTTTTTGGAGGCGCATTTGTTCCCCTATACATTTTTCCAGGCATTCTCTGCATTTGAGCCTTGTGTTAACATATGTAACCATTTCTAAGGAAAACCGACAGTGGTGTTTTAAAGTAAGTAGTTTAGATAATCTTAAAGTAATTAAAGTCTGAACATGGTTGGTCCAAACCAGGTAGATGTACGAAAAACTTTTACAAAGACTATTTGTTCCTTTTAATTAGACTTATCATGTCATTTTTCATCTCTCTATGTGATCAATAAACATTCAATAAATAAGTTGGCTGGACAGTCTAAACTATTTTAATATTTTTATTCATGGTGCATTCAAAAATTGATTTTGACGCCTTAGAAAACCGATTTAGAACTTTCACAAGATATTAAAATATTTATTGGATTACTTTTAAAAAATAAGATTCATTCCTTTAATATAAATAGTTGTTTTAACTTTGATTAAATAATTTTTTTCTTTTTATCCAAAAATTTCTACTGAGAGCTTTAAAAACTTATATTTGGTGGTACCACTTAAAATGTAATTTACACTCATCATTATTTAATCTTTGAGATGATACTTTATCATTTCTTAAATCAGTGTGGGTACATTTAACAAGGTTTGAGAGCCACTTTGTAGGACTAAGTCATTAGCCTGTAATTTTACAGTAGATAAAGTACTATGTTTTCATTACTTTGAAAAAAAAATAATGACCTTGCAATTGACTCTTACATTTAACATTTTTAACTCAGCTTTACTGCCATTAAATATAACTGTTTGCATTGACCACATAAGGAGTAGAAAATCACTGTGTCACAGTTTAATCTAATTCAATTTCAACCTAAAAATGATAGCCATAATTAGCCATTTACCAAATCAAAGGCCAGAGTTAAGTTACACTCAAAACAGTGTACATTTGGGAGTAATTATCCTTAAATTTTAAAATATTATTCTAGGGGTGCTAAAGCCCTCAAGAGTTTATTATATGGTACCTAATATTTTTCAAGTGTTGGATGATTTATGAAGTCTAAGCTTTTACTTAACATAGCCAATAGTGTTGTACCTGCTGTCCGAGTTATTAAAACTAGATCTTATTTCACTTGCCTTACTTCAGGGTATAGGGTCACAGCCTCTATCAGTGGCAGTAAAATGGCTAGTCCCCACCAAAGATTTTGAGTATTGTAATAAAAAAATCACAAGCCATGAACTTCTTGACTCTCAATGCCCAAAACGCCCATCTTGTTTCTAATGAATAAGGCAACAGACATGATAGAAGCTGGGTACAGCTGAATAGGGACAGTCAGTGACATTTCAAGAATGGAGGAATTTGTATTAGAAAAATGGACAATGAGGGCTTGTTGCCCAAAATTGTTTGTTTCATGAAAAGTGAGCTTGTTAGCAAAGTCCTATAATTAGGAATTTTGGATAAAGTTCATATGTACAGTTTTTGAAACACAGTGCTTTCCGTAGAATTTAAGTTAAAAACAAAAAATTATTCACATTATATTTTAAAAATTTCACATTTAGTTTCAATATTGAGCCTAAAACCTAAAGTAACTCAAGGAGCAAAAGATAAAAATGTAGCACTAATAAGTAGCACATATCTAGTGGCAGGCACTGTTATAGTGGATTTACATGGGATATCTCATTGAATTCTTAAAGCAACATTTTGAGGTGGACGCTATGAGTATCTCCTTTTTACATATGAGGAAAAGCAGAGAACAGTTAAATAATTTATACAGGGTGACAAACTTAGGATTCTTTCTAAGGCTTTTAGGGCTCTGGTGTTCAGATTCTTAAATAATCTTTTGTCTCTCTAAATCAAGAGTCTTCATCATTTTTATATTTGCTGTAACTACCACCCAATATAAGAGAAAATGTGAGAGCTTTTTATGATCCACTGTATATCTCTTCCCTCCCCCACTCCTCCTTCTTTTCTCTCTCTCTCACACACACATATATACCACACACACACACACACACACACACACACACACCAACAAACTGAAAAATTTTCATTAAAAAGGTAATTTGGTCTTACCATATATAGCCACACTCTAATAATTTTTATGCCATTGTTTGATTTTTTAAATTAATAGCTGGCATGACACATAAATGGATTTCACAGTCTACTCTTATCTTGACCTATAGCTTGAAATCCACCTCTCTAGGTGACTTTCCCAAACTACTTACTCATAACTTAAAGTCCTAAATTTATGTTTTCTGACCTGAAAACAGTTGTTCTTTCCTCCTGGCTTTATAACTATATCAGTTCAAGAATTGTTCATTTTCTCAGTTTTCTCAATATTATGTATAAATTAGAATATTTGCAGATGAAATGGGAACCTAGCCAAACAGGTCTTCTCTACCCTGCATGGGTCCAATACTCTGTAAAACATGACAATTTCAATAAAAGTCCAATGTATATTTTTCTTTTATGGAATGCAATATAAAATATAGACAATCAGTTTTTAAGGAAAGAAAATTACAAAGGCGAGACTAGATTTGGTGCACATTCTACTTTTTTTAGATTTTGGTACAAGTTTTCCGAAAACTTAGAAAAGGCAAAATTTTTAGAAGTATCCAAGTCAGAATGTTTTGTTCTTAATGAGAACATAATTTTAATATATCTTTAGAAGTGACCACGGAGAAGTCTGTTACACAGTTGAAATGATTTAAATTACACATATAGATTTCTTTTGTGTGAGAAAGTCTGGGTCACCCATCTTTTCCAGGTACATGAGGAAAATGTGCCAGTGTTTGTTTCATTACCATGGCTTTGAAGACAGTGTGTTGTCTTACTTCCCATCATTTAGATTTTTTTAATTTTTTTTTATTAATTTAGGTATGCAAAAAAGATGTATGTATTTAATGTATACTGTTACCATATACAACTTTATTACCATAAACTTAACCATCACCTCTAAAAGTTTCCTCTTCCTTCCTGTCACTTTATTACAAGAACATTTAACATAAGACCTACCTCATAACAATTTTTTAAGTATATAAAGCAGTATTGTTAACTATAGGCACTATATAGATCTCTAGGACTTGTTTAATCTTCCTTAACCGAAACAATTTATACTTTGACCAATCCCTTGACATTATATCTGCTTGTTTATGAATGCTTAATTAGGTTTCTATCAGATTGAGGATGTATATCAAATTGATGTTACCAGTGATAAAAGGTCTTTACTATGGGATCATTCTAATAATTTTCTTCCAAACTATGAAGTATACATTTTCCATTAATGTAAATAAATATATTTAACAGTGAAAATCATTTTGAATTTCAAAAGAATGACAAAATGTAAATCATATACTGACATATAGCCTTGCAAAATTTCCAAGAAGAAAAATGCTAGGAGTACTCACAATTATCAATTACAGGCTGTGAGATGGCAAATTAAAGCAGAGGATTAAGTTGTTTTCCTAGTTAACTTTGAGGAAAAAATATGTTTTTTTAGAAACAGAGGATATTTTTTGTCAAAATTATCTTAATAAATTTCTGAGTTCCTCGCATTCACCGACATGAAGCAAGAATCTGTGGTATATTTTAGTTAGAGAAAAGTTTTGATATTGATTTTTTTTTTTTTGCCACACATGTGGAATGTGGAAGTTCCCAGACCAGGGATCAAACCTACGCCACAGCAGTGACCCAAGCTGCTGCAGTGACCATGCTGGATCCTTAACCTGCTGTGCCACAGGAGAACTCTGATATTGATTTTAAATAGCTGTAAGATTTCATCCATTTATGTGTATGTTTACACTACATGTGTGTATGATGTATGTATGGATACATGTATTCATTTATTAGTAATTAATACCTAAACTTGTGCTGCTTGATTCAGTAGCCACAAGGCACATACAACAATTTAAATTTAAATTAATGAAAATAAAACATGCAGTTCCTCCATTGCACTAGCCACATTAGAAGAGTACAATAGCATGTATTTCTAGTGGCCATCTTATTGAATGATGCAGGTATAGAACATTTTTATCATCACAAAACTTTCTAATGGTCAGTGCCGGTTTAGCTCTTTTTATGTGGCAAATTTTAATTATTACATTTTTTATGATTATTTAGCATATACTTATTATGTTGCAAAATATCACTTCTCACCTCAGTGTATAGGGAAAATGAGTCCACGTTTTAATTTAATGGAGATCTTTGATTTTTTTTTCTGAGTAAAAACATGAAATCTAAACTGAAATATTTGACAAAAATTTCATTGTAATAGAAACAATTTCCAAAGGCAAACAAATTTTGGATAAGATGCAATAGTTTCTTAGAGAAAAAATGAGAGGTGCTATTTTTGTACACCTTCATATTTTTCTAATTATGATTATAATTAGATGCAAAATGAATTATAACAATTTAAGGTTAATATCACTGGTACACAGTCTCCAAAATGGTCTCAAATTATGGTTGCCAGATATGGTACAGGATGCCCTGCTCTCACCTCTTCTAGAATGTAGCTTGACTTACAGGATCAAGATGTATTTTCTTTTTTCTCTTTTTTATTAATGAATTTTATTACATTTACAGTTGTACAGCGATCATCACAACCAAATTTTATAGCATTTCCATCCCAAAGGAGGTATTTTCTTGTCATTCTTTTACCATTACTATTGTAGTTGTCAGGAACAGGGACTTAATGTTTCCCTTTGTTAGATATGATCCTTGTATGAACACCTTATTTATTTATTTATTTTTTTGCCTTTTCTAGGGCCGCACCCGTGGCACATGGAGGTTCCTAGGCTAGGGGTCTAATCAGAGCTGTAGCTGCCGGCCTTCGCCACAGCCACAGCAACGCGGGATCCGAGCCGCGTCTGTGACCTCCACCACAGCTCACAGCAGTGCCGGATCCTTAACCCACTGATCGAGGCCAGGGATTGAACCCGCAACCTCATGGTTCCTAGTCAGATTCGTTAACCACTGAGCCACGACGGGAACTCCCTTGTATGAACACTTTTTAGACAATGTTTTAAACTGTGACTGTGCTGGCTGAGTGTCTTTTCCCCATGTACGTGTAGCACTAAACTCTCTAGGTAATAGACATGTACTGAGTAGTACTGAACACGGATCCAAATGATATGATTTGATCACAGTTTAAGTGGTTGTAATTGTGAGTCATCTCATGAGATGACTGTTTTAAGGGGTTCACCTTCTAAAAGTAATGCTGCTTATAATGATGGCATATTATACTATCTGGAAATTTTAAAACAAATTATTTAATAATTTTTCCTAAATTACTCTCATTATTTTGGATTGACACTTTGGGGTGACAGCTAAGGCCTCTTCTCTTTAGAACGGAAAGTGATTTAGGGAAAACAATGGAATCATTTCCAGATTCATCTGAAAGAAGATTTTACCAACGACAGATGAATTACCTTGCACTGTTGATAAGGGTGTGTCTCTTAGATTTTTTAAATTTTTTCCTTCTATCATTATTTCAGTAGAAAACGTTTTTGTTTTTGTGAGCATGGCCTATAAGAAGATATTTATAATCCTCTAAAGGTTTGATTGAAAGTAAAGCAACTACTTAAAAATCTCTTAAGTCTGTCCTATAGGCAAAGAAAAAAAGTCCCCAAACAATTTAAACAACACTTGTAAATAAAGTATATGATCAGTGCTTTTCATTTGGCATTTTGACGATTCCATGTTTGGCAATATTGTCATCAATCAAGGAGTTAGATTACTGTGTATAGTAGCATTGCAGTTACCCAGTTAATATAAAAGCAAATGTATTAATCAATGACAGCTTTTCTTATTTTCATACAGAGCTATGAAACCTGTAGGCTATGAAATAGAATAGCTAAAAATTAGACAACTATTAATAATAGTATTAATTAGATTCTAGCCCTCCAGCTAAGAAAATGTAGTGAGAATTAGAATAGCACTGAAGTTATGCCAGTTGTCCAAGTGGCAAAATATAACTCATTAATACTAATAAACTAAAGTCTAATCAGACACTATTTATATAAAATACTTGTCATCAAAGGCAAAAATCTAAGTAGAAAAATATGACCTACCAGAATGAATAACAACAATTCCATGGTAATAAAAATAATGTACTCACTTAAAATATAATTACGGCCTTTGAAAACTTTTAGCTCTTATTGTAAAGACATGCCATTTCTCTAAAATTTTTTAAAAGAAAGTGATTTGTCTTCATTGTTTTTGTGTGAAGGTCAAACAGATTAGCAGTTATCTGTAGGAATTATGTTTCTTAATTTTGCAACAGTCGTGTCATTTTATGAAATGCATATCATTAGCACCATCATGATCAAAGAAATTAATTTTTCCACATTTGCTTTGATGTTCATCATTGTGGCTCTTCAATTTGCTCCATGATTTTGAGAAAGAAATTCCAAAACAAAAGTGGTTGCTGAATCTCAGACCAAAATAGACTAGTAGTGTCAGATGAGAGGTGTTTTGCAGTATTTTGTCACATTTCATTTTGATTTTTACTTTTTCCTCTGTTTGACATATGTTCTGAACTGGGGTGCTATAAAGTTTTTATTGCCATAAGTTTGAAATGACCACATTACGCATGAGCTGGAGAGTCACAAATGAGTTTTTAGCTTCTTTCAAAGCTGTAGAAATAAAACTTTATAGCACCCTACCCTGATATATGTTGTTTTATGTGATGACACATTTGGCTTCACTGTACTCTTTTCTTTATTCCTCTTCATTATTTTCTTCTTGAATTATAGTGGAATTGGCATTAAAGATTCCCTAATATATAAAAATTTGATTTAAACTACATTTTATGGTACCCTCATGCATTTTTTTCATGCAGATTTTCTTTAACCTTTAATGATCATCTTCTTTTTTTTTTTAAGTTTTAGATGATCAGTTTAAACATAGTTCATTGTGAAATTTATTGCTGTTGGAACACTGGCTTTATTGCAAAAGGTAGTTTTTGGTTTCCAAGCAAATCAAAATTATTGGTCAAGATGAAACATGGAAGGTGAACATTTGCTTCCCCTTACAGAAGCAATTAAAATTCTCAACACATACACAGTCACATTACACAATTTGTATAGTACCTGCACTTCAATAAAAATGAGCCTTCTTTTTGTATGTTATATAATCTAGCCTCTACAAGGATATCAATATCATATACTGAAAGTATCCAAACTATAAAGTGATTCCAGAATTGGCTTATTCCAGAGGGGACCTATAAGAAATGTCACTGACCTGACAGCTTGTAGTGATGTGTTTAGAATGGATCTGATAGAGAGCTATTTGTTTTAAGTTCAGGAAGCAAGCTTACTATTTTGTCAAATATACTTTTTTTTTTAATTTAAAACATAAATATGTAAAGAAATTCCTCAGACTTCTTTGAACAGGTCTCCCAAATTCCATCATATCTCTAGACCTTGAACTGATGCTTTCGAAGGTTCTATTTTAGTGCTTTCTACAAGGCTGCTCATCTTAGTGAATAAAGTCGAAAACACATGCACATGGATGACTCAGATTCAAGAAAGAGTTTTGGTAGCTGTCATATTCTTTTAACTCATAAGTAATTAATACTGAGAAGTACTGGTTTTCCTGTTGGTAGTTTCGTTTTGTTTTTCCTACCACAGCAGTTCCAGTGGAAATCTCCATTTGGTGTGATTACACACACACACTTGCACAGAAACGCACATACACATACAACACAAACATGGCATGCATGGTTTTTTACATGTGTGAAGAGAGAAGGCCAATATTAACCGAGTTTAACTTTTTATTAGGAATAATACAGGTGATTTTTAGGTGTTTTGTGAATGTATCATTTTTCTTGTGTGACTGATATATGTAGGGATTATTCATGCACATTTGGGAAGGTAGGCCTTCTTCTGGACACTCCTTTCTACAAGTTAGGACTTAACATTTTAAACCATCCATTTGAGTGTGGTGAAAGAAATAAATGCTTTATCCTAGAGAAACAGTGAAGAGATTCTGTTCATCTGTGACTTCAGAGAGCACATGATACCCTCCACGAATAGCAGGATAGAATCAAGTTGATGTAAATGTTTTCATTTAATGCTAAATGGAAAGAAGATAATTTGCTCCTTTTATTAGAATGTAGCCCTGAAACAACAGAGAGAGACATTGTCGTGGGCTGATGTGGAACAAAATCAAGTAAATAAGACTATGTATACTTTTGTGTGGAGAGGAAGCACCAAAAATGTAACTCTCCAGCAGTGTGCTGAATCTGCCTGTGTTTTGTCTGGCTGCTATGCTTGGTGTGTGGGCCATCTGGATCCTGAATGCTGGTAATGTTTGCACACTGACACATAAATCAGAACTGGTACAGGCCCTATTAGGGAGCACCAGCCAGTTAGGTGACATGCCAGGACTGCAAAGCACTCAAGCAGGAATGCCAAGCAGGGAGCTTCTACACAGTCTGACATTGACATAGGCAATGGAGGAACCTTTTGCTTCGTCTGGCTGTACCGTTAATGTCAAGTTTCTGCTAGATTGGGTGGGTGGATGTCAGGTCATATAAGACCTCATTTATATCATTGGTTTTGCCTGTGTAATTCAAATGGAGCAAAACATAAAAAATGATCTTGAGCCTTAGGTCCTGTGTTTTTTGGACAAAGAAGGATGGTTGACCTAAAATTGTCATGAATTCCTGACTAATAGACAGAAAGACATCAGAAGCAGCTTTGCATATCCTGCTCCCAGATCTACATTATGCTCCTAGTTTTTCACTGATGTGTTAGACATTTCAGAAACATCTACCTCGTAATCTTTACAGAAAAAAAGGAGGGATAGTGATAAAATGTTTTTTCTATTTCCTTTGTGTTTTCAACTAGTTCCTTGAAACTGAAGGAACAAACACACTTTATATTAAATGTAGCCTAATGTTTAGTTATTGAAATAAGAAGACAAGATGCTATTTTTTTAATTGGAATCCCTATCAATCAGCCATTGGAACTAAGGGCTACTATTCTTTTCTTTGTGACACACGATTCACTGATATTAATCACAGGTTTTCATTTGTTTGCTTCAATTCTGTTGATGACAGAAATTAAGTGAAAACTGATAAAAAGCACTTGGATTCTTGGTTATTTTCTTTCTTTTTTTTTTTAAATATGGATATTTTGATGCTAAGATGAAATGCCCCTGTGTTTAAGTTATTTTAAAATTTGAATGTATAGTGTGTATACAACTTTATCTGGCTATTAGCATATTTAATCCTCACCCGGAGAGTTCTGAAAAATAATGGTATGATTTTTTTTTTAAATTATTTCTTAACCTCTAAATTTCTAAAGTCACCAATAAGTAAATAAAAAAGTAATAGTCTTTTATTTATGACATATTTACGTAGAATAAATTTTGAAATAACTGATTCATGATAAACAGAAATGCCTAATAAGGTTATTTACGGACAAGTTTCAAAAAATAGTTTTGTAGTTCCCTGGTGGCTCAGCAAGTTAAGGATCTGACACTGTCGATGGCTTTAGTCACTGCTGTGGCACAGATTTGATCAGTGGCCCATGAACTTCTGCATGCTGTGGACGTGACAAAAAAATTAGTTTTGATTTGTGTAACTTGGTGTGATATAACAAATAATGAGTATAACAATATAAGTTTAACTGGGTATAATAATAGAAATGATCATAGGAATAATGATTATTATTCCTATCTTTGATGAGTGCTAAGTGCTTGTCATCACACTCAGTATATCATATCTATTTTTTTTTTCATGTTTTCCCTTACAATAACACCGTAATGCTACACACATATTTTGCATATAGAGAAACTGAGTCATGGAGAAAGAAAGTTTCAGTTTATACAAGCTATAATACTTCAGAGTTCTTTTTTTATTGTTTGCTAAAGGAAAGCTAGATGTTCCTTGGACATATTTTTATACTTATATATAACAATATTATTTTTACATTTCTAACACCTTCAATAGTGAAAAGCAAATAAATGATGCCTTTTGGGGAAAAGGCAGTTCTGTAGTCAGGCCCACACATGAAGCGTTTGACCTTTGTAGGTTTCAATAATCAATCCGAAGAAGCTATTTTTCTTGCTTTGGCATCTGTCTACTTGGCAAGTCCCCCAGTCGTGGTGTTGGCAACTTCACGACTGTGACTGCCTCTGGTTTTTCCACAATAACTAGCTGGAGCTCATCTCCCTGGGCTGTCCTATTATCTTTAAAATTATTTTCCTTGACTTAGAAGAGTTTAATAGAAATTATAAATTATCTGACAGTTTCCAAAGATGTTAGAAATTTGTTAAGATTCTTCAGGAATAAATTTTGGATTCTAATATGTTTTTCTAATACAACATGTTCATGTGCTATGGTCGGCATATGGGAATGAATGGTATCATTTATGGCAATTAAACGAAACTATGCCAAAGTATTAATTGTTGCAATTAGTACTTTTAATTATTTACCCTTTTAATCAATATTTGGTTGAGTTGTAGAATACAATATAAACAATAAAACATATCTTATGGTTAAAAAGTTGGGAAATACCGTCTTGTTCTGGAGGGGAAAATGCCATAATTTTATATATGTGAGTCACATTATATAAGGCCCTAAAATTATCCACATTAAAATATTTATATTTTTGTATAGCCGTCCATGGGTGCATACACAAAAGCATGTACACATCATAAGGATATCTTCTTATGCCAATGTAGAGCTTAGGATTTCCTTGTCAATGTAAGATAGGAACTGCTAAAGCATGAAAATGAAATTAAGCACACTTCCTACATTCACTTATCACTAGTTTTCAGAATTAGTTGCCCTATGGGTACCTTTTTAATTATATTGCACATCTTTCAATTAAATATTGGGAGGTTGAAAATTAAGTGACAATTCTAATGTTTCCGATGGAAGACCTGAAGCTACGCTATTAAAAAGCTAGTAAAGGGAAGGAGGAGGCTATTTCTTTATCCAAGAGTTAATTATACAAGCAGTACACTGCATAAACGCTAGCAATAAGGGTGATACAAGCAGTACTTAAACAGTTTCCAGTGAGAAGCAGCCCCTTATGTTAAAGTAGATTTAAAGTGCTACTTCCTTTAGTCATACAAATTCTAATGAAAAATGATCTACGTTTTATGAGTAATAATAATAATAATAATATTTACTGAACGTCTTAACTATATGCCTGGCACGGAACTAAGGGTTTCACACATTTCATTTAGCACATAGCCATCCTAAGAAGTAGTTTCTACTGTTACTTCAGTTTTCATATGTAGGGAAACTAAAGCACAGAGGTTAAATAACTTGTCCACAATCACACTACCTGTGGGCCCCTAGTGATTGATTGCCACCACTACTTTTCTTCCTAACTTCACCTCCCTGAAGACCACATTACTGATTTTAAATAGGTGTTGTAATGAACTATTTGTATCAATTATGGCTCAGAACCATCCTATTTAATAACTTGAAATTTTCTTGAGCTGGCAGGAAAGGAATACTTCTAGCTTAAAACTGAAAAAATAAAATAAAAGCAGAGCTTTAGGCAAAATAGGTGCTTCAAAGATCAGCTCATGTACAAAATGTCTGTTCAGATAATTAGTAAATGGCTAAGGTCATATCATACAGCATTCCTTTAAAATAAGATTGCGCTATGTTTAACTCTGGTAAATACAAATTCAGATGATACTCAGTTATCTAGTAAATAAAATAAATACCACATCCAGTGAAATTCAAATATAGAAGGGAAAATGAAAATTGACTTTTTAAAAAATTGACATTTTTACTGAGATAATTGTAGATACATGTGGGTAATAAATAACACAGAGGGACTCTGTGTACACTTCATTCAGTTTCCCAGTGGTAACATTTTGCAAAACAGTAGTACAATGTCACAACCAGGATATTGACATTGATACATCCCAGCATTTCTATTCAGATTTTCCCCAGAACTCACTTATATGTGTGTATGTACTTATTTGAGTGTATATGTGTATTCATATATTTAATTTTCTGCAGCTTTATTGCATGTGTCAGTATCTGTAGATGTGAGGGAAACTACAAGCCCAATAGGGATGGAGAGTACTTCCCCTGGTCACCTGTTGTTGTCAAGTATGGGACTTTTATCTATGAATTGTGTCCAAAGTGGAGTCAGGCTTGCCTGACACTCAGGGACTCCTGTTGGAGCCTTTCTAGGCTGCCTTCTAATGCTAATTGGGGATTGTGAAATGCCAGAACTGGGCTACCTTACTCTTTTAGATGAGGGAATGTAAGTCACTGAGCTATTTCTCAGGTCCCAGCTTTCCAAATCTCCATTGTTGTCTTCTTACCACCTTTCAGAATTACTCTTTGTTGCTTCTTGCATTACTACCAGCACTTATTTTACATTAGTGGGAAGTAGCAGGGAGAAATGGATCTAAACCATTTAATCCTGACATGAGTACAAATATTGACTTTTTCATGAGAAAAATGTTTCCTTTAACTGTGCATGTTGTGAATATTCTCAGTAATTTTTCTACTGCTATATAATTAAAAACTTTTAATATGTAGATATAATAAAGTTATTATTTAACTTAACAAATACTGAATTCCAACAATGTGTTACTCAGTACTTCTGCTCTTCCTGGAATGAATGAGGGAGGGCCTATACTAATTTCCACTAGATATTTTAATTGGGTGAGGGAAACCCACTTTCATATTCAAATATCTGTAAAATGTCACTATTTCTTATCAGTTAGCTACTTTAATTATAAAATCAATAATTATTAATGGTAGTTGATGCTCAGTGCCTTGGTGTCAGCGTGATACATACTATAGGAATATGAAGATAGTCTAATCTTTTCTATGAGAGGGAATAAAATTTCTACCTTACCATGAATATTGTTTTAATGAAAGAGTAATCAACAGAATTATCATGGGTCCGCTGATAATAGGCTGAATTCACTAAGATTTGTTATATTGGTACCTGATAACATCTCAGAAATTGCTAAATAATTCCTTTTCTTCTGCATTTTTTTCTGGTTTCTTTGATTTGTTTTTTGGTTGGGGAACATATATTGAGGAGATTTTCTCTCTATACACACAAATTCATGTTAACATCTATCTCTGTATATATATATATATATATATATATATATATATATATACACACATATAACTATATGTATATAATATATAGTGCACTGTTTTCAACTGGTGTTTTAAAATCATTGAAACATTAATGTTTTAGGTCACTACAATATTTATAGTAGGAATAAATATGGAATAGTATGGAATTTTGAAATATTTAAATAATAAAAGTAATCCATTGTATTTTATTTACTTATGAAATGTTTCTAAAAAAGTCGATTTATATCTGAAGTTTTACATTACCGTTGCTGTAAATGCTCAGAGAATTAATATTAATAAGGTTGTTATCAGGGGAGTTCCCGTCGTGGCTCAGTGGTTAATGAATCTGACTAGGAACCATGAGGTTGCGGGTTCGATCCCTGGCCTTGCTCAGTGGGTTAAGGATCTGGCATTGCCGTGAACTGTGTTGTAGGTTGCAGACATGGCTTGGATCTCGCGTTGCTGTGGCTGTGATGAAGGCCGGCAGCTATAGCTCCTATTAGACCCCTAGCCTGGGAACATCCATATTCTGTGGGTGTGGCACTAGATAAGGCAAAAAGACAAAAAAAAAAAGGTTATTTCTAGTATAGATTTGTAGTATAGATTTTGACAATGCTCATTATCAGAGATAGGATATTTCTTAATACCTAAACCTCATTTAGAGACAATCATAGCAGTTAACACAGCTATGATTCTGAACCACATAAAATTAAAATTTCCCCAAACACATTCAGATCATAATGTTAACCTTAACCTTGGCTTGAGAAAAGACTGCTTGGACAATCATCAGTCAATTTTAATACCAGTGTTAAAGGGCAGGAAGCAAATAATATGGGCAGTACAAGAAAAATGACAAAAACAGGGAGCTTATACTGAAAAAATAGAAATGTTATAATTAGCAAACTACACAGAATATAAAAAAATCATCATATGTATGTGCAATTATATACTTTATAATGTGTATAATATGTGGAGTCTCCTTTCCTCTTGCTTCAGCTCTCCAGTTTTGGAGGGAATTATGCTAGTGTAATATCACTGCCATTTTGCCCTATCCCTTCGTGCACGCCTATTAAGAAAACAGGAGTGAACAACGTTGAGATTTTTGGAGGACTTGAGCATTTGTGGCTTAGCACCTTTTTATTTTGGGGCTCTGTCTCTCCATAATGTGAATGGTAAAGAGGTATCCAACATGGGAAAAGGTCTGCTGCTATTTAATGGATGTCACTAGGCAAATTATTACCAAGCATCTATAGCAAGAAGGCTTAGGCCATGCTCACTCATACCAGCTTTATCATTAATAAAGGAGATATGTTCATCTGTATCTGTCTGATTCCTGTGTCTATGACTTCTTTAATTATGAACCTGAGTGGGGAAAATAGATTTGTTTTTAATCCTCTCAAACCCCATCTATAAGTAATATCAAGACACAATCAATTTTTAAGCAGAGAAATGAGGTGGAAAAAATGATGGTTAGGAAAAACTGCTTGTACTATAATGTATGATGTCAGAGTGGGCTGGAAATGAGGATTAAGGAAATCGGTTTGGAGGTACTTCAGTAATCCTGGTTGTGGAGACTAGGCTAGTTGATGACTGGGAGTAGAAAAGTGGACTTTTGAAGGGAAGAAACCTTTTAATTAATTACATAATTAATTAATTTTCTGACGGCATATGGAATTTCCCAGGCTAGGAGTCGAATTAGAGCTATACCTGAGGCCTATGCCACAGCCACCCACAACCAAAGCAAAGCTGGATCTGAGCCACATCTGCAACCCACACTGCACCTTGTGCCAACACTGAATCCTTAACCCACTGAGCCAGGCCAGAGATGGAACCTACAACCTCAGGGAGACTATGTCAGGTTTTTGACCCAATGAGCCATAATGGGAACTCCAAAAAACCTTTTTAAATGAGGTCCAGTGATGTTCATCTGTTCACAAAGCCTCCCTTTGCCTAACCTTTTGTACTTTATACATCCCCGTTTAACCCCATGCAGTCCATTTTCCATCTGGCAAGTAAAGTAAATGTTTTTGCAAGACTATTGGACTTTTGCTTACAAGCCTTTAATAGCTGTCTATTGCTGTAAAGTGAATGTTTAAATACTTAAAATGCTCTACGGAGCCCTACCTTTTCCTGGCCTTCCCTCTGACTTTCTATCCCTCTTACTTTCCTCTTTGAATTCCTGACACCAATCTTCTTTAAAGACACTGGACTATTTGTAGACTCTTCTTCATTCTTCAGGTCAGGGTTTAATATTTCCTCCTTTCTAAAGCACTCCAACCAATCCTCTGCTCCTATGTGAGCGCACTTCTGTCATTATACATTCTCTGAGCACCCCATACGTCCCTCGTGACACCCAACCCAACTGCAGTACACTGTTTGTTGACTAATGGTGTGAGACTTCTATGAAGTTTCTAACTACTCCTGATATTTGTGTTGTGTTTCATCTCCTCTGTGTCCTTTACCACCCAGATCCCCTCTCTATCTTTCAGCATTCCCACAAATATCCTGGTCTTCTGCTTGCTCTTATTCTTGTTTTCCAGACTGATTATAATTTCATTCTTTTAGCATCAGAATACTTTATCATTTCAGTGGAATTTTGGATAAAAGGGAAAAAAAGTCTAAGTCCTGAACTGGTTGCCATGAACCAAAAAAATTGAAAAGTTTTAAATATAACTAGCTAAGTAGTCAGACTGGATTTTATTACTGATGCTTTGGTAACACCACAGGGTCATGTTAAACAAATTAGGTTTCAAAACATGGATAAATTAATGTTTAGCTGCTCTCAAGGGTAACTCTAAGCCTAGAAAATAAGTGGTTGGTACATCTGTCCTCGGATTTGAGTTCACGTAGTTCTTTATTTTGGTAAAATCAACACCACCAAGGGAGTTGAGATCAGAAGATTTCTGTCACCAACTTATAATGGACATGTAAAATAAGGTCACAATGACATGTAGAAGTTGGAACTCACATACTGGTAATTGTGGTTTTGTACAAAATTAAGATTAATCCCTAACAATATGTAACTTATAATGGCTATGTTTAGCTCAGTTAATTTTGTCCATTCTGAAATATTTTTCTAAATTTAGTCTACCAAGTACTTCTAGTAAGATTCTCTCTATGAGGCTGTCCAAAACATTGACTTTCTTGCCCATAGTTATGATAAGGTCTTCCTGGGTTGCATGTTTGCTATCAGTGAAAGCACTTGGTTGGCAAGAGTTGGAAAATTTCAAACAAAGAAAATAAAATAGTCTCTGTCACTCTATTAAAAAATTTTACAAAGAGTTTGACATTTTAGGGAGACAACATGAGTTTCTTATTCACTTGGAATTTCCTGAACCAAAAGCAGAGATAGAATTGGAAAATATTTTATAAAATTTGGAAAATATAAGGCATTCTTCCTAGAATAAGCTACTAAACAAGGCAACTATAGAGCAAAAGTGGGATTGTGTCCCTTCCTACGTTAACACAGAAAACTGACACTGCAGGGCCTACAATGGCCCCAAATTTCTTCAAAAATAATTGTGCTCCTATAGCCTTTCTCTGTGTAATAGACTCTTCCTGCCCTGTAGCAGCCTGCCCAGTCTGTTAACACCATAGGATTTGACCCTTTGAAGACTTTTCTTTTAAATGAGTTTGTCCTGTCTGTCCAGGTTTTAGCCAGTAAAGGTCAGATATAACTGGTAATAGTTTTGTCAATGTTTCCGTACCTAGGGACAAAAATCCTTATTTGCTCAGTATTTTCTCTCTAGTTTTACTTTACATTTTGAGGATTAAAAAAAACCTTTCTATATTTTTGCAAAGTGCACTAATGCTTTCCTCCTTTGATTTTGATACTTAACTTGCAAAAATGCAAGTTAACAGACCAGCTAAATATTTGCCCATTATTGTGCTGAATGGAATAAAGAACAAATCAACTAATCATATCTTGTCCTGATTAATTTTCCTTATCCTCATTCCTTCCCCAAACTTGTATGCACATGCACTTATACAGATTTTTTTTTTTTTTTTGCAAATTACCATGGATTGGAGTCCGTCTTGCATTTAGTTTTTATTTGTGAAGGAAAGTTGTGCACTGGTGTGATGCTAAACCTATAGCTGATCTATTCTTTGGAATCAAGTTGGTCAAAATCTCAGAATGGAAACATGAAAATATAGTAACATTTAAATATGAAAACTGTGTTTCCATCACTGGTACATACTACCTTACTCTCTGAATATGTATACGTCATCCCTTTTAAAAACTCCTTTCCCTATGGATTGTATAGGTTTCAACCCTATAAGATGAAACATCCCTTTTTGTAAAATATATTTTATAACAGTCCCATTAGTATGCCCAAAGGAAATAATTGGCTGAATAAAGACTGAATTAAAGGACAGTAATTAATTATAAAACCATTTATATAATGATCATCAGTGATTCTTTTTCCAATATATAAATAAGCAGGCTCTATATTGCTATAGATAAATGTAGTACCTGTGCCTGGAACCACCAGGAATAGACTGCTACAAATGGTGACTAATGCAACTATGCAGTATTAATGATTAAAATGCCATGAACACTATCGCTAATGGTAATGGTGTTTTCTTATGTGATTAATGACTTTTGGTAAAATTCTGAGTTAAAAAATAGTTTTTCCCTTTGATTTATTTTCACAGTGGTTGCATTCTTGAAAAATTCCATGTATATTTAAAATATGAAAAAATACTTTGCATTTATATGTAAAATAGACCTAAGGTTCTAAATTCACATAATTATAAATAGGTTCTTACCTACTTTTCAAAAGCTGTACAAGCATGAAACAATTATTTTTATTTATTTATTTATTTTTTACTATTCTGCATGTCCCCAGGGGGTCTAGCGTCCTTGGTGCATCTCTCCTTTCCATAGGAAGGTCGAAAATGTTTTCACATATTTCCTGTATGTATTCTAGAGGGTGGTAGTTCACCAATAGAGAAAAAGTGCAGATGGGGATTGTATTTTTAGATGAAAGTGACAGAAACTAGGACAGACTATTTAATCAAGTAGAGGATTTTGGTTTTTCATGTGATGAAGTATGAAAGAATGCAGTCTAAAGAAATAAAGTGGCTTTATGATGTCATTAACATCCCAGACCCCTTCTGTCTTTTTGCTCTTTCACTCACAGTGTCTTACATCCTCACTCTCACGTTTGTCAGTTCCTGGCTGCAAGATGATGCTGTCAATACTTCCAGCCTTACATCCATATTCCAGGGAAAATAATAAGAAGAAAAAAGTGTAGGGTAGGAAAAATAATTTCCCTTTATCCTTCTAGGGTCTTGGCTGACTCCCCACTCTAATATAAGACAGGTCAACAGGAGAAAAACAAACATAGCTTTAGTAACATGTATACTTCCTGTATTCTTGGGAGAGACTCAGGAAAACTGAGCAGCTCTCTGAAGTGGCCCAAGCCATCACCTTAAATGCCATCTCCATCTAAAAACAAAAGAAGATATTGGGGGGGGCCAGTTATGAGAGCTCACCAGGAAAAGCACAATAAATATGAATAATATTGTTATGCAGATTTAAGTTTTTTGTCTTCCCCACTGATTAGAGCTCCTAGGAATTTAGTCCTATTCCTCTTCCTGATCCAGAGAGTGTTAAACACTTACAAATACAGATTTTCCTTAGAAACATAAATGTCTCTTTCAGAAGGGTAACTTCTACTCCAGTCATGATATTCCTTTGTCTGTTGTTTCATAAAAACAATCAGTTCAAGATAATCCTTATGCCAAGGAAGCATATTTGGAGATGGCATTTTCTGTTCCCTTTCAAAGGCAAGAATAAGAAAGAGGCAGCATATCTCAATGAAGACACAGGAGAAAAAAAAAAAAAAAGAGAGAGATAGAAGGGGGCAGTAGCTATATCAAGAAACATAACTTTGCTGGAATCCCATGCATTCTTCCTCTCACATGTCACAAGGCCCCTGCTGGCTTCTGGGGAGCCTAGAAATGAGGTTGTTTTAGCTATACACACTGCTACCACCAAACAAAGATAGAATTTTATAAAAAAGGAAGAAGGGCAGAACGGGTATTGGGGAAGTGGCAAGCAATACCTGCCTCTCTTGCGATCAGGCAGAAAATCCAAAAAAAACATTTTTTTTCAAAAATCTGCTTCTATAGATTTGCCATTGATTTCTAAATATCCTAGATGAGATTTTTAGCTCATTGAGGTATAAATTTCAGGATGGTTTTTGAAAGTGATCACATATTGACCTAATATTTTCAGTAATCATCTTTCCTATCTTCCATCTATAGTATCCCATGCAGGTAAATTTATTTTCTTATTTTCCAAATAAAGTCATTAGTACATGATAACATTTTGCCCAAAGCTGTCATAAAATTGAGACATAATTTTCTCAGAAAACAAGACTAGGCTAAGATAAAACAGAGGAGTTATTTTGTGAACCATACATTTTGACCCAGAAGAGCTGTTTCACACCCTTCCTCCTGGTAGCAAACAATGAGGGAAACAAATGCTTACCAACCATCTGCCCATTAAAACCTGTTGAATCATTGGGAAATTGGAAGTGCTGCCTCTATTTGTTTGTTGTTAAGTCTCAAATTTAAAAAAAAAGTTCAAACTATGTAAGTAGGGTTGATTTAACACTAAGATGAAACAAAAACAAATAAACCCAGAGCAAGCTGCTTCACAAAAGCCACAGCACAGCAAAACGAGCTATAAAGTTCTTCACAAGACTTCAAGGGAAAAACTGTGTTTATTCAGAAATGAGATATTCCAGGGATTTTTTTTATAACAGCTTTATGGAAATATAATTCACATACTATAAAATCCACCCTTTAAAAATGTACAATTTATCAGATTTTGGTATATTCACATAGCTGTGCAACCATCACCATTATCTAATTTTAGATATTTTCATCATCCCTCAAAGAAACTCCATATCCATTAACAGTCATTCCCTATTCCTCCCTTCCCACAGCCTTCAGCAACAACTAGTCTAAGTTCTGTCTCTATGAATTTGCCTGTTGTGGCATTTAATATAAATGTAACTGTACTATACGTGGCCTTTAGTGTCTGACTTCTTTCCTTTAGCACAATGTTTTTGTAGGGAAGAAAAAAGTTTTTCTCTACCCATCTACATTCTTTTGCTGGTCTATTAATTAAATTGATTTATGACAGATTAACAGGAGAAAAACAAAATCAATTTTGCATGTATGAGAGCCCCACAAAGACAATGAGAGGCTCTCCAACAGTCAGGCAAATGAGGCTTATATACATCCCAAGCTAAGGAAAAGGGGTCAGAGTCTGGGGCTCCAGTGGTGTAGAGGACAATTCACAGGAAGATGGGAAGGGCAAATGTCTGGTAAACAAATGTTTACCATGCGGAGACAATGGGACACAGAGAGGGCTTTGAACAAACCCTGCCAAGCTCCCCAGCTTACCATACTTAGCCCATCTTCTTTGCAGTTATCCCTAGTAACAGCTCTCTTCTTGGACCAGACCCTCTGTCTGTCTAAATCATTTGATATAGTAGAGGGGAAAGTAAAATTCTCTTCCTGTCTTGGGCCTCCATCTATTTAGCTTAGAATGATCCACATGCCAAAGTGACACTTTTTGGGGGATTCTCATTCTGAATCCCTCCAGTCCTATCTTTGAAACTCCTCGAGAAATTTCAAAGCCTAGAAGCTGAGTTGGTAGGTTATTCCATCTCACTGAACTAAAATCTTAGTTCTGAGAATAAGTAAGTTCAGTTAAATAGTTGTGTCTCATTTCAGGGGGCAGTCATGCATGTGGGCTCCCAGAGTTAGACCTAGCGCACAAGCAATCAGTGCATAATAGGAGACGTTTCTATGAAATCAAAAGAAAACAAAAGTTAATATTTGAGCATATTATAATTCCAGTTTCTGAGTTCTGAAGGCAGCCAGTTGCGAGGATTTCTAGATGTCTGGCTCGAAGCATCTTCAGATGAAGTGAGGGCAAACAGTGGCAATCTGATAGATTTTTCCTGGTTTGGAGTTTGAAGATCTCTGCTGATCTCTCTTAGTGGCCCACACAGCAACAGACATTAAGATTGTCTATAGGGAGTTCCCATCATGGCTCAGCAGTAATGAACCCAACTACAATCCATGAGGATGTGGGTTCGATCCCTGGCCTCACTCAGTGGGTTAAGGGTCTGGCGTTGCCATGAGCTTTGGTATAGGTCGCAGACACATCTCGGATCTGGTGTTGCTGTGGCTGTGGTGTAGGCTGGCAGCTATTTCAACCCCTAGCCTGGGGACTTCCGTATGCCATGGGTGTGGCCCTAAAAAAAAGCAACTCATGAGCTGTTATCATGATTTCCCTGAAATTTATAGCATATTTTCCACCTTTAGCTGGTATGCCTTGGGGAAAAGATAATTTTAATTCTCATTGATTCTAAGTCTAAAGGGTGGGAGGAAATTGAAATGTTTGGAGAATTGTAGCAAAATACTGGAATAAACTGAAAGAATCAAGATTTAGTCCATTTGTAGCCAACAAGCACATGAAAAAATGCTCAACATCACTGATTATTAGAGAAATGCAAATCAAAACTACTGTGAGGTACCACCTCACACCAGTCAGAATGACCATCATTAATAAGTCCACAAATAACAAATGTTGGAGAGGGTTGGAGAAAAGGGAACCCTCCTGCACTGTTGACGGGAATGTAAATTGGTACCACTGCTATAGAAAACAGTGTGGAGGTACCTCAGAAAACTAAATATAGAACTACCATATGACCTAGCAATCCCATACTTGGGCATATATTGGGACAAAACTTTCCCTGAAAAAGATATATGCACCCCTATGTTCATTGCAGCACTGTTAACAATAGCCAAGACATGGAAACAACCTAAATGTCCATCAACAGATGAATAGATTAAATGTCTATATTAAAATGTTATTGTTTACATATACGTATCTATGGTAATAAATTAAGATAAATTCTCAAATTCAAAAAAAATATTTTGTCCGTTTAGCAGATAGAAAACAAAACCTCAAAGACAGTTTGATATCCACAAAGGTGTATAATTTTTTTCTCTACAATCACCCCATTTTTATCAAAGATAACCACAATAATATTAGTTTGTTTACAAATTAAGTCTAGTTTCTAAAAACTTGGTCTGATTATGTACATAAGTATAGCAAGAATAGTTATTGACCATATAGACTCTTTTTAAGTTTGATTTGCTGGAAATTTTCATAAGGAATCTCAGACTGGACTCTTAAAAGTCTCTTGAGGCTTAGAAGCCAAGCCAAGCATTCACCACCATCAAACTTTGCCTACAATACCTACAGATATGGGAGACTTCCTCTCTTCTTCTGGTCCCCAAAATGTACTGAGGCTCCTGTACCTGCCTAGAAGTGACCTTCCTTCCTCACCTGGTAAAGCTGCTAGGAAGGCTGAAAGCATGGTGCCAGGCTGGTTTTCCAAAGAGCTTTATGGGCTTCATAAAGTCAATCTTAGTTCTTAAAGCTGTCTGGACATATCTGAGTTTATGCACATGTTTTTCAAATATGATATGCCAGTCATATGTAACCAGTGTTTCTGATTGTGTCCCATTACAAGATAAACGGATTCTTACTGAACTTATTAAAATAACTCTATTGCCATTAAAATAAGAATACTCATTGAGAATTTCTGAATTCTGGAATAATCAGGGAGAAAAAGATAAATGTTTCATCTTTGTTCATAAAGGTATATCTCATAAAGTTGTTCTAAGTTATAGGTAGTGTTTTAAGCAAAAAAGTCATAAAAATTATAATCATCATCATCATCGCTGTACTCAGTTGTATATAATTAATTCTTGTTGATTTTGAATCCAGTTTTTCCATTAGTTCTAGAAATCCTTACCCAGTGTGGTTGTATTATCTTAAAAGTTATCAAAACCTGTATTCTAGGGTACTTTCCATTAATCTCCTTGAAAATGAAGTAGTTTCACAAATACTTCTTCAAAAACATGAGTAAAACAATAATTCTCTGTAAATGATGAAGACTTCAAAATGGCCATGGAGGGAGTTCTCCTTGTGGCTCAGTGGGTTACAAACCCAACTAGTATCCATGAAGATGCAGGTTCAATCCCTGGCCTCGTTCAGTGGATTAAGGATCTGTGTGTGAGCTGTGGTGTAGGTCGCAGATGTAGCTTGGATCCCATGTTGCTGTGGCTGTGTGGCCCTAAAAAGCAAAAAAAAAAAAAAAAAAAAAAAAGCCATGGTTAAAGATCTGATTAGAGTTCATTACAATGCAATTGTCAAGGAAGTTTGATTGTTTCTGTGATACACAACATTTCAAGATAATGATCAGAATTATGACTGATAATATTATACCGAGATATATCTGAATTTTAGGAATTTCACACAATTTATGGAGCTTATCAAATACAATATAAAAAAGCTTAGTATTACTACTTGTTTGAGAATGCTTCTCTTGTAATTTAATATATCATATAAGCCTAGTTATTTTAGCTTCTCCCTCTAGAAAATCCCAAAGTTAATTCTGGGTCAAAAAGACTTTATTTAGAATTTGATTTTGGTGAAGTTTGTCAAAAATTTAAAAGGTCATAGACACTTGACTGAATAAGATCACAGGTCTTTATGAAACAATACTTAATTATCTACTTAACCAAAGTAATAAAATATTTTAAAGGTGAATACAGAGGCTATGTAGTTTTGAGCAAAACGTAGTTCTTTTAAGAGAGGACTCCGTTTGAAGTATTCAAAGACCTGATGAAGACAGTGTGAAGCACAGTAGGTAAGACACAAAATCTTTTCTTTCCAAGTGGATTTCATAAAAGGTGAAGAAAAATCTTTGTTTAAGTTTCTTATTATGGGCAAATCAGCAATCTAAGAAAAATTTTCTTTTAGCAGATGAAAGAAAATTGAGTTCTAGTTTTACATAACTCTAGCATTGGTATTAAAGCTTAATTTTAAAAACCTTATAATGGTAATTCACGTTTCAGCCAACTTGACCCTCCTCTCTCTCTCACTTTCTCCTTCTGTCTCTTTCTTCATAGTTTGTCCTCCGTTCCCTTTTTTTCCTTTCTAAAATAACCACTTATATTTTAGGACAAAATCAGTTTCATTTTGCTCAAGAAAAAAAACATCTCTGTACCTCAAACCTTTTCTAACTAAAAGCAGTTTACTTTCCTTGCATACAGAGTTGTTCCCCTTATTATTTCTAGTAGTTTCAGTTACATGTATTAATTAGAATTTTTACCCTTAGAGACCTATGTCCAGTGAACACTTAGAAATAAGCAATTATGAACTGTCTGTTATACCACTTTTTTTATTTGGCCACATTGTGGCATAGGGAAGTTCCTGGGCCAGAGATCAATCCTGCACCACAGCAGCAACCCTAGCCACTTCAGTGATAATACTGGATCCTTAA
This sequence comes from Catagonus wagneri, assembly GCA_004024745.2. Taxonomy (NCBI): domain Eukaryota; kingdom Metazoa; phylum Chordata; class Mammalia; order Artiodactyla; family Tayassuidae; genus Catagonus; species Catagonus wagneri. The sequence continues at coordinate 15,271,242 of PVHT020000193.1, forward strand.
TTCGCTGTGCCAAAGTGGGGATTCCCACCATTCCTTAGATTCACAGATTTTGAATACATTTCATAATTTCTAGAAACATCCTTCTTCATAGTGCAGTCTTTCAATAAAGCATAAAATATGTTTACTAAGAGACCTACATTTAACCTTAGTTCTGTAATAGGAAGTGAAAAGTAGATAAACCTATGTTCAGAAATTAATGTTTCACTATTTTATCTTATTTGGAAATGATCTAGATATCCAATAAAATTTTGTCATTTAATTTAACTTAGCAAGACTGTTAATGGTGGAAGTCACCAAAGAGATTTGGGTGACTATATTTAATTTGATATACAATAAAACAAACTTTATTAAATAGTTCATCTAAGAACTTTTATCTCACGTCTGTTTAATTAATTTGTTCCTTATAATCATATTTAGATTACTCATGAAAATTTTATGGGACATTAAAGCATTAGCCATCATCTTAAGTTTTTGTCGTTATTGTTGACAAATTTTGTAGCAGAAACGACATAAGCTTATTCGACTCTTAGTAAACCAAGAAAGAATGAAAGTATACTCAATGTCAGTTATTCTAAGGGTATGTCTGTATTAATTAAGTAAGCAAACTTAAACTAGCCTTAACACCATTTTCCCAGTTCATGTGATCCTGGAAAGCATTTGAATTAATTTCTATTATATTTTTGAGAATATATTCTGTTCTATTCTATATATATTTCTATTATTTTGTGAACACTCAATGTATATAAGTACTCTTTGTTTAAGCCAATTAAACAGAGCTGTTGTACAAGTTAATTTTAGTAATGTCATCTAGAAATAGAAAATACCACATATCTATCTGCGTGCATGCACGTGGGTGCACATACGCACATACGCACACACATACACACGAACACACAGATAGATCCAGAGACCTTATAGCTTTTGTTTTAAAATTTTAGCCATGAGATGGGTATGATAATGTAAAATTCATTAGTTTATAAAATAAATTTAGCTCAGTAGATTTTGCGCAAAGAAGTTTTATAGCAGTTTGTATTTTTTAAAAGCCTCTTCTCTATTTTTTTGTTATATATTTTTACAAAGGCTTTAGAAGGTTAATCTTTACTCCTGGGTACATAGTTTCATTTTAACTTAGTGGAGGAGGTCGATCAGCTTCCAGTCTGATCAATCTCCAGCCACAGAGCTATTAAAACAGTTCTTTTAAATATCTTGACAGTTTTCAGCTGGGATGAACAGCAAACAGCTCCAGTATTAAATGCAATATGCCTTTGTAAAGTCTGTGTATAGTTTTAACAGTTTAACAAAGTTCTTTCTGGGTACATAATTTAACCTTGGACTGATTCACCATAAAGGGGAAAAAAATCCTCGTTATTAGGCCCTGAATAGTGGCCTTTAGCCAATCATTTATAAGAAGACCTAGGAGAAATTCTGATTATCTGTTTCCTCTGTGAGGGAGGTATGTTTAGGGGGTCATCTGACCTGTCTGAAAACTACAGTATAACCCTGGGTGGGAAGAACCCCCTTCGCAGCCAAATATAGTCCCTATAAGTGGCTTCTGAAAGACATCCCTCTTTAAATTTGGTAGGCTCCTCTGAACATGGGCATAAAATGGCTTTATAATTTAAAAGATGTACTGCCATCCAGGCAACAACAATTCTTTTCAGTGGGAGTCCAATTTACATTTGCAAAGGATACTACATAGGAAGTCCTGAGACTGGCAGGGATTGGTTATAGAACCAATCAAGATGAGCCTTTTATCAGAGCCTCACTGTCCATCCCAGATGCTTCTGTTGAATTCATTTGCTGGCTTTTAGTATTTGCATGAGTAACTGTATATCCTGGGCTTAGAGATCAGGCTGAAGTGCTCTCTGTGAATTTTGTAGGGAAAAGGAAGCTAAAACAGGCATCTGGGTATTTAAGGGATTTTCTACAGAAGTTGGAGGAGTTTTGTGAGCTAAGGGAATTTGTTGAGGAGAGAGAGCTGGATTTTAAAGAAGCAAGTTTATGTTGAATGGGGACTTTCAATTTTGTTCTGAGTCTAATTTCTGTTCTTTCATCTTGTTAAGGGAGTCCCTAAGGCTAGTTGTTACATTCCTTTCGGTCTCTTTTTTAACTTGGTCTTTCTGTAGGTACCAGTAAGACAATTGCTTAGAATGAGAGCTGTTTAAATTTTTTTCTTTCAGATATAGCCAATTCAAAGGATCCATTGTTTGGCCGTTGATGACTAGGATCTTATATTAATTTCAGCAGCAACTCAAACCAGTAGGCCTTGTTATGGCTTACTCAGGGATGCAAGAGGTATCTCACAAGAGAGTACAAAGGATGGCAAAGCCCTCCCAAGACCCAGAAAGTTTACTGCCAGGGTTAGTCTAAGAAACCAAAGCTCTTCGTTGTCACAGGTGGTATGAATGGTGTAGTGAAAATTGGTGTATCCTGTTTCCCATGGGAATGTGGATGCCTTCAGCCACAGACTCATTCATCTGTGATATCTGGTAGGTGCTACTGTATTTTTCCAGCACATAGGAGACAAGATTGAGATGCCCCTTATACTCCAGGACCCCTTATGACAAACTCCCCTGAGAGCTGGCACAGTTGGACAAAGATAGTACAGCTTGTGACTTTGTGTCTCAGAACCCTGGTCTTTTTGACTGGCCACCGAGATGTATGCTGGTACATGCACCTCTAGTTGGCAGAGACCAGAGAGAATATTCTCACTAGTCATAAAGCCAAGCTCTCAAGACAGGCCGATACCAAAAAATTCCCTCTAGTTTTTCTTGTATGCACATTAACAACTTTAGCTAAATCTTGGGTCTCTCAGAGCCAAACTAATACCTAAGAGTCATATGGCACTGGGTTCGAGATTGTGAGGTGTTTTATAGAGTGACCTGATGCATGGGAATTTTCTTGTGGTTGGCAGGTGAACTTGTGTTAATCTAATACATTCTGTGACCAACTTATGTGTAACACAGGAGTCTTGGGGTTAGGTGGTGAGTGCTCTGAAAGCTCTTAAGTGCTCAAGCTATGTCCACCACTTTTTCAGCCTTGATTTTCAAGGTGTCCTTTAGCAACAGCCTTTATCTCACATGCACATTAACCCACAGCAAAATTTGTCTAGACAGACACCAGTGTGGTGAGATCTATAAATTAAGTGGCTTGAACAGTGAGCATAGGGCCTATGTGTTCTACCCTATGGTTTTGTTCTTAAGACAAACAACACAACAGAAAGAAACAAACAAAAACAGTGACCATCTTTTTTCCTGGGAGGAAAAAGATCAATAAAAGAACCAAGCATTCAAGAGTACTCATAACAAATCTTTTCCAGGCTTGCTATACTCAAGGAACTAAGTTCACAAATATTTTTTTCCTGCTAATTTAAATTTGGAAAAGGACTCTCCCCACTCTCTCTTCCACCAACCACCAACCCTGCAGATGGAGATGTGGAAGACCAATGTGGTAAGAATTCTTACCTTTTGCCAGCTTTTTGTCAGAGATCTCAGGATCTCTCAGCTGCAGAAGCCCTGGAGCGAGCAGCGTCCAGCCAGTAAAGTTTGTCCCTTCGTGGTTGCCAACTGTGCCAGGAATATTTTCCTCTGCCCTTCTAGGTTCTTTTAGCTGGTCTATTAAGTAAACTGACATAAGACAGAGTGACAGGAGGAAAATTTAATTACACATATGGGAAGCCTGTAAAGACAGTGCAAGGCTCCCTGACAGCCAAGCAGTTGAGGCTTATATGCCATCCTGCGCTAAGGAGATGGAGGTAGGGGGCTGGGACTTCAAAGGGGTGGAAGATGAATCACAGGAAGGTGGAAAGAACAAATGTTTGGTAAACAAATATTTGTTATGCAATGCAGAGAGTAGGGTGCAGAGGGGGTTTTGAGGACTTGCAACAAACATCTGCCAAGCTGCCCTAGCTTGCTGCACGTAGCCCATACTCTTTGTTGCTATGGCTGGTGCCAGTTCTCTTTAGAGGCCAGGCCCTCTATCTAAATTCATTCAGGCAGTTGAGCGGGAATTAAAAAGTTCTTCCTGAGTTTTGAGCCATGATTGTCCTCAGTTCAAAAGAATCCATATGCCAAAGTGGCAAATTATGGCGAAGGCTCATTCTGAACTCTTTCATTTTTAAGGTCTGTTCGTGTTGTGGAATATATCAGTACTTCATTACTTTTAATTTAATTGCTAATAAAATTCCATTGCATGAATTTACCAAATTATTTTTATTTTTTTATCAGTTAATGAGCAATTTTTTTTTTTACACTTGGGGGCCCTAGTAAACTTTTTATATGTTGCGAAGGACCATATGTGTGTCTTTGTCCTATGATAGAATAAAAGTCATTCTTATAGTGGTCGTGCCTTTTTTGTCAAGAGATGGAAATTAAAAAGTGTGTTCTATTCTTTTCATCAAGAAAATATTTTGGGGTATGCATGTTTTTAATTATTTAGAATTATAAAGACATGATGGAAGGATGTTCTACTTATTTTTGCTGTATAAAAGTTAACCCCGATATTTAGCACTTTAAAAAATTATTATATGCATGGATACTGTGGGTCATGAATTCAGCTAGGACACAGCAGGAATGGCTTTTCTTTCCTCTATGCTGTCTGGAACTTCATCTCCAAAGACCTGAAAGTTAATTTTGATTCAGTGGCTGGGGGCTAGAATTCTGAGGGCCTACATATGACCTTGCTATATTATCTGGCTTCCTCCTAGCACGGTGGTCTCAGAGTAGTCTGACTTATTATAGGTAGCCCTGAATTTCAAGCAGTCGGTATTCCAACAGACAAGGTAGTAGCTACAATGTCTTATTGTCTTTTGTCTTTTTAGGGCCACACTTGTGGCATATGGAAATTCTCAGGCTAGGAGTTGAATCAGAGCTGTAGCTGCCAGCCTGCACCACAACCACAACAATGCCAGATCTGAGCTGTGTCTGCAGCCTACACCACAGGTCACAGCAACACCGGATTCTTAACCCACTGAGCAAGGCCAGGGATCGAACCCACCTCCTCATGGATACTAGTTGGGTTCAGCCAACACAGGAACTCCTACATGATCTTTTATGGCTCAGTCTTGAAAGTGACAGAGCATTACTTGTGCCACCCTCTTTTGAGGCAGTTATAAACTCACCCATACTCAAGAAGAAAGAACATTAGCCCTACCTCTCAGTGGTAAGAGTGTCAGAGTTTGGGGCCATGTTTTAAAACCATCACACCATGAATTGTATGCTTTGTGATGGGTGAAGTTTTACATCTTCCAAGTATATAATTAAAAATGATTAAACCCAAAATCAAGATATAAAGTGAATGCATTCATTTACCAGCTTGCCAGAGAAGGTGCATATACATCAGATTCAGTAAAACAAAGTAAAAATACCTCGAAACCAAATAAAATTGATGGTGTTAATAATTTTAACAGAAACTTGGCTCAATTAGAGTTACTGAATTTGAGCCAAAACTTTGGGCACCAAGGTTCATGGAAGCCCAAACTGAAGAGGAAACATGCAGTATATACCATTTATTATCTAATGATAAAAAAAAAAACATCAAATCTTCACAAAAGCGAACTCTTGTCTTTCATGGAGTTCTATATGGACTTTCTCATGTGGAAGTTTGGTTATGTAAGAGTCATAATGAATGGAATAATCAGCAACACTTTTAAAGCATTTACTATGTCCAGGTATCATTTATAACTACTTACATATCCATATATTTAATTCTCACAAGAACTGTCTGAAGTAGCTACTGTCATTATTCACATTTTACATCTGGAAAAATTAAGGTACAGTGATGCTAAGAAACTTGCCCATGGTCACACAACTAGTTAAGTGTCAGAATTTGAACTGGCATTCAGGCTTCAAAGTCAATGCTAAACATTTTTATACTATATTGCTTCTAGGCAATTTTTAATGACACCAGTAACAGTATTTATAAACAAAACATAAAAGTTCTTCATTGCTCATGATTTTTCTAACCTTTGATTAAAAGCCAAGGTTATAACTGGATTTTCCTAAGTGAGAATGCATCTAGAGCAAACAATGATAATTCAGGCCTCCGAAGTTGCCATTCTGGCTCTCATTCCTTTTGCTGTCAAACTTCTCTGTAGATAATGTCTACTTATGTTTCCTTACCTACTTAGCTAACATTTATGTCTTTATTCCATAAAATTTGTTTAACTCCTCTGGACCTTTAGGCCAAATCAAGTAAAATTTTTTCACTCAAGGCCCTATGGATTTTTGGCAGGTTTAATAAACTTAACCACCATCTTTGTCAATTCATTTAAATAGTTTGTATATATATATTATATACAATGTAATATATATATAATGTATATATATTTACACACACACACACACACACACACACACAACCCAGTCCCCAGTCTCTGATCTCATTAATCTTGAAATATTATAGGTCATAGGACACAGAAGATATAATACAAACAGGAATACATTGTGATTTTGGAGTTCCCTTGTGGCATAGTGGGTTAAGGATCTGGCATTGTCACTTCTGTGGCTCAGTATGGTGCTGTGGCATGGGTTTGATCCCTGGAACTTCCACATGCCATGGGCGTGGCCAAAAAGGGGAATAAATTGTGATTTTTACAAGGGTAGAAAAAACATGCAGCTTATTTAGATGGAGAGAAAAATTATGAATAGTTTCATGAAGAACCTGGAATGTGGAATAGGCATTAACTATGGTTAAGAACTAATATTGACTGGCAATCGCAGGTTGCTTTGTTGGTAAAAATCCCATTCATCCAATGAAATGAATTTTAAAGATGCTCCAAAGAGTTTTGTTTTTCCCCTGAAGTTTCTAGTCCAAAGTGACTTCCTCATATGTCACTTTTGCTTTTCTGATATACCACTTATGCCATGTGGCCAAGTATTAAGAATTTAGAAAAAAAATCCTTGAGGGCTAGAACTGTGCCTTGCCTGTATTTATACTGATCACAGAGCATAGCACAATCTGCATATAATAAAAACCTAATAAATTATCTTCAATATAGTCAAATATAGTGAGAGAAAGCAAACATGGACAAGAGAAAATGGTTGTCTCCCTTAGAGCCTGGAAGTGACCAAAATATTTCAGCAATAATTTAGAACAAGTAGATTAAATACAAAATAATTCTATTAACATTTTAAAATGTCAAATTCTACCTAATTTCATATTCTTGAGATATGGAAAGCATTCTTGGTTTTTAAAACTAAATAAAGAGTAGGAAAATCCCTCTTGCCCATGCTTTATTTATAATCTATTGAGTTTCATGATTTAGGATGCCATTGAGTGACCCCCCATGGGCCCATAAACTTCCATTATTTGTATTTTAAAATTAAATTATGTGAGACTTTAGTTTTCTGAATACCTATCTTGTTCTTTAAGAAATGGGATTGGGTGTCTCATGGAAAAATTATATTAAAAATGCCAATAACAATATATTCTTCATGGATTCTCAGTGAGGATTAATTAATCTGATTCTACTAACCCTGTATTGAATTATTGCCATAGATTCCATAATTCATATTAGAATAGGGATTCATGAGACAATAATACAGGTGTATTGCTGAGTGAATTAGCTCCAGTTTTGGTTTTAAATAAAAGTGTTGGTTATTTCATCACATCGCACATTTGGCTTCTATCTTACATGAACTGCCATTTGCAGTGTTAAAAATCCCATTTAATTTTGATATTATTTGTGCTTTCAGCATAGCATACTCTTAAAAAGAGTTTTTTTTTCTTTCTTTTTGCAAAGAGTTAAAGAATGTCATTTTAAAAATATTGTAAGCATAAACATTGAAATCAAAAGTGTCTTATCTGGTCAAAGTTAATCAAGAATGACTGTCATTTTTACCCCCAAGGAAATTGCTGGCTTTTTTTTCTGGGAATTGAATGTACTGTATCAACAATTATGTAAAAGCAGAACGCCAAATCGGTTACCATTAACTTGTATTATGTAGTGGCTCCAAATAAGAAAATTGATATAGCATTAAGAAATTCAGTAATTATGTATGTATGTACACACATACACCAGGGTGCACATATTCTTGTATGCTTTAAAAAGAAGGGCAATTTTCATAGAATGTCTTTGAAAGTCTGAGGCCATGAAAAAAATAAATTGATAGAAATGAATAATAGTCACAAAGCCTAAATTTTTGAGTAAATTTAACTCTATAGAAAAAAAAATAATCTTACTTCAGTAACAGAGGTGTTTTTCAGTGTGTCTTATTATTTACAGATATTTATAGCCTTTTAAAAATTTGGCAATGTTAATACTGGTAACTCACTGCAATAAAACAAAAGAGAAATTATATCCTAAGTTTATCATTTAAGTACTTGTAAAATTCCTGTTTTATTTAAATAAAAATTGTGAAATGATAGAAAAGACATTTGAGAATAGAATAATTATTTTAAATACTTACTATGAAATTTATGAATTGATAAGAAAAAAGTCTATGGAAACATTAGTAATGAGATGACTAAGCAATTAAAACTAAATGAAATACAGTTGTCTAAGATAGTCATAATTCAAGAATTTAAAATGACATTTCTCACTTATCAGATTGACAAGGGTGGAAAGCTTACTGAATCTACACTGGAGGCAAGAGTGTGAGGATCAAAGCCATCGTAGACTATGGAGTAGCACAAAATAAGGGCAGGCATTGCAATCAGCTTGGCATTATCTTTCATAATTAAAAGTATGACTCTTTTGCATAGCAATTCTACATCAAGGAATTTGTGTCTCATCTGTGTTTCACAAGGGTGAAAGTAGAGATGTACATGGATTTTTCACTGTAGCTGAGTAACAGGAAAATAAATAGGTAATCTAAATGAATATAGTTAGGTAGTAAATCCCTAGAAGGGACTTTTATATTACAGTTTAAAAAGAATGAGATAAATTGATATGAACAAACATTGAAATGTGGTAATTATGTAGTTTTAGTTGCTTTAATATACATATATATTCCAGTTTATTATATATATGCAAAAGGGTTCTATTTGTATAACACTGTCAATCAATCAATACTATGTGTTTGTGCAAAGAAGCTCAGAGCATGCCGGTTTTGTGTCTTAACAACCATCTTACGGTTTTACATATAGAGAGTGGAATTTGGTGGTGGTTTAATTTTTGCCTATGCATGCAAGGGATGGGTAGCATAGGAAATATTTTTCTTTTTTAATTTGCATGTACTATTTTACTTCAGAATTTTCCAGTTATATATATATATATATGTATATATATAAAATTTATAATTTGAAGACAAAGGAAGAATCCAGTGTTTTTTTTTTTTGGTATCATTTTGTTTTGCTTTTTATAAAATGGTTACAATACATAGTGACTGTGTTATCCTAGGTAAGAAATTTATTACTGTCAAATATTTGCTCATTCATTGATATATGTATTTATCTTTGTAGCACATGAATATTAAAAATATCTTTTAAAAATATCTTTTAGAATAATATCATGGGGGGGTTCTCCAGCTGCTGGGGGTGTCCCATCAGTATTGACTCCTTGAACAGAAGCCATTCAATCCTCTCAAAACACAAACTGAGAGTGAAAGCTTTCTTTTGTCCCTTATTTCCTTTCACTAAAAATAGCAATCTCATTTTTAAAACAACTGGAAGGTAACTGAAAATTTTCAGTGGTGCTAAATCACTGTCAGAAAAAAAAAATCTTTTTAAAAATTGGAAATAACTCAAGTAAAGCCATCTAAATCTGACCAGCAGAAGCAGATTCTGAGGAAAATGATGAACATCATCATGAGTGGCTATGCACAAATTCACTTACTCATTCTACAAACAAACTTTTGATGAGCTCCTACTGAGTCTCAGGGACTATAATCAATGCTTAAAATACCAAGATGAAAAAGGCCAATTTCTGCTCTCAAGGAAATGATAGTCTTTTTAGAAAAAAATAGATTTGTAAATAGGTAACTATGAGGAATAAAACAACAGTAAGATGCACAAGGAATGCTGATACAAAGGAGGAGAAATAAAACAACTGGGCAAGTTGGGCCAGGCTTCATGTGGCACTGTCTTGAAGGATGCATGGAAATATCATCCAGTGAGCTGCTTCCAAGTCAGTTGAACTCTCATCCTATTTCTTGCCCAACCTATGCTATGTTTTCAACCTTGTTTCTAAAGTGAAGGAAAAGATGATCATTGGGTAGAAAAAAGCAATAACAGCTCCAATGGTCTCTATAAGGTGATTGTAGTGTACTTGTTGAATCTAGTATATACTGTCCATATCCTCTTGGTGCTTCCATTCTGCCTGATGGTTTTCTAGTTGCATGCAACTAAGTACTTTGATGGATTTACCCACCATGGGGAAGACTAAAAATTCTAGAATATTGAGATCCCAACTGGTATCCTTTAGTTAATGGCAGAAGAGAATTGGATTATAAGTATCCTGACTTTTTGACGCTCAGTTAGAATAAGTGTGAATCATGCCTACAATATCCTCCAGAGGTCTCTGGTTGCAGTAAGCTCCAGTTGTCCATAGTCATGACTTTCTCATTAATGCTCCCTGTGTTGGCAATTCTGTATTCTCTTTCTTACTTCTCTTCTTCCCTGGTGATGATTCATATGATCACCATCATAATGGACAACATTAACTCAAATTCCTGTCCCAGGTATGATTCTGGGCAACCCAATTTAAGACTTTGGGCAGTGAACTGCAGATGAGGCATGAGAAATGAGACAAAAATCTCCCATCTCTCTGGCTTGGGAAACAGAGCTAGCTGGCTAGCCTGCACCAGTTAGTGAATACACATCGCCTTTCAGTGCTTAAGGGTGTTCTGTTCAGTAAAAATCCTGTCTAGCCAAGCCCTGAGAAGTATGACATGTTATTCTAATCTGAACTGCCTGTGGGGTGATGAGCCTGTGTGATAGCAGGCTTTAGTATCCTCATTCTGCTAGCTTGTTAGCCTCTCCATGTGCATCTGCAAGGCTTTGGCCATTCTTCAGTGTTGCCCATTCCAGGGTGCATCATTGTCCTTGCCGCAAGTCGCTAGCCACTGTCAGGTTTGGACTGCTGCTCGCCTCCCCTAGTTCTGCTCCTGAGCGCTTCTCTTAGAGTCTTTCACATCTCTATCAGCTACACTGCTGGCCCTTTGCTCCACACAGATGCTTGCCTTCAAAGCTGCAGAAGCTCAGCACTGTGCCCTGGGCCACTGTTAACATCCTGCATGTTGCTGTTTGGTGCTTGGCTTGGTGCCTTCAATGTACACGAAGCCACAGCTACACAACTATTTCATAGCTGTGAAATGGCAAGGGAAATTGCCCATGTTCAGTGTTAGACAGTCTTCTCCCCGCTCTCCAAAATTGCAACGTTCCTATGAAACATTTCCAAAACCAAAATGGCTCACGTAAAGCAAAGCAATTACCTTAGGATACGTCTTGCTAATGGATGCACAAAATAAATCACAGAGGTTCACAGACGGTTCAAAGCTATGGAGGCTTGATGCTGAGTTCCTGAATGTAGTTCCCAGGAAGGAGCTTGGCAGGGACCCACTCTCTGCTCAGGGTGTGTGCTGCCTCTGTAACCACTTGCTGCAAAACAAATGCTCAAAACCGTTTTTGCTTTTCACCTTCTTTGTAAAAGCAAAATCATCTTCAAATTTGTTTTGGTTAGTGAGAACAGGGACTATTGTAAGTCTCATAAAAGTGAAGTGCCGTAAAGCAAACTTTCAAAAAGTGAGAGGGACCTGTCCTCTGTTATAAGGGAATCACAGTAGAGTTGCTGGGGTCCAAAGAGTGGCGGTTTTAATAAAACTGATCTTTCAAGGTTCCAGAGAACACATTTCACACCAAAGTGGCTGAGTTTGTTATGGGTTCTGGTAACAGCTATCAAGATGTACTTTGGATTTCTTCTCTCTTCTAATAGTTAGGCCAAGACATTGATTTAGCTTAGTACATCCACATCTGTAGGATTAATTTTATCTCATCTTGTCCTTGAAATTATGCTTTTTTTGTAGCTCCACAAATTTCCAGGACAAGACTGTTCATATTATGTCTAATAATGGAGAGTTTTAAGTTATCAATTTTGTTTTTTATCGGGAAACCCTTAGGCCCCTATATAAATCAAATGTAAATAGATTCTGGAAGATAAGGATATTATTATTTGACTCACTCGCCAGATGCATCTAAGACTTTGGGGCAAACCAGAACCCGAATCTACCCTGACTCTTGGATAATTTATGCATGATCCAGCATCAGTTTTATCACAGAAATATAAAAGATTGTTATTTGTACTTGCGTGTTTTCCACAATTTAGCATATCTTATTATATTGACTTCTTGATTACTTGACTGAAGTTTATAAACAAACAGAAATCTAAAAACTGTCTCTTAGGGCCTAGAGAAACCATAATGATCAAAGAGTAGTTATATTGATGCCATAATGATAAGAAAAGAAGAGCTTAAGACATACATACTCTTAGGATAACTTATTTCTTGCCATCGATCCATTATAGGAGCACATGGATCATATTTTATAACATATTATTATGGAGAATTTCAAACATATAGAAAATTGTATAATGAACACCGTGTACCCCTCACCGACCTCCCACACTTATAGTAATTCCCATCTTGTCTCTTTTCTACACCTACATGCTGACTATATCTGTTTTGAAGCAAATCCCAGAAAGCATATCGCTTCCTCTGTAAACACCTCAGCTTGTATTTCTAAAAGAATTCTCCTTTAAAACATAATAACAATGCCACTGTCATACTCGGAAAATGTTATGTTTTCTTAATATCATAAAATACACAGTGCTTATGTTTCCCAGATTAAAGGCTAGAACAATACGAAGTTTTAAATAATTAATTGAGATGAACAAGACTGTACATTGAGATTTTACATGTAATTATTAAGTCTAGTTTAATCTATAGATTCCTCTTAAAAATTTCCTCTGTCTTTCTCTTTCTCCTATTGTTTTGAAGAAACAGCACATTTTATATAGATTTTTGTAGATTATATCTCCACGGTTTGTTTAAAATGTTTCTGTGTTCCTTGTGCTTCCTAAATGAGCACTTAGAACTAGAGGGCTGCTCATAGTCTGGTTTCTTTCTTTCTTTCTTTCTTTCTTTCTTTTTTCAGTATAACTTTGTAAATAGTGTTGTGTATGTTCATCGAAAATAATATAATGTTGGGTTGTCTCATTTTTATTATATGTGATGTCAGCAACCATTGATGATCTTTGTCTTGAGTAGTTGCTTTACTGTGGTTTGCAAAATAGTGATATTCTCTCACTTTTCATTTATTAGGTGGTGTATTCCTATAAATACAACTCTTATGCATTAGTAATTGGTTACCTTGTAGTATAGTCCATTTAAGAAAAGCAGAATGAATGTTTCTGTTTTTTCCAAAGAGAACAGTTTTCAAAATAATGAATTGGTTCCTTAGTCTCTTCCAAAGGTTACCAGTGGTGATTTTTTTCAATTTATTTTTGCTAGTTTGTTTTCGTATCACTATGAATGTATAGATTTAAATATATTTAAATATAACCAATATATTTCAGTCCTTTCTTTTGTTGTTATTCTTATCAATCCTCCTGTTTTTTCCAACTATATCCAATGGAAGACTCTTCACATTGGCTCCTGAGTCCTTTTCATATGAGACTAATAAACTTGGATAGGCCACACAGAACTTTGACTGTAGACTACTAATGGGTATCCCTGAGATATGGGTATAACAATTTTTTCTGGATTATTTTTTCATCTAAGACATTTTCTTAGTGACTAACACAAGGAGTTAACAAGGCAGCATAAAAGAAGTAAATAATCCTCATTTCTATATTTAGGCTAATCCAGTCAATCAGATCAGTAGTTATGGATAATTTATTATGTAGTTAACACTCAACAACACTTCGTGTGTAGTGGAAAAAGATGGAAGATTAGACTCCATCCTAAATCTAAACAAGTTTCCAATCTGATCAGAGACCTAGCTTCTGAAAACCTTGGATGCCTAGTGTTTGCATTAGCAACATTTTCACAACTATTGACTATTCAAATATAAAGACCATAATATGGAACCTCAGTTTCTCTTCTTATAATTAATTGATTTCAGAATAAAGAAGACAGATTATAGCCTTTGCAATATATGACCATAATTTATTTTCACTTATTTATATCCCCTTCCCATTTCTGTATTTTTGTATCATGTAATTGATTTTTTTGTGTGTAAACTCTCTTCACTTAGGATATAATTTCATTACGAAACTAAAAAATCCACAATATACATGCATGTATTAATGTGTATGCAGAATGTGTTTTCCTGTGCATATGTGTGTATAAATGTGGTCCAAAGGAGTGTGTATGACTGTCTTTGGCCTTCTGGGTTGTGTATATTTACACATGTTCTGGGGTTCCTGACTGTTTTTGTAGGCAGAAGGCATTTTTAGGTGTGGTGTAAACCCACAAAGGACCAGCCACATCTCAGGTCATCTCTGTTTCCTTCTAATTTTCCCCTGACTTAAACTAGTATCCTTCATGGTATCATATAAAAGTTTTCATTGGGTATAATTCATTTTGTCTTCTGGTGCTATTTTCCATGCTAACTCAATCATAATGGAACTGATGCCTGGCTTGTACTGTACTGATAGTGCCTTCAAGCATATGGAGCACAGGAAGTTAATTCCCATTTATTATCTAGCCAAATCCAACAACACTGTGAGACATTTTGGTTTAGTTCGAGCAACCACTTTACAAATATTTTAACTCTCCTATGTGAGTAGACATGTCTATAAAAATGTATATTGATTTACCCTATTTCTCCTTAATAGTGTTTTTCAACAAAGAACCTATCTCAAATTTCCCCATTGTTAAGATGTACATTGTTATAGAGTGGTGCTTCTCAAACTTAAGCAATAAACAGGCCAAATTAAAAGAGATAATGATCTACGACCCTTTTAATGTATTGTCGGATGTGGTTTGCTAGTATCTTGTTGAGGATTTTTGCATCCATGTTCATCAGTGAAATAGGCCTGTAATTTTCTTTTTTTGTGGTATCTTTGTCTGGTTTTAGTATCAGGGTGATGGTGGCCTCATAGTATGGGTTTGGTAGTTTCCCTTCCTCTGCAGTTTTTTGGAAGAGTTTCAGAAGGATAGGTATTAGCTCTTCTCTAAATGTTTGGTAGAATTTGCCTGTGAAGCCTTCTGGTCCTGGACTTTTGTTTGTTGGAAGATTTTTAGTCACAGTTCAATTTCAGAACTTGTGATCGGTCTGTTCATCTTTTCTATTTCATCTTGGTTTAGTCTTAGAAGATTGTACTTTTCTAAGAATGTGTCCATTTCTTCTAGGTTTTCCATTTTATTGGTTTATAGTTGCATATAGTAGCCTCCTATGATCCTTTGTATTTCTGTGATGTCTATTGTTACTTCTCCTTTTTCATTCCTAATTTTATTGATTTTAGTCCTCTCTTTTTTTCTTGATAAGTCTGGCTAGGGTTTATCAATTTCGTTGATCTTTTCAAAGAACCATCTTTTAGCTTCGTTGATCTTTTCTATGGTTTTCTTCATTTCTATTTCATTGATTTCTGCTCTGATCTTTATGATTTCTTTTCTTCTACTAACTTTAGGTCTTGTCTGTTCTTCTCTCTCTAGCTGCTTTAGATGTAAAGTTAGGTTGTTTATTTGAGCTTTTTCTTGATTCCTGAGGTAGGCTTGTATTGCTATAAACTTTCCTCTTAAAACTGCTTTTGCTGCATCCTATAGGTTTTGGAGTGTTGTATCTTTGTTGTCATTTGCTTCCAGGTATTTTTTAATTTCCTCTTTGATTTCTTCAGTGATCCTTTGGTTGTTTAGTAGCATGCTGTTTAGTCTCCATGTAATTGTGTTTTTTGCAGTTTCTTTCTTGTTGTTGATTTCTAGTCATATAGCTTTGTTGTCAGAAAGAAGCTTGATATGATTTCAATTTTCTTAAAGTTACTGAGGCTTGATTTGTAGCCCAGGATGTAATCAGTCTTAGAGAATGTTCCATGTGCACTTGAGAAGAATGTGTATTCTGTTGCTTGTGGATGGCATGTCCTATAAATATCAAGCATACCATAAAAACACCTTTATTAAATGGGTATTATATGCCAGTCACTATTACATACTTCAGCCATTTATAAAGTCAAATATTTCTCTGAGTGAGAAAAAAAGTCAATGAATATCTGCTTGTACAGACAAAGTAAAACAAAACCAAAAAAACATGCAACAAAAATGAAAAACCAAACCAAACCAAGCCCCAAAACTGCAATGAAATACACTTAAGCTTCAACAGAACTTTCTCAGAATGGCAGGCAATGTATATTTTCTTCTTCCATGTTATAGAGACTGAAAAATTTCTATAATTTACATGTATAATTTTTGAGAAAATATTGAAAAATACTATTTAGCAAATACATTGAGTCCAATCTTGTAGTACCTGAAGTGTGTTTTTGTGTGTGTATGTGCATGTGTATAATTTTTAAGTAAGCATTGCAATTAAAGGATTATGTTTCCTTTCTTGGCATGTTCATTGATTTTGTCTATGTGGCATGATATTTCGAGACCAAACAATAGATGGTAGATGTGGATCGGAAAGTTTCAGTTGTTTCTTTAATGGTCACCTTCCAGCCCCTGACAGAGATCTTTAATGAACCCAAAATACAAGTCTGTCAGTGCATTAGTGTAACCTAAGGTGAAACTGAAAACTCCCTATTCAGTAAAATAAATGAAAAAAACTTACATGGAGGTACAGGGCCAGAGGTTAAGTTAAAAGATTTGTAAAGATTGCCAAAATGGAGAAAAGGTAGCATCCTAATTCCTTTCAAATGTGATCTATATATTCAAGACTCACTGACTCTTGGTCAGTGGAAAAGGCACTTAGAATGAAAACAAGATCAAAACAGTTTGGAAATTATGAAGCTGTTTCCTAAATGAAGGGCCTTATACTTTTAACCAAGAAAAGCATCCATAGTAAGAGTCTGTTTCTCAGTCTTATTGCCATGCTAGAAATGGTCTGTTCTGTTAGTATTTAAGAGTAATCACCAATTGAATGCAGCACACACTGGAGAGTAGCATTTTTAGAAGATAATAGCACAAGTAAAAAAGAAGACGACATCGCTGCTCGCTAGCAATAGACGGGGCACATCATACTGTTTCTTTAAGATAATGGGGACGCTAATGTCTTGCTGCTGTTCTTGCAACATTATTTCCAGCCGTGAGCTAATACGACTACAAGAGGGCAAAACTGGTCCTGCTATTCAATAAAATTGTACTTATTCAAACCAACTCTGTGCGAGAAAGAAAAATCAAGCAGATGATTCAGTTATGGTTTCTCTCCTGGAGAGAGAATTCCAGTTCTGAAAATCACATGACCATGACACAGTTTGTTTCACTTTAATGTGACCAGAACGATCAGTCAATCAAACAAGCCACAACAAAACTGGGATAGGATGAGAAAATTACCTAGGTCTAGCAGCACTAAAAGGGCATTAAGACTTTGGTGCCAAGGCCAAATTGCCTGGTTTCAAATCATGTGCCTTCTACATTCTTCTGTACTTGGTACATACTCTCAGGTGAGTGGTTCATCTTCTCTGTGCCTCAGCTTACTTATCTGAGAAAAAGAGGATTTTAAGATTACCAGCCTTGGGGATTGCTTTGAAGATTCAATAAGTAAATTACTTACAACTGTGTCTGGCACATTACTGTAAGTTATTAGCTCAATAATATACTTTCCTCTTTTAGATTTACTAAAAGCGTTTAAAATTCATCAAATAAACATATTTGGAATAGATTAGTAAGAGTACTGTATACTTCATTAATTGTGCTGCCTTTTGACACATTAAAAACAAACCTGGAGTTCCCCTCATGGCACAGCAGAAACAAATCCGACTAGGAACCATGAGGTTGCAGGTTCGATCCCTGGCTTCACTCAGTGGGTTAAGGATCCATCCGCGTTGCGATGAGCTGTGGCGTAGGCGAGCAGCTGTAACTCCGATTAGACCCCTAGTCTGGGAGCTTCCATATGCCGCAGGTGCGGCCCTAAAAAAAAAATAATCTATCCCCCCCAAAAACACCCTCCTGTATGCCTGTTTTAAAACAGGTTTATGCATTTGTAATTTCTCAAAATAGTTTATTTATCTTAAATAATAGGCTTGTCATAATGTAGATTGCAATTATAATAGTGTAAATTCTGGTTTAAAAAGAGTTAAAGTAGAACATAGAAGTTAAGTGAATTAAGTAATAAATTAATCATTAAAATTCCAGTTCTGTGTGGAAATTACCCACCTCCAGGTTGAATTTATATGTTATTCAGGTTTAAAAAAAGAAAGAAAGAAAATAGAAAATACCTTTTCCAGTTCTGTTCTTAATAATTATTAACTGAATGAATGGACATTTTTTTCCTTAAAAGGTTGTAATCATATCTGACATTATTTGAGGGATCAAAATATCCCTTTTCTCAGGAGACCAGATTGCTAGACAATTTACAGATTAAATAAACTGAAGGATTCCTGTTAAGGTAATTGACAGTTCTCAGGTAGACCAAACAGTGGGAGGAATTTGTGTTAAGATATTAACATTTAAGTTACAATTAAGTTGGCAGGAATCCATGCACTGTCTGGAGACCCAGAGATTTTTTGTACAGGTAAGATTTTTCTTAGAACTTAAAGAAAATAATATTTGCAGTAGCAATTGATAAAGCATGAGTATATTGAAAAAAGAATTTACCTATATTCTTGCCCTTTGGTTTTCTTAAACTCTTGCTATAACATTGTGTTTTTATTTATCTTTAACAAACTTTGTTATGAAGCATAATATAAATGACAAAAATGCATACGTCGTAAATAACCACTACTTGGATCAAGAAATAGGAATTAATATGTTTGCTTTTTCCTGCAATTTATCTTCTCTCACCCTGAAATTCTACATTTCTATTGACATTAATGTAACTACATATTTCGGTTATCCTACTTTATATAATGGTTCCAGGATGACAGTTCTTGAATTTTTTATGAAACAGTAGAGATTAATAGTAATTTCAGCATTTATTTTATTATTATGTGTTTATAGACATCGGCTACCGCTTCTGATAATCAGGCTGCTCTCAATTACCTGTCTGAAGACAGCCTTTCTTTGCAGCTGTGTATTTTTAATCCCACCTGGAGCCTGCACCATCAGACGTTGAGTCTGCTGTATTTTTTCCACTGGCAAATCAGTTTTCTTTTTGAACTGCTTGTTTCTAGCCTTGGTTGCTGATGTGGATCTTTCATTCCTTCTTCCTTTTCAGTTGTGCTCTGGCTCTAAAAATTGTTTCTCACTGGCTCTCTGCTTTCATTTCATTCCTCCCCTGTTCCTAGGCCCTTAAATCATAATATCTTCCAGAGTTCCAGATGAAAGAATCAGGACTCTTCAGGGTCATAAGACTGTTGCAATAGTGATAGTGTTCTTTTCGGCCTCGTGGTTAATAGAGCTGGCTCTGGAATCAAACAAACCTACCCATGTCAAAAGTTTTCAGTACATTATCTCTTATGATATTTCTTTTCCTATACAAATGAAGCATGAAGGTATTGTGTAGGTCTACTTCATTTAATGCTGCTTATCAAGAGCTTGGCGCATATTAGGCCCTAAAATATTTGCTGCATAAATCAAGATAAAATTTAAAGGGAAAACATAATTCCTTAAACTAACATTAAATATGCTAGAGGAGACATTTTGGTTTTAAGAAATAAAAGGATGGGAGTTTATGGTAACTGTAATCTTATGATACAGATGCAAAAAAGAAAGAGAGAGAGAGAGAGAGAGAAGGAAATACTGTGTAATATTGGAAATGAGGCCCAAATACTGTCTTTATTGACACTGAAAGTATGTTTATCAGACTCAAATCTTGTGCTGTCCAGCTCTGGGAGACATAATTTAAATGAGAGGTTGAAAAACTGGAGCCTGTCTAGAAAACAACTTGTAATTTTAGGTGTATTAGTTGTCTTCAAATAATCAAAGAACAGTTTGGTGGAAAAGGAAGAAAGCATATTATTATTAGGCTGAGTGGAAAGGAAAGAGAGACAGATGACCACTCAGGATATAAACAAACAACATCCTGGATATACTAATTGAGACCTCAGTGTGCTAGGTCAGAGGGTATCAAATGAATAAATATCAGCACTGGGCTCCAGGAGTTCACTGCAGTGAGGGGTAGACATGGCTCCCCTGGAAATTTGGTGGTCTTCCTCTCCAAATTACAGCCCAGAACCCAGCTGTACCTGCATAATAATTTTATGCTCCCTGGTCTTAAACTTGCATTAAAAAAAGATGAATTCAACTTGCTATTTTTCTAGTTTAAACATTTAGCTGGATATTACTTACACAATTTTCAAAAGGATCAGTGACTCCTGAGTGAAGAAAAGTGTCCTACTTAGTGGAATCTATATGTTCCCTCCAAATTCTGTTCCCCCTCCCACATGAGTGGTTCTTTGAAAGGGGAGACTGTACGTGCAATAGAACTAGGTCTGAGGATAACGGTGGGGACTGGCCCAGGCACCGTGGGTGCCATTGAAGGGGAACTGGGAGGGTGAGGCAACAACAAACAAAAGTGGTAACAGTTAAATGTGGCCAAGGATAGAAAACGCTTCATCTGGAAGTGGTGAGTTCTCTTTCATTGGGGTGGAGAATAGAGACTTAATACCTACTTAAGGAATGCTTTGGAGAGGTTTGGGGCACACATTAGAAATTGGAGGATATTAGGGATTTTTACAATATTGTCACTTGAGGCTCATTGGTTTCTAGGTGTGTTTCACAGGCTATCTCTAGGGTGACAGTAAAGCCTGGTTGTCCACCACACCACTACTTTCATTCCTTTAGCTGAATAGCTCACTTTTCATGTTTCATAGTGGGCTTCTGTGTCACAGTCTATTGGAAGAAATCATGTACTTTCAACTCTATGTCCCTTGGTCCCTGTGTATTTCTCATAGGTCCTTGAAGCAATTTTATTGGTATTTGTAATGCTGGTTGAATATGTTGGGGTAAAGGGATCATATTGCACAAAATATGGTTTTCTGTCATGAGTCCACACAGAACTCAAACTCCAGAAGTGTTTTATTAATCTATTTCTTGATCGATATAATAAAATGGTGTTAAGCTTGATCCATTTCTAGCATGCTGACACAGTTGAGTTAGCAAATAACAATGAAAAAATGAAGATAAATCAGTAGGCATACTGACATGCCTTTGTATACAGCAAACAGTAAGAAGCAGATGGGCCAGCCTGAGTAACACATTGACAAGAGTTTCTGCAGCCAACTGGTGCTGCACCTGTTAACCGGGAAGGAGGTTAATGTAGGGGAACAGCTACTGTCTTTCCATATTTCTTACCTCAAAAAAGATGTTTTATTACATTCATTGCAACTTCTTGGCAATAAATTGAGGTTACAGCTTCTTTGTTGTTTCTACAGTTGCTTTTTCTCATACTAGCATATTGTCTTTGAAAATTCTATTTAATATGATAAAATGAACTCTTTGGTCAAGGCAGTATAAAGTTGTTTTTCTTAAATTTTGCCCCAGTTCATTGGTTTTAAAGATCTATAGTGAATCTTTCTATATTGATTTGCCTTTGTTTTTTTTTTTGTTTTCTCAAGCTTTTTATGAGTGGTGTCCAGTAATATCTTTCTTAGTGTTCCAAACAATTTAAAACCCTTAATTTTAACAATTCTAATTAATACTGCTATATATATCAATGATCATCTTTATATATATCTGATGTTGTCTGTGTTAATTTTTAAAAATTCTTGTACTTTCATCACTATTGTAGAGATGACCAAAATATTCCTAAGCCCTATTATAGACATATGTGATTTCCTTGGTAATTTTTTGCTAAATGAGTGGAAAATACAGAAATGGATATTTTTGTCCCTTTTACATCTTATATATCTTTTACAATGCTCATTTTACATTACATATTCGTTCATTTATGCTCATCTTAATAGTAGAAAATAATTTTTTAGTAAATTTTATTGGAGTATAGTTGACTTACAAAGTTGTGTTAGTTTCAGGTATACAACAAAGTGTAGCAGTCATATATATACATATATCCATTCCTTTTCAGATTCTTGTCTCATATAGGTTATTACACAGTAGTAAGTAAATTACCCTGTGCTATATACAGTAGGTTCTTGTTACCTATTTTATACCTAGTACTGTGTATATATCAACCCAACCTCCTAATTTATCCACCCTCCAATGTTTCCCCTTTGGTAACAAATAAGTTTGGTTTCAAAATCTTAATCTGTTTCTGTTTTGTGAATAAATTCTTTTGTATTATTTTTATTAGATTCCACATATTAGTGATCTCATATAATATTTGCCTTTCCCTGTCTGACTTATTTCACTTAGTATGATAACCTCTAGGTTTATCCATGTTGCTGTAAATGTCATTATTTCATTCTTTTTTATGAATGAGTAATATTCCATCGTATATATGTACCACATCTTCTTTATCTAGTCCTCTGTTGATGGACATTTAGGTTACTTCCAGGTGTTGGCTATTGTAAATAGTGCCACAATGAATACTTGGGTGCATGTATCTTTTCAAATTATGTTTTACTCCAGATAGATGCCCAGGAGGGGGATTGCTGGTTCATAGGGTAGTTCTATATTTAGTTTTTTAACAAACCTCCATACTGTTCTACATAGTGGTTGTACCTGCTTACATTCCCACCAACAGTGTAAGATAGTTCCCTTTTCTACACACCCTCTCTGGCATTTTGTAGAGTTTTTGATGAGGACCATTCTGACTGGTGTAAGGTTATACCTGATTTTATTTTTTTGGCTTGCATTTCTCTAATAATTAGTGATATTGAGCATCTTTTCATGTGCTTTTGTTTTGTTGGTATAAGGCTGTATGAGATTTTTGTATATTTTGGAGATTAATCCCTTGTCAGTTGCTTCAGTTGCAAAGATTTTTATCCTATTCTGTGGGGTGTCTTTTCATTTTGTTTACGGTTTCCTTTGCTGTGCAAAAGCTTTTAAGCTTAATTAGGTCCAATTTGCATTTTTTTTTGTTTTTATTTTTATTACTCTAGGAGGTGGGTCAAAAAAGATATGGCTGTGATTTATGTCAAAGAGTGTTCTGCCTGTGTTTTCCTTTGAGAGATTTATAGTATCCAGTCTTATGTGTAAGACTTTAATCCATTTTGAGTTTATTTTTGTGTATGGTGTTAGAGAGTGTTCTAATTTCATTCTTTTACATGTAGCTGTCCAATTTTTCAAGCACCACTTATTGAAGAGGCTGTTTTCTCCATTGTATATTCTTGCCTCCTTTTTATAGATTAACTTACCATAGGTGTGTGGACTTATTTCTGGCCTTTCTATGCTCTTCCACTGATCTATATATCTGTTTTTGTGCAGTACCATACTGTTTTGATGACTGTAGCTTTGTGGTAAAGTCTGAAATTGACCTCCATCTGTTTTTCTTTCTCAAGTTTGCTTTGGTTATTCAGGGTCTTTTGTGTTTACATACAAATTTAAAAATTTTTTGTTCTAGTTCTGTGAAAAATGCCATTGGTAGTTTGATAGGGATTGTACTGAATGTATAGATTGCCTTGGGTGGTATAGTCATTTTGACAGTGCTGATTCTTCTAATCCAAGAGCACAGTACATCTTTTCACATGTTTGTGTCATCTTCAGTTTCCTTCGTCAGTGTCTTCTAGTATTCAGAGTGCAGGTCTTTTGTCTCTTTAGGTAGGTTTATTCCTGGATATTTTATTATCTTTGATTTGATAGTAATCGGGATGGTAGAAAATGTAATTTTATCTTTTGCATGTAGAAATGACCTTTCAGTCAGAAACAGTTTCTCACACCCTGAATTAAGTTTGAATTTGAACTTAGAAGCCCTACTAATGTAATCCTGTGAACTTTCAAAATTACTGTAAAGGTTATCAATCTGACTTTTTACAAAAGGTGAAAAATAAAGAACATCAAGTCTCACTAGTTATGAGAGCTAGAATTTACAACCTGGAAAGTAAAGTATAGGAATTCACTTATAGAACTTTATTTTTAAACTCCCAACTTCTAAATTTTGGGACATGGGTGATGAATGGATTTCCAATACATGGAGCATCAAACAGTGGAAAAAATATATTATAGGTGTGGAAGATATTTCAGGCTCCTGTGAGACTGAGACTTTTAGAATCAACCTGTGATAAATTTAATCTGAACTTTATCCTTGATGCTGAAAACATATTGTGGCCTGTGATTGCTCTAAAGTAAGCTAAAGAAGCAGAACAAATGGTTGGAGAGTTATCCCTTCTTCATTTAAAGGAAAGACTATTATTGAGAATGCAGACTAAGGAAGCACCCCATCAACAGTAAAGTGGCTTGGGAAAAAATGGTTTATCGTAGCACATCTTGAAGTTTCTGCTTAAGGCTATTCTGCATGAATATTTGAAAAGAGGAGATGTCAAATATAAAAGCACAAGAGGCCCTGAGGGTTCAGTATCTTTATTTGCATTAAGGGTTCTCATAAATAATTCTATTTTGGGATATAGGCTTAAAAGGCAGCTGCTCAGGCTTCTGGTAAATATGTAATAAATGTGACTCTTTTTAATATCGAAATTACCCTTAGGATAGTAAGTGCATTTATTTTAAAGAAATATAAAAATAAAATGAATAAAATGTTTCAGGCACCTCAGATCATTGCAAATTAGTCATCAAGTCTCTCTGAGTTTTAGGATTATATGAATAATGCCTTGGGATAGAGTGAAACTCACCAAAATTGTGTTTCTGAGAGTTGGGGGTGGGAAAGATTTTAGAAAGAGGAAACCCATGGGGAGAATTTCTCCACTGACTGTCAAGTAATTCATCTTAACAGAAAAAAAGCTGATTTTCAATCAGTTAAGGTAATAGAAGATGTCAGAATTCCAGGGTTTTTTTTTTTGTTGTTGTTGTTGTTCAATAGCCCACTTAACCTGCTGAAGAACACCCCAGGAATAACAAGTGAATCATAAAGTAGAGTGACATAAAAGTACACTTGTTTTCTTCAATATTGATATTTTCCCCTTAAAATTATATGTCTAGAAAAGCCTGTCCTTAGAAGCATGCTGTTCGGGTCAGAAAAAATAAACAATGGTGTCAAATATGAAGTTAGATTACCTTGCCAAGATTTCAGGAACTCCTGGGCTGGAGAAATGTGGCTTGAAGGAAGGCTCTTGGTTTGTCCACTCCCTGTATTTTGTTAGGACAAAGGTAGCGTATAATCACAAGCTGCAGATGTTGAAATCTTTATTGTAGTTTTATCCCTTGGCCTGTCAGCTGAATATTGCTGACAATATAGAAATTCTTTAGCACAAAAAGATTGAGCCGTGCTGGTCTAATAATTTTCTCAGTTTATGGTGTGTGTGATGATTTTGCAAAGTGGAAAATAGTTGGGGTGGGAGCTTCATAATCCTAGAAGGTAACTTTAGGGAGTTCAGTCAGCCAAGTACCATCTGCAAATTGGACAGAATTCAGTGGACAAGAGCAAACTCAGTTGTCTGCCTACCCCCTTTTACTCCCAGGGTCTAGCTTAGAGTGCATGGTTCATAAAAGACTCTATAAATGACTACTCAATGAATGAATCAGTGAGAGAGTGCGCAGGTGAACATGTCTCAGGATTTTCAAGATGCCTTTTTATTCATGAATCTTGCATAACTGTCTCCTGTCCCTTTGAATTCATTAAAAAAAAAGAGAGTTTATTGCTTTGTTTGTTTTCTGTAATGCCTGATCTCAGAAAGAGAGAACAGATAATTCGAATGAATAGAAAGTACAGTGAAGGAAGATTCAGAAGACCAAGGACAAATCATTTTAACCTTCTAAGTTCTCACTTGGAAAGGGGTCTGCTAATATTTGCTTTCTATGCTTCTGGTGTTCACAAAAAGAAGTTCATCCCCACACAGCACATGGTCATATTGCCTGCGGTCTCCAGTGTTTTCCTCCCCTTGCACAGTGCAAACATGAGGAATCTCCCTAAACATACAGGGTTGTACAGTGGACAAGCACTTGGATTCTTGTTTGAATTCCGTCTTTGCTACTTATAGCTCCATAATGGTTGCTTCATCACCCATCTGTAAAATAATGCTAATGCGATACCTATTCCTATGAGAATTAAATAGCTAATACATGCAAATGGCCTAGAACAGCGTCTGGCTTAAGTTGTTAAGTGGTCAATAAATCCTAACTCTTATAGTAACTATTATTACTATTATTATTATTAGTTCATATTTGTTCTTGTACCTTATTTAAACCTACAGGTGACCACAGCTCTCTACATAATTAACCCTAACTCCCAAAATGGAATACTAGTTTCGTAAATTCTAGCCCATGGTTATAGTTCTGGCTTCATCCTCCATAGCTCCTGACTATACATCTTAGGCTCTAGCAGTACCAGCTCACGTGTAATTCCTCTCCTGGACCACCCTGCTTTATACCTCTGCATCCTTATAAAGGCTGTTTGGGCTGCCTATGATGCTTTTCCATTGCCCTGACAAACTCCTGTCTGTCGTCTGAGACTACCAAATGATGTGGCCATAGTCTTCACCTTGTGCCATTAGGTAAATGCAGGAAAGCTTGCTTCCTAAGCACAGGGGATTATTTTTTCATAGTGGTCCCTGGCAGGCCAGTGCCAAAGCTTCTGCCTTCAGTCATATCTCTCCTAATAGATACTCTTGGGACCATTTGACAAAGTGACTTCTCTTTTGCATGTAGTGCTTAGTCTTTCTTTCAAGGGCAAGTTTTTGATTGCTGTCTAGTTTGCAGTTATGCTGACCATTCCGGGGGGAACCTGTTTGAAAAACAGTAGAGACTAACACAAATTCATCTGAGTCTGTTAATACTATATCATAATAATCAGTTTTTTAAGAAAATGCTTCTTCACTTTTTACCCATGTGTTTCCCCATTTCAAGGAATTTCTTCTAATTAAAACATAAATCAGAACAGGCTCCACTTTGAATGTAGAGGAGAAATGGGTGATGGTAACAAAATGGTGACATTGTCAGGGCTGAAATTCTGTTAGAACTTCAGAAACAAAGAGGAGTACCTCCACTAATTTTTATGTGCATTGTTAGGGGAAGGAAAAAGTATCCTTGGGTAGTTTACTGCTTCCCAGGAATTCTCAACCTTGTATTGAAGCAAGGTTGGGTGCTGCCCTGTTTTCAGGGGGAATCCATCTATCTATCTATATCTATCTATCTATCTATCTATCTATCTATCTATCTATCTATCT
>PVHT020000193.1:15299446-15334461 GCA_004024745.2 Catagonus wagneri
CACCCGCGGCATGTGGAGGTTCCCAGGCTAGGGGTCTAATCGGAGCTGTGGCCACTGGCCTGCGCCGCAGCCACAGCAACGCAGGATCCGAGCCGCGTCTGCAACCTACACCACAGCTCACGGCAACGCCGGATCGTTAACCCGCTGAGCAAGGGCAGGGATCGAACCCGCAACCTCATGGTTCCTAGTGGGATTCGTTAGCCACTGCGCCACGACGGGAACTCCTGTTCAGGTATTTTTAAATGATGAAATTTTTAGCAACCTCCTTGAATTTGAATTTTGTCACCTCTAAATTAAGATAATTATGACTGTTTTGATGTATGATGTAAGGTTAAAATGTTTTTGAAAATGTAAAAATTGCATAAATATTATTGTTGTGCTTAACATTGTTCTAAGTACTTTGGGGAAAATAGTAAATTAATAGGAAACTAAGAATGTTCTCATCCCACATCAATCATATATTGCAGTTTAACCTTGGTCAAGTTATTTAAATGTTTTTGCCTCACTAGTTTGTCCAGAGTAAAGGATTCTACCTAGTCCCCTTTAGAATTGAGGGATAAAAAATTGGCACTACCTCTTTAGCAACTAAAATGTTCATTGCTAATGCATTTAATAGAAGTAACACAGATATAATTAAGCAGGTAGGAAGAAAGGGAGAATGAACATGTAGGAGCAACCTACTGTACTCCAGATTTCATGCTCATTTAATTGGATGATCCAAGCTAATCTCTCCTGTGATGCCCAGGTGAAGTGTTAGTCCTATTTATTTATTTATTCATTTATTTTTAATAGGGCCGCACTCACAGCATATGGAAGTTCCCAGGCTAAGGGTCAAACTGGAGGTAGAGCTGCCAGCCTATGCCACAGCCACAGCAATGCAGGATCTGAGCCACATTTGTGACCTACACCACAGTTCACAGCTGTGCTGGACCCTTAACCCACTAAGTGAGGCCAGGGGTTCAACCCCTATCCTCATGGATACCAGTCAGATTCATTTCCACTGAACCTCAAGGGGAACTCCCTCTCTTTATTTTTCTAAGTCAAATTGAGTGTGGTGCTAAAGCCTCCCACCAGGGCAGACATACATACGGCCTTTTGTGTTTTCGAGTGTACAATCTCTTCCCTTGAATTTCAAAACCAGTGTGATAGACCTATATGGCATCCAGAGAACTGGAGGAAGACTGTAGCCCTTAAGCCAGCATTGTCAGGGCAATTTGATTCACCCTAAGGGGAAGCTACTCTCTCTACTAGATGAGGGGAAAGGGATTTTGTTCCCATTGACTGTTCCCAAGGCCAAGAGGGGATTTAATTATGAATATGCTCTCTCACTCATTTACCCCCTATCAGTTTTGAGTGGGGTTCCACAGTTTAATGAAAGTGACAAGTCTAGTAGAAAAATTCTTGAAGGAGCTATTACTAGAGCAATAACTAGTTGTGTATCTTTGTATAAGCAGATTTAGGATACAGAATCCTACGTGATAAACTGAAGGAGAAAAATTACATTGCACATTTCCTTAGGTCTGTTACACTGGAAACAATTCAGGAATCTGTTTTTCTCCTAAAGCATATCCCTAGGAAAGCTGATTTTGTTCTTCCCCTCATGTCTTTATGCATTCCTCTACTCCTCTGTACTAGAAGAAAGGAAGCGGAATATGCCACCAAAAAAGGCCACTGCTTTGCCATGCAGATTATTTTGAGCTGAAGATTTTGGGGGCCCAAAAGACTCCTAAAGAGCTTTTTAACTTCCACTTCACTCCTAAAATAATTTTGATAGGGGCATGGTTCAAGAAAGGACCATCACCAGAAATAACTACATGGATATGGGCCGGGTGTGCTAAGTGTGAGGGGACTCAGAGACAGGGTCTGTTTGTGTTCCATTTCCTCTCTATGGTGTGGAAAACATTTGTTTACCAGACATTTGCATTTTCCATCTTCCTCTGAATTGTCTTCCTCCCCTCTGAAGCCTCAGATCCCTACATCTTTCGCCTTAGCTCGGGGTGGCTTATAAGCCTCAATTGCCTGACTGTCTTTGAGCCGGCCATGTCTATGTAGAGTCTCATACCTACAAAATTAAATTTGTTTTTCTCCTATTAATTTGTTTTATGTCAATTTAATTATTAGGGCAGCCAAAAAACCCTACAAGAGTAGAGGAAAAAAATTTTCCTCCTCTATACTGAGTACCCTAATTAGAGACCAGGGAAAAATGTTTCATTGTTGGAATTACAATATTTCTATAGTTTATTTACATTATCTTAATTTTCTGATTTCCCAGGGCGTATTGAAATGTTATAATAACATGAAAAATGTGTGACTTTCCCCATTGAAAAGTTAATTAACAATTGCTTTTATGCTTTGATGAACAGCTTCATGGCTAAATTAGTACTAGGTACTGTTTTTTGTTCTTTTTCTTAGTTAGGTGGTTATATGATGCTAAATTAGACCATCTTTGGTCTAATGCTGAATTAGATCATTCTTTGGCAACCCAGGTACAATCTATTTTCATTTCTTGTTTATTGTTGTTTAATTTATGATTCCATGAACAGGTAAACACAGTTTGAATTATTGTCATTAAGAGTCATTAAGAAGGAAACTGGCTTCAAATGATGTCATGAAGCCAACTTTAAAATATAGATGTCTATTTGTACAGAAGAAAAGGAGAATATAATGAATGAATACAACTTCACTTTTTAGTTGTTTTTATATTCCTCATTTAGGCTGAAGGCCAGATTTGTAATTGCTCATGTATATGCTTTCTAAAATTTGCTTAAGGAAATTGGGATGAATTTTAGAAAAGGCATTTAAAGGTTTGCAGTTGAAAAATTATCTTTTTTCATAAATATTGGTGAGTATAATGGTTTCGTGGCATAGAGGATATTCTTGACAATATATGGAGAGCTGCGGCTCCAGGCAAAATTAAACTTGTGTTTTTCAAAGATACCAGGATTAGCTTGTTTACCAATTGGATACTAATTTGTTAAAGCAGCTGCATTTGCAAAATATATAAACCTAACGTTTTAAACTGAGGAACTTCATTTCCTATATATTCCAACAAGTCCAGTGGTCCTCTGACTTTGCTGCAAATTGGAATTTCATGAGAACCTTTAAAATTTAAAGATGCTGATGTCCCCCTTTGGAAGAGTCTGATTTAATTGGATTGGGAGGAAACCTGATCATTGGAATGTTTTAAAGTTCCCCTGGTGATTGTAATGTGCAGTAAAGGTTGCAAAACCAGTGAACTTATAAACAACATACCGTTTCCTATGCAAGAGCTGGTAAATTGAGAATATTTAGATATAAGTATAAGCCAAAAACCCCAATGTCCATAAAGCAGGCACTTCATAAGTATATCTTTGCAATAACACATCCCTGAAGATTACTGAAAAACTTGTAAAACATTTTTTTGTTACAAAAAGCCTAAAAGAATTAATTATAATATAGCAAAATCAGCAAGCCATTTAAAACAAATAGGAAAAGTCAATTAATAAATCATGTGGCATATTTTTTAGATAATGTAGAAAACTGAATATCTATCTATCTCCGCTATAATTATACAACAGATTGTTAGTAGTGTCTTTTTAATGGTAGGAAATGAGTTATTTCTACTTTGTTAATACTTACTTTGATATTTTTCTACAGTAAACACCCATTGATTTTGTAATAAGAAAAAGTAGTGTTATTTTCTTAAATTATTTTTAAAAATAGTCTGCTTAGTAATTAATGAAATAAGGAAACCACACATTAAACCACTGAGATAAGAATAAAGGTGTAACCAAGAATAAAGGTGTAACCAAAAACATTCATAGCCTTAAATGCTTTTATATTCTAGATACAAGAGGAAATAAGAGAATTAAACATTTGACTATAAGAAATAAAAAAACAGTAGAAGAAATATCTTCAGAAGTATTTTATAGATGAATGCTTGCAAACATCCAAGTATGAATTACCATGTATTTGAAAAATTCTAAACCATAACAATAGTTCTAAATCTTCTATATTCATATAGCCTTGATTATGAATTTTTTAAAAAGTAGCATAAACTTTGAAAACTGTGGACCAATCTCAAAAATATAAATGTTAAAATCCTATAAAAATACAGCATATTACACCAAGAAGAGACTAATTTACCATACTTAAATCGGATTTATCTCAGGAAAACACACATATGCTTAATATGAGACTCTACTTACATCCTTCATTGCACAAAAAAATCAGATGAAAATATATATAGTATTTTCTATAAATTATGAAAAATATTGATTAAAAAATCTGTCCTTAATTTAAGAGTACAAACAAGAAACTTTTAGCAAAGAATAGATGACAGTTGATAAGCATGCCAAATAATGTTTATCAAAATAACTCTAAATTCCATAATCAGTATTGAAATACTGGACGTACCTTCATTAAAATTGGAAAGACTAGAGCTCCCATCAAACGTTTTTTTTTTTGTGGGGGGGCACACCGGCAGCATATGGAGGTTCTCAGGCTAGGGGTCAAATCAGAGCTATACTCTGGCCTACGCAGCAGCCACAGCAATGTGAGAGCCTTAACCCACTGAGAGAGGCCAGGGGTCAAACCTGCATCCTCATGGATGCTAGTCAGATTCATTTGCAATGTTTTGCAATTTGTTTGCAATTCGTATGCAAGCCATGCTAGTGACTATTTAGATAACCTATTAAAAATCGAATCTCTCATTTTATATAGTATAAGTTCAAAATATGAAATTATTTTGAATTTATTTAGCATGGTATTTGAAGATATACAAAACTTTAGTGAAAAACATAAAAGAAAATCTGAATACATGGACAGATATATCCTGTATTTCTTGATGAGAATTTTAATATTTTGTATATATAATTTCTCCCTAAATTTAACTAAAATATAATAGAAACATAAAAATTAATTTGGAGAGGGGGCTGGGAGGGATCTGGATGTTACAAAAGTTTCTCTAAATCTCCTCTGGCAGCAGTATAGATGAGACATAATTAGAAAATGTTTTTAAAATACTTAAAGGTCATTTGCCCATCTCCATACAAATATGAATAATAAAACTCCTACAAAATGAATGTACAGATTAGTGAAAGGAATAAGAAAGTCCCCAAATATACTCAAGTATATGTAATACAAATGACATTTCAAATCAGTGGGTAAAAATGAAGTAGAAAAATGGTGGTTTTGGTAATTATATATAAAAAATAAGAACCTTTATTCACATAATACACTATGTTAAATTTGAGGTAGATAAAATATTCAAATATAAATAAGCTTAAGCCCAAGAAACTGAATGTCGTGGTCTATGCACACAGGTCAGAAAAAGAATTGTCTGGCATAATGAGTTGAAGAGAAAGAAGAGTTTATTAAGATGAGAGATGCTGCTAGCGGAGGGACGACTTCCTGATGATCGGGGGGAGCCTGGTCCTGTCTGCTTTTATAGCTCAGGAAGAAGAGAGGTCTCAGTATACACCTGCTGACCTGCTGATTGGTTGGGGAAAGAGGAGTCTGACCGTACACTTTTTGGTTTGTTGGGGACATATAAGGCCCCTATAGGGGCCGGTTGAGGAGTGGGCCACATACTTTTCCTAGTAGGTGACAGGAAGGAGTAGGCCAGGTTGCTCAAGGTGGGGAAGGAGGCATTATGAGGAGAAGGGTGAGGTGATGATAAGGGTACAGAAAGCACAAATACCCATTGGTAGGAAGCTTTAAAAAGCAATGGTATATCTCTAAAGAAAAGAAATTTAGGGTTTCAGAAGTACTTGCATTGATGTTAAAAGTATTCCAAATATTTAATGAAAAAAACAGAGTATGATACATAGTATGCATACATATAATGCTGCAGTGTGATCTCACTTATGTGTGACTATGTATCAAAATATAAATCTTTGTTATCTCTGGGAAATGGGTTTTGCATAATTTTAATTCTCTCATTTTTTCTTATCAAGATTTTCAAAAATGTGTACAGTGAATATTAATGTGAAATTATTTGAGGAAATATTTTGATCTTATTCAAATTATTATCTGTACATGATTAAAGTATTTTTCATTTCATAAATTTTTTTACTTAAACATACTGTATCCCTCTCTCATTTCTCACTCCTCAGAGGCAGATACTTTGAGTAATTTTATTTGTCTAATTCTTACCTTTTCCAAATATTTAATAACATGTTCATATCTCTAATCTTTGATTTTCTCATTTTTTTCATTGTTTATACTCTTTCTCTTATGAAAAATGAGGAAAAAATAATTCATTTTCATACAGTCCACATACTTCTACTGATTAATTTTTCATCTTAAATGCAATCCAAAACTCTGTATTTTTTTTCTTCTTTAAACTGTCAACAGTATCTCTAAATTCCTGACAGGTTAAATGGAGATTTTAACAGCCCTACATGTTTCTTCACTTTACTGACTTTCTTTTCCCAAATTCTATAAACTCTACTTTTAATTTTGTGTTGTGTTACATTTCTTCTTTGTTCTGTAACTATAATTAAGTCCCTTGTGTTTTACTAAAGATTCATTCTAAAAATTGAAAACAGGAGTTCCTGTCATGACGCAGTGGAAATGAATCCGACTAGGAACATGGGGTTGCGGGTTCAATATCTGGCCTTTCTCAGTAGGTTAAGGATCCGGCATTGCCATGAGCTGTGGTGTAGGTTGCAGACTCGGCGCTGATCTTGCGTGGCTGTGGCTGTGGCATAGGCCGGCAGCTGTAGCTCTCATTAGACCCCTAGCCTGGGAACCTCCATATGCCGCAGGTGCAGCCCTAAAAAAGAAAAAAATAAATAAAAATAAAAATTGAAAACATATAAATGGCATGGATAGTATTATAGCTATAATTCTATGGTGTTGGACTTATGTTTCTTTCCCTACAGTTTTATGACAGGTTACCTCTGCTGCTTTAAAGAGAATGTTCCTGTCTTCAAGTTCAAATGGATTTTCTTTTCTTTGAACCACTAATTTCTCAAATTCAAAGAGCAATACAGAGGTTACTGTCTTTATCTCCCAAATCTCTTTCTCTCTTCCCTCTCCTTCTCCTCTCTGTCACACACACAAACACACACCTCTCAGGAGGTAGGTAGGAGAAGAAGATCCCATTTGAGAGGTAGGGGGAGGGGAAACTTCTTTGAGAACTCTCATGCTTTTTAATAATGTCATATTCCTTCTGAGGGACTTAGTGTTTAGTAATTTTGGGCTAGGTTATTTATTTATTTTGAGCCATCTTATTTAAATTTTTTTCAAAGACTTTATTTTTAAGAACAGTTTTAGTTTCACAGCAAAATTAAAGGGCAGAGTATAGAGATTTCCCGTATACACCCTACCCCAGCACATGCTTGACATCCCCCATTATCAGCATCCCCCTATATGTGGTAGATTTGTTAGCAATGGTGAATCTTCATTGACACATAATTATCACTCTAAGTCTTGAGTCTGTATTAGGGTTCACTCTTGGTGTTATGTATTCTATGCTTTTGACAAATGTATATTGATGTATGTCCATTAGTATACTACCATATGGAACAGTTTCACTGCTCTGAAAATCTTCTGTGCTCTGCCTATTTGTTCCTCCATATGCCACCCCACAAACTCTGGCAACCGCTAAACTTTTTACTGTCTCTTTAGTTTTATCTTTTCCAGACTATCCTATAGTTGAAATCATACAATATGTACCTTTTCAGATTGGCTTCTCTAACATAATAATATATATTTAAGTTACCTCCATGTTGTTTCATGGCTTGGTAATTCATTTCTTTTTACTCCTAGATAATATTCCATTGTCTGGTTATACCAGTGTTTATTTACCCATTTACCTACTAAAATACATTTTGTTGCTTCCAAGTTTTGGCAGTTATGAATAGAGCTGCTATACACATCCACTTGCAGGTTTTTGTGTGGAAATAAGTTCTCGACTCCTTTGGATGAATACCAAGGAGCATGAATGCTGGATCACAAGGTAAAAATATGTTTAGATGTGCAAGAAACTGCCAAACTGTCTTCCAAAGTAGCTGTACCATTTTGCATTCCCATCAACAATGAGTGAGAGTTCTTGTTCCACATCCTCACCAGCATTTGGCTTTGTCAGTGTTCCAGATTTTGGAGCACTCACACTTTAATAATGTCTTCTCTCATCATATTCCTTTTGGAGGAGGGGGTTTTTGTTCTTTTTGTTTTTTTCTGGTGGGCTGCAGAGCAGGGAATAATAAAGAGGGTCAGTCGCCTTTTTGAGAAGCTGTAGTTTAAGATAGTGACATATTGGAAGGACATTTTAAAAAGAGAGTTGCATGATATTGAGTTAAAGGTATCAACTCTATGGAACCTCAAAGTAGACTCCTTGCTATTACCCCCAAATCCTCAGTAAACATCTGCCACAGTGTAAAAGACTGATTCAGAGACATGTAAAGTTAGTTAGCAGTCACTTTATGCATATATAGGATAAACCAATGATAGATCATTTCCATTAGCAAAGACAGGATTTACGTAGGAGAAAGAGGAGAGAGAAGAGAAGAAAAAATTAGATATCTGAAAATGGTGAGGCTTACTTTCTTTTCCTTACAAAAGCTGCTTAATAGCTGGCAGCAAGCTAAGGGGCCACAGTCAGTGGTCTACTAACTAAAGATTACAAAGAATACACTTGCTGGCTACCATCACCCCTCCCCACCATCCTCCCCTCCCCCGCCATACACACACACAAGGAAAGCAACCTCACAGCTTTATTTAGCTTGCTACAGCAAGTGAGAACTCCCTCCACCAGGGGCATTTCAGTAAGGGGGAGTCAGGCTGGGAGAGATCAACACAGAATGGAGGTTGAGGGATTCTTAAGGAAGGTTTTGAGAAGCAGAAGCAAATTCTAAATTGCATGTTATCGAAACATAGAGGCACTATCACATGGAATATTTTCTTTGAGATGTGGGAAAATTAAGAAGGAACTAGAATTGTTATTGGCAGTGAATCTACAGTGAGTCCTTTTAGTAAAGGGAGGATGTGGATTGTTAATCATTTTCCTGTTTGAGGAGTGCCTTGTCTCTGTCTAGTTCAACCATGGTCAGAATGGCCTTCTCTAGACATTATTTATTTTCCATGAGTGCTATTTATCTTCAGTTGGGAACATCATGAACTAGTTGCCAACAGGGCTGTTTTTCCACTTTCTCAGTCCTTCCTTTTGGCCAAGGGCAGACAAGTTCAGCCCAAAGAACATTGATCTGTGGAATCTAGGTCCACCAAAGACAGGACATTCTACCCTTGAACAGCCAGATTGGTCATCAAAGGAATAATTTTGGTTATTCATTGATGCCCCAGGAGATCGTCATTGTTTATTCAGAATGCATTTGGGACTGGCTTCTTCTCCTTTGTGTCTGCCTGTGTCCTTCCATAGCACTTACATTTCAGTTATGCCCTTACTCTCATGTAGTTTTTCAGAACAGATACAAATGCTGGGTCCTAGCTTCAATTCCCTCCATCTATAGAGCCCAAGGTGACAGCATGTATATAAGGTAGTTCACTATGGAAAGTTAACCCTTTTAGAAAGCATGACTCATCTTCCAGCATTTTTGTCCCTATGAGCCTTCTGACCTGCCTGACAACCATGTTTGCAGCACTCAGTCCTATAATGATGCCTCATACTGATACAGTAAAAAAACCTTAGACCTGAATGACTTACATGGCTTTACCCAGACACCCCATTTCTCAGTCTTTCTATTAGTAATTTCAACATTTTAAAAATAAATTCCAAGCTTCGTACCCTTTCATCCTATTTTTATGCATGTCAAAGTGGATAAGCCTATAAGGAAATAAGGTGCTGTTCCTGACAATACTCTGTAGGATTTCTCATCTGTGTCCCAAGCTCTGAATGTGGGGCTGAGCTGGAATTCTGTCTCTTTAAGGCTACAGATTCTGAAGACCCTTATTGACTTTATGCATAAAGACCCTAAGCAAGAGCATGTCCTTATAGATCAAAACCACTCTCAGCTCGGTAATGAGAATCATAGAGAAAAGGAGGAGAGACAAGCTTGGTTTTGCTCCTGTGTCATTGAATTGACTGCATAGCTTCTCAGGGAGCTTATCTGGACAATATGCCTCTATTTTTAGCAGTGTAACTCCAGCAAAACTTGGACAGTAAAGCTTAAGAGTTCAGCAGATTAAGAAAGATGAAAGATGGCCAGAACTGAAAAGGAGCCCAAAGTATAAATGATTGAAACTTGTAATGTACATCATGGCTGGACCAGTTTTTCTCTTGTTCAAAATACTATTTTATTTGTGAACAATTTTCTTCCATTTCAAGCCTTCTCCTTATATAGCCTCTCATTCAAAATGTTGATTCTCCCTTCTCTTGTAATTTAACCATTGCTGAGATGGAAACACATATTCTTAAGTGAAATACTTTTGAAGAGCTGAATTAAACAGAGAGTGGATTTATCTAATTTCCTGTCTAACAGTTAATAGAATTGACAAAGAAGAATTTCAAAGTCTGAAAAACTACTCGTGAAACTTTTTTGTGTGTGAAAACTTAACTTCTTTGGCTAGATGGAGCTTTACCTCTAAGTAAATAAAGTGAAAAAGTACAACATAATATGGATGTGTTGCACCCAA
The DNA here is from genome assembly GCA_004024745.2 of Catagonus wagneri. Classification (NCBI taxonomy): domain Eukaryota; kingdom Metazoa; phylum Chordata; class Mammalia; order Artiodactyla; family Tayassuidae; genus Catagonus; species Catagonus wagneri. The sequence continues at coordinate 15,310,025 of PVHT020000193.1, forward strand.
ATAACATTTATATAAATAATTTATTAGTCAACGAAAGGTCAGTGCAATTTTCTTTTCAAGCTAAAGGGAAATTTTGATGATGTGGGTTCAAGCCTTGGATCTTCTGGTTGCTAGCTAAGGCACCTTGGGTGAATAATAAGTGCCTCCACCTTCCATCATGTATGAGTCCATTTATAACAGAATTGGTGGAAATCAGATTAAGAAGCATGAAGGAGATAATAGCAAAGAAGTTTTATTTGAAGAAGAGGATATCAATGTGAGTGGGACATTGAAGAAGTTAGATATTTTTCTCAAGCTTTTTCTGTATCATCTTTTCTGTCTAGCGCCCCCTACTGCTTAAGAGAATATGTAATCCTTGTAATTTTTGGTCTCCGTAGTGAAAACAGCACTCATGGAGTCAGCAATGAACAAGACTAGCTAAAACTTTCTGGTCTTTGAAGTTAAGAGATAAGCCAACTGGCTCCAAATTGTATCTCATTTATTAATTTAAACTAGAATCTACACGTGGTCAACTGTTCCTATGGAATCCAATTTTATCCCTTAAAATAAAGCTTTGTCTTTTCTTGCTTTCTCTTTGGACTTTTCATACTGTTTTTATTATTTGTTAATTAACGTCAATCTAAGGTAAAATATAATTAAATGTTTAGCATGAATTTTACTGTTCATCTTTATGTTGTTCAATGCCATTTTTAATGCAAAAATAAGCATGTTTAACTTATATGCAGTGGTTCTGCATAGGCAACTCATTCTGAAGTGGCACAACTCATATTTCAGACCTCATCCATGCATATATACTTTGTCTTTGCCAGAAGAGTGGAAACACTGCACAAAACTAAGTCAACTGTTTTTATTTCTCTATTACTAATGAGTAAGGGAGGACTAAGAGGGAAGAAAGGGCAATAGAAGTTCAGGTTGCCCTAATTTTTCCTTTCCTTTTATGTTGTCATTGTCAGAGAAGGTGGCTGGCTAATACAAGGAAAGAACACAAGTGAAAAAGGATATGGTAGGATTTGGGGGTCATTACTATTTTTAGAAAACCATTGCCCTTTTTTTTTTTTTTAATTCGAATCAAACTTTGTTTTACATGGGAAAGTATGATATTTCATGACTGTCTACACAGTTGCTTATTACACATTTACCTTGTACCTGCTTGGAGTCTCACCAAATGCATTGTGGTTCCATGATAATTTTGTGCTCATAGGATATTGCTAATGCCAAACATGAATGGAGCAGCAAGGAATGGTAGACACATATGCATCTCCTCTCAGGTGCATGCTCCATTGCTCTGTGTGGCTTCACATATAAACACAAGTTCAAATATAAAATTGTTAAAAATTTTATGATGATGATGACAGAGTGTTGAATCAAGAGTGGAGCCCTTCTGAATCAGGGCCCTAAGGGATAGTATAGGTCACATGTCCATGAAGCCATAAAATGTTGAAATCTCAGAATTTTATGTGAGATGTTGTGATCAGGAAAATGAAACAACCTTTTTCAGAACTCGGAACCTTTACTATGCCTATATGCTTCAGAATCTCTGAAGGTGAAGAATGTTTAACCCTCACACTCTTTAGGAGTGAAAGAGCTGGGCAAAACTTCTGGGTCATCTTTCTCTCTACTGAATTTATTGGCTTTGCCAATATGTATTCCATGGGTGAGCAAAAACTGCTTCATACTAATCACATTTGCCCCACATATATAGATGTATTGGCCAAGTACCAATGTGGTAATGGACACTGAAAAATCTCATGGCCTACTGATTCAAATTTCTGTACTTTCTACCAATAGTTACTCTCCCCACATCAATCCCACCCCGCCCCACTCCAACACACACACACACACGCACACACACTCACTCACTCACATTCACATACACACATGTTGAACCACCTAAACAGGAAGCTAATTTATAATCAGAAGGTTATTTGGTGAGTACGGGATTTGAGCAAAGGGAGATAAATATTAATAAAGCAACAGAGTTTTGTCCAACACAGATCTATATATCTGCTCATGGGCCAGCTATTTATGATTACAAATATATATGCTCATTTTATACACTGTGGAAAACATTAAAGCGCCTATAACCCAACTCATGTTTATGCTGAGCACATGGCAACCACCCTTTCTTTGCTCTGTAGTAGCCATTCACTTTTTTGGGGAGTATTTTTAAAGTTGTCATTATGGTCAAATTTCACCAGAAGTTACATCTTCTCTGAATAATGGTAAATTTCTTAACCAATCATTTCAGATTGTTTTCCTATTATTTTTATTTCTCAGTATCAAAAATTAAACATCTTAGGAAGTGTTTTTTTTTTTGATCTATGAACTACTCACAGCCTTATTTTACATACTAAAGGATTTTCTAGTTTTAAATATGATAGACTGGATTGACAGCTAGAGTAAAGACAAAGAATACATTATGCCTACTCAGTTTTGAAATAGCTGGGTATAGTTTAAAATAAAAAACAGTCTTAATGATTTTTTAAACTCTCATGTAATTGACTAATTCTACAGTAACTGGGATTGGTAGTAACTAAAACCTGTTATATTCCTAATGATGCCCAATGAGCCATGGGAAATGAATAGGTGGATACAGTCCAGTTGCTAGAAAATAGTTGTTTGTTACTGATTTGTCTGAGAGGAAATAAACACTTTCATTTATCAGAGACAGAATATAAAGTGTTCCTCACTGAAGCATTTCGAAAGGCTCTAGGCTCCTTTGAATACTGATGGGGCTCTGAAATTAAAGGTAAAATATGCAAGTAATCTAGACAAACGTAGATTATTTTATGAGCTTCTGCTATTTTTATTCCTTTTGTAGGTATGACTTTCCCAGATCCCATATGCAATAAATTCTATAATTTGTATTATATATAAAGTTATCAGCAAGATTATATGTAGTTACCTTTAAAAAGAGTGTAAATTACTAAGAAAATCAGAATTTGTGTGGAAGTCATAGCAGATCTTAAAAAGAGCCACAGAATCAGTAGTTCTCAAATGTGGCTACACATTGGCGCTTTTACAAATGATGTCTGGGTCTTATTTCCAGAGATTCTCACTTAATTTCTCTGTGTGACCAGCATTTGCATTTTAGAAGCTCCCCAGTTAATTATCATATGCATCCAAGTTTGAGAACTGCTATAAAATAAAGGGAATTCAGGAATACCAAAAATCAACTCCACTACTTTCCCCAGTGTTTGAATAATCATCATAACCCTAAAACTCAAATTACCGATATTCATAGAGGTGGTGGGTAGCTATTTTACTATAGGAAATCAGTCTCATATTGCTTACCTCAGTGTTTACTCTTAATTGCCATAAGGAAAAGTGAAAAAGAGACTCTGTGTTTGGATATGGTTTTTGTCAATTCTGTCTGCAAAACAATAGTGTGAGTGGTTTCCTCCATCCTTCTATTCAGTGGCTCAACCATGATAGTTTTTAAAGGGAGAATCATTTGGGGGGTGGGCAGGATCATCTTCATTTTTTTCCACCGTGTGCAGACTTTCTTCTGGTTGATGGGTGGTGAAGTAACAGGGTAATGCTAAGGCAATCTTTTGTTCAGCCTGAAGTTACTATCCTTTACTTGTGTGGAGACCTTAGTTCCTGCAGAAGAACTCAAAGGTATTGCTATGTATATTCCTCTGGAGCAACCAAGATCCTGCTTTAATCCTTGCACTACTGTTTCTTGACTGCTCTGCCCTTGTTTGGGCATTCCCTCCCTTCTGTGATAAACAACTGTTTGAATCCACTCTTTGGAACTCAGGGAAAGTCAGGCTGAATGAAGCCTATTCCTGCAAAGAAATGGGAGACACAGAAATGATTTGTACCCTGAAGGGCCCCACAGAGTCCTGCTCCATTTTATTCTCATTCATATATAGCGGAGGAAACATAATTATCTCTTTGCCTTCCTAGGATTTTGGCTGCAACTCCTGCCCCCTTGTAATAAAAGGATAGGCTAACAGGAGAAAAACAGAACAGTAATGACATGGGTACCTCTTATTTACGACAGATACCCAGGGAAACTGAGTAACTCTCTGAAATGGCCCAAGTCACCACTTTAAGTACCATCTTCAGCTTAAGACAAAAGATGTTGTGGGAGGTGAGCAGGAAGAACACAGTTAACAAGGGTAAGGCTGTTACCTATAAATTTGAGTCTCTGCCTCCTTCTCTCTTGATAAGAGTTTCTAGAGATTTGGAGTCCTCCTTTTCTTCATGGTACAGAGAGGGAGACACCCTTACGAATGAAGATTTCCCTTACATATGTAAATGTCCCCACCAAAGGGTGACTTTTGTATATTTTGTGTCAGAAATTTTTATGTATCTGTAGCCTCTCAAAAATAATCAGCCCAAAGTAATCCTTATGCCAAAGGGGCATATTTTGGGGGTGGCATATCTTGGTCCCGTTCACATATGTATGCAAAAAATCTAAAGAGCCAATAAAAAAAAAAGCCAACATGAAACAAAGGTAGTTAACCCTGGGCAGGAAAAGGGTAAGACACAGGAAAGTAGAGGAGGTGTCCAGTTTTAGGTCCAGGTCCAAGGTATTGTTGATATTTCAGTTCTTGGGATGAGCATGTGTCCATTATACTATTATGCTTTGTAACTTAGCTATACATTGCAGCAATGTATATTTTATGTATCAAATGTATTACAAGAAGGGAAAGAATGAATAAAAATTGGGGAAAAAAAATGGAGGCAAGCTCAAGATTTGAAGCATAGGGCAGCGTGCCTTCTTCAACATCTTGAATACATCTTGAAACCCACTGTTTACTGCTTCGTTTCTAAAAGAGATGCATCTACTAAAATCATATTTATAATGCACTTGTAAATACTTCTCATTGGTTTGGCTAAAACTCTCAACCCAGTGATTTGATGGTGGCTACCATCCACTTCATTGATTCACTGTTATACTTGGTAATATCCTTAACTCTTTAGTCATCAGATCACATTAAATTGTTCTGGTGAAGTATATTTCCTTATTTATCAAAGCCTTTAGATAGAAGCAAAATTGGTCACAACCTTCCACTGAAGTAGAAGAGTCAGGAAGGAAGCTGAGTAACAGAACAGTAAAGTAGGTTGAGCAAGACTACACTTCATGCTGCTGGGACAGAGTTCCAAATTCTGACTCACCACCCCATGTCCTGGCAGTGTGTCTGCTCTGCAATTCTCCTTCTTAAGTCGATGTGTATCACTCTCCTTAGGACCAGGGGGGTATTTATCTTGTAATGGGTTTTCCGGTGATGTGTCTCATTTTAGAGGCTTCAGGCATCAAGAGAATACCCACATCACTGCCTCTCTTATGGTTGCCCATTCAACAGCAGCCATTTAATCTCAGGACACTTTTCCTCACAGTCAACAGTTTTTCCTTTCTGTAATTAGTCTCATTTTTTTCTGGGTAGATCCATTTGTGCCAGATCTCTTCTGCTGCCTTGAAGCTTACACCATTCAGTTATTTTTAGTGTTATCTCTTTCCTTTCATTAGCACAGAGCTAAACTGCACATATTTTGTTCTTTCAGCTTTACTCAGATTAAGATCTTTGAGCTCCTTAGTCATTCATTTGAGCTGTTGCATTGAATTTCCTCCAGTTCATTTAAATCCTTGAGTTCAGTTTATTATGCCCAGAATAAATAAAGCACCATGTTCTCAAGTCTGTTCACCAACCCCAACCAGTGGTAGGTGTAAGGCTTATATACCTCTGTGACTTTGCCTGTCTGCTCCCTTAGTGGGCAGGCTGTGAGCCAAAATGTAAATTCAATCAAGTTTTTCATAATGTTTCAGTCTGTACTTCTGGTTCCCTTTCCTCAGGGTGGTATTCCCTTTACAGCTTTTAATTTTTCAATGCCTCTGTGTTTTAATTTGTTTTTAAAATATACATTCCTATAAAAATTGAAAGAGATCTGTGGCCAGTCTTTTTTTTTTCTTTTGTTAAAACACATTTTTATTTTTCAATATGTTTTCTCTAATTAAGAGGGAGGAGTTGGTATTGCCTTTCAAAGGAATTTTTAGACATCTAAATTTGAATAAAGTAAATTTTACATACCCTAGAGAAGGTTTTACAGTACTCAGGAGGCTGCATCAAAAGGGATTATAGTTGTTTTCAATCCCTGGAATCAACCTGATTCTCTGGATGGTGGAACAAAGGGAAGATGTGAATCCCCAGCTCCAGCTGGTGGAGATCGCTTTGCTCAGAAGATTTGCATGTAAATATGCATTCTCTCTGGAATCACTTTCAGTTTCCCCTGGATCTGGGAGCCAGACACAACTTCTGACCAGCAGACCCGATAGCCAGGAGAGTTTTGGGGCTTTTCATTCCGTCATTCAGATTATACTATAGTGTGGATTATTCCTCAGAGTTCACTGCCCTTCTCTTCTAGGAATTCCAGTGTATATTTGCATTTCTTTCAACATGTACCCACTACTCTTCTTTCTTTGCCCCTCTGCGATTTATTCAAGTGTTGAATATTGTCCCCTTATTTCTACCTATATTCCCAGTGCCTTGGAGTCTTGGTATAGACTTTGTTGCTGTTCTTCCTATTGTATTTTTACCTCATAGGCTAGAACTGTTTTGATGAATTGTATATAAGTTTGGAACTGTCCTTGAAACTGAAATATGCTCACACTATTAGAGAAGTTCAGGAAACTGTTTATAATGGGATGCACATCATCACTCCTATTATAGTGCACCTTTAGTATTTATTCTTTTTTATTTATTTTTTGGGTACCTGTGGCATGTGGAAGTTCTGGGCCTGGGGATCAAACCTGCTCCACAGCAGTGACCCAAGCTGCTGCAGTGATAATACCAGATCCTTAATCTGCTGCACCATAAGAGAATTCCGCATGCTTAGTATTGATTATACGAGTTTTCAAATATAAGTCCTGTAAACACACAACTTTCACAAAAGAACAGTATCAGTTTTAAATCACTGATAATAGGCATGGATTTGTGATCACAACTTGACAAATCCAGTCTCGTTTTCCAGTGGAATTTCATTCAAACATTATATTGTAGCTATATCAACAAGGAAACTGAGACATACTATCAGCCAAGGTAGAAAATAGCCTTGATGTAGTAAACTGATTATTATGATATCCAGTTACATTCATGCACAAAAATTTGCTTGTTGTATTTACTTATATTAGCCGATAGTCAGTTTTTAGCATGTGTGTGTGAAATATATATTTATATAATTAAGATAAAAAGTACTGTACCAGCCATGGATTGCTGTTGAGTCCAGCAATACAAATTAGTGAAGGAGTTCCTGTTGTGGCTTGGTGGGTTAAGGATCTGATGTTGTTTCTCTGAGGATGTGGGTTCCATCCCTGGGCTTGATCAGTGGATTAAGAATCTGGCATTGCTGCAAGATGAGGTGTAGGTTGCAAATGAGGCTTGGATCCAGCATTGCCGTGGCTGTGGTGTAGGCCACAGCTGCAGCTCTAATTTGACCCCTGGCCTGGGAACTTCCATATGCCACAGATGTGAACTAAAAAAAAAAAAAAATAATGAGGAACATTTAAGAATTGAAGTATTAATAAGTCAAAATTCCTGCATTTCTTTCTGAAAAACTAGGAGGTCTAGAATTTCTAGGTCCTCATTTTTGCCTGAGAATATTTGACTGGTCCTTAGTTAGTGCTTCCTCCTTTTAGATGAGTGAGCACAATTTATCACAGCTGCCACTGGACCCATTTCCGTTACATTCTTTATCATCCTAGACACTACAGATATTTGACTTTCAAACCTTACATGAAATAATGCTTTCTGATACCACATAAATTGACCAAAGTAAGTTCAATATACCTATGTGAACAAAAATATTTTCTCAGTTTGCTAATTGTTATATTCAGTTAGCTGGCATTTGGTTTTCACTCAAGTACAATTTTCAGTAGGTATGCATTCATTAGCATTTGGTAATATGACAAATCTACTGCCTTTAAAATTAATTCTATTTTTTGATTTAATTTTTATTTTATATTGAAGTATAGTTGATTTACAATGTTGTGTTAGTTTCAGGTATATAGCAAAGCGATTCAGTTATATATATATATATATATATATATATATATATATATATATATACATACACATATATGCATACTTTTTAAGATTCTTTTCCCATATAGATTATTATAGAATACTGAGTAGTTCCCTATGCTACATAGTAGGTCCTTGTTAATTATCTATTTTCTACATAGTAGTATGTGTATGTTAATCCCAAACTCCTAATTTATCCCTCTCCCCCGCCTTTCCCCTTTGGTAACCATAATTTGTTTTCAAAGTCTGTGGCTGTTTCTGTTTTATAAATATTCATTTGTATCAGTTTTTTTAGATTACATATATAAGTGATATATATTTTCTTTCTCTGTCTGATTTACATCAATTAGTATGATAATCTCTAGATCTATCCATGTTGCTGTAAGTGGCATTATTTCATTCTTTTTGATGGTGGAGTAATATTCTATGGTATATATGTACCACATCTTCTTAATTCATTTATCTGTCAGTGGACATTTAGGTTGCTTCCATGTCTTGGCTACTGTAAATAGTGCTGCAGTGAGTAGGATTGCTATATCATATAGTAGTTCTTTTTTAAATTTTTTAAGGAATCTTCATACTATCTTCCATAGTGGTTGTACCAATTTACCTTCCCACCAGCAGTGTAGGAAACTTCCTTTTTCTCCACACTCTGTCTAGCATGGACTGCTTTTAGCCTTTTTGATGATGGCCATTCTGACTGGTGTGAGGTGATGTCTCACTGTAGTTTTGATATGCATTTCTCTAATATACAGTGATGTTGAGCATTTTTTATATGCATGATGGCCATCTATATGTCTTCTTTGGAGAAATGTCTATTTAGGTCTTCTGCCTATTTTTTGACTGGGGTTTCTTTTTTGGTATTGAGTTATCTGAAATGTTTGTGTATTTTAGAGATTAATCCCTTGTCGATTACATCATTTGCAAAGATTTTTCTCCCATTTTGTGGGTTGTCTTTTCATTTTGTTTACAGTTTCCTTTGCTGTGTAATATCTATTAATTTTAATTAGGCCCCATTTGTTTCTATTTTTGTTACTTTCGGAGGTGGATCCAAAAACATTGTTGCAAGTTATGTCAAAGAGTATTGTGCCTGTTTTCCTCTAAGAGTTTTATAGTATCTTGTCTAACATTTAGGTATTTAATCAATTTGAGTTCATTTTTGTATATGGTGTTAGAGAATGTTCTTGTTTCATTCACATGTAGCTGTCCAGTTTTCTCAGCACCAGTTATGGAAGACATTGTCTTTTCTTCATTGTACGTTCTTGCCTCCTTTTTATAGATTAATTGACCATAGGTGCATGGGTTCATTTCTTGGCTTTTAATCCTTTTTCATTGATGTATATTTCTGTTTTTGTGCCAGTACCATACTGTTTTGATTATAGTAGCTTTGCAGTATAGTCTGAAGTCATAGTTTTTAAGTGTACACACATACACACACATACTTACAAACTTAAACTTGTAATTCTCTCAGTATCCTTAACAGGAAAGGTACTTTTAGTCTATTGATTTATACTTCAGCCTAAACTTGAGTGAAAGGTTCAGCAAATCAGAATAATATAGTTACTTTTTTCAGTTTATTTTTAATAAATATATTGTCTATATAACTTACATGTGATATAAGAATATGTTACCTATACAATCAATATAATAAAAAATAATTCAGTAATCAAAAATAAGCATGCATTCTCTCCACGGCAACCAGAGAACACAATTTTCTCTGTTGGGCCACATGACTGTATAGGGGAGTAATTTTCTCTCTACCCTTCTAGGTTTTTGTCTGAGATACCCCTGTAACAAAAGACAGATAAATGGGGGGAAAGGGGAGTTTAATAATATATAAACCTCCTGTATACAGAGGTATACAGAGACACAGGAAAACTGAATACTTCCTAAAATGCCCCAAGACACCACCTTAAATACTATCTCCATCTAAGGTCAAAAGATTTGTGGCAAGGTGCAGGGGTGGTAGAGAGCCCATTATAGGAGGTTGTTACAAGAAGCACAGTAAACAACGGTTTGGTTCTTATGTAGAATTATTTAAGTTCTTGCCTTCTCCATTGATAAAAGTTTTTAAAGATTTGGTCATCCTCCTCTTCCTTGTACAAAGAAGTTAACATCATTATAAATTGAGATTTTCATTATAAATGCAAATGTTTCATTAAAAAGTATAACTTCTATTCAGTTTTCAGAGCTTTTCATACACCTGTTGTTGCTTAAAAGTATCCAGCTCAAAATAATCCAGGCCAGAGTCATATTTTGGGGTGGTATGTTCTATTTCTCTTTGACTATAGTGATTTTAGATTATCTCCTTGTTAGGACTCCATTTCTACTCTTAATTCAGCATATTTATATTTGAGCTGGTTATTAGTAAAACTGACTGCTAAGCAAGGTGAGAAATACAATTCCCTCCAAAACTCAATCTTTCACTGTTCATTGAACACACCTATACTAATCAGGTATCACATGTATAGGGTTAGGCTACGTATAGAGGATAGAAAAATGGAAAAAATGATAAAGCCCTTAATGAGTTCACAATCTAGTACAGTGTACAGTAGTTAAATTAATACACAAAGTTGCAGAGTTCCCATCGTGGCTCAGTAAGTTAAGGACCCGAGATTGTCTCTGTGAGGATGCAGGTTCAATCCCTGGCCTCACTCAGGTGGTTAAGGATCCGAACTTGCCATAAGCTGCAGCATAGATTGCAGATGCAGATTTGATCTGGTGTTGCTGTGGCTCTGGCATAGTTCTGCAGCTGTAGCTTCGATTCAGTCCCTGGCCCAGGAACTTCCATATCTGCAGGGGTGGCCATAAAAAGAAAAAAGTGTATATATAGAAAGTTGCATATTCAATAGTAAAGATTTATTTTAAATGTTATAGAAGCAAAACAAAATGAATGGTTCTGCCTAGGGTAGTGGTGATATTTGAAATGCATTTCAAAGAATGTAAGGATTTGCAAGATGGAAAATTGGGAGTATGGAAGAGTAGGTGTTGCATTCCAGGAGAGAGGGGCTGGCGATACAAAAGCTTAGAGGAATACTATTTCCTGGTGTCTTAGTAGAACAGTGACTAGTTTTGTTTCTCAAGTGTTCCATGCTTGGGGGAAATGCTGAAAATGGGGCTAGAAAAGCAGAAATTGATTAGTTTGTGAAGACATTTAAATCATCTTAAGCAACTAGGAAATAGTTTGTACAAAATTTTAGTTGTATGAAGTAATAAAACTCTTCTTAACTCACGTACTTAGTACAAGTTGCTACTTCTCCAAGTAGAGTAATAGACCTGATAATAATACAATATTATACATTTCTATAATGTTTTGATTTTCCAATTATTTTCAAGTACATGATGGATTTTGACACCATCATAAACCCTGATCAGTTGGTTGAACTTGGCACAGTATTTTCAATCTGCAATAGAAGAAGCAGAGGAGAAGTCAGAGGAACAGGAGAGGAAGCAGCTGGACTTATGCCCTGTCTGCTGTGTCACCCTCCACATTCTTCATGAAATCAAAGAATGTTGGGCTGAAGGAGAGCTCAGTAGCATTCAGCTCTGCTACACTGCACACCAGCTATACACACAGGCAATCAATATGGTTTGGACACAGCTGATATAATTTGGTGGATCTCTAATTGAATTTTTTCCCCTTCTTAATATCATTACACCTACAGAGCATCTCCAGTTAAGTGTCCCCCCATCAGTCTTGAAATTAAATATCCCAAATGGAACTCATTATCTACTCCCACATAAACCAGCTCCTCACGACTGTTTCCCCTTTCTATTATAGGCACCATTGCCTCCAGGCTCTTAAATCTGAAATCCCTGGAGTCATTTCTTTTTTGGTTCCTTTTCTATCCCTAAATCCATTCAGCCACTGAATGCTATTTACTATTCTCAGAAATCATTTCTATGCATAGCTTCCTTCACTTTATGGGTAAATGTTTTGAAATAAATTTAAACAAATCAAAGAATTAGTGGACAAAAGAATGAATATGTGAGTAAACAAATGGCTATTTACTGTTCTCATTACCTTCTGTGTGTAGTACTACAACCTGAAGTTTGCTATGCGTGAGAGTGAATATAAGCAGCTGCCCCCCACCCTGCATAAATTAATCCCATGATGAGGGATTCTTCTTACATGTGAATTCTTTCAAAGTCTCTTAAATTGTAATGAAATGTCACTTATGTTCAAAACCACTCTCAGTTGCTTTATGTTGAATAAGATAATACTGTATAGAAGACACATCATTGCATGTCAGCTGTGAATGGAGATGATGTGTTCTTAAAAAAAAAAAAAACTTCTTGATAACCCAAAAATTTGTTCTTAGGGTAAAGAAAACAGTGACATCCAGGCTGACTGCAAGGAGATTGAATAAAACTGTTTAGTGAAGCATGAATGTGAAGGGGAAAAAAAACCAGCATTTTAAATATTCTCTCTGTGTATTTTATCTTATATAATTAATAGGAGGCAGGAGTTCCCGTCGTGGCTCAGTGGTTAACGAATCCGACTAGGAACCATGAGGTTGCAGGTTCGATCCCTGGCATTGCTCAGTGGGTTAAGGATCTGGTGTTGCCGTGAGCTGTGATGTAGGTTGCAGATGAGGCTTGGATCCCACGTTGCAGTGGCTGTGGTGTTGACTGGCGGCTACAGCTCCGATTAGACACCTAGCCTGGGAACCTCCACATGCCATGGATGTGGCCATAGAAAAGACAAAAAAGAAAAAAAAATAGGATACAGCTTATTGTTAATATTGTAAAAGTATATTTGGTTATTTCATAAAGCCCTTAAAGTTTATCTATCTATGTTGGCCTAAAACCTTTTCTGGAGGGTGAGGGACATATCTTCTCTTTGGAAAATGTAGACTACTTAATTCATGGTAAAGGTTCTGAATTCAGTTCTCTTATGCAGTGTGCGTGGCTCAGGTAAGGTTCCCCATAGCAATAAGTAATGTACTAATACCAGCTGGGTGTTCTGCAGTTCATCTCACTCTGACACTCCCTACCTGGAGATAGGAGATAGTATCAGATGGCATACTTTAAGAGCTCAGTCACACAAGACTTCCCCCTTCTCTTCCCACTTCAAAAGCCAATCACAATTCCAAGTTGTTAGCTGGACTTCTGACCAATGGGCTAGAAATCAGAGGTTCCTGGGAGCCCTGCTTTGAGTCTGATTAATTTGCTAGAGCAGCTTTCAGGACTCAGAGAAATATTTTGCTTACTAGATCACAGGTTTATTATAATGGGATATTACTCCAGAAGAGCCAGATGGAAGCAATGCGTACGGTAAGGTATTTGGGAAAAGCTGGGAGCTTCCATGCTCATTCCAGGTGTGCCATTCTCCCCAAATTTCCACATGTTCACCACTTGGAAGCTCTCAGAACCCTGTCCTTTTGGGTTTTTATAGAGGGTTCATTACATAGGCATGATTACATCATTGGCTATTGGTAATGGAACTCAGTCTCCAAACTTTCTCCCCTCATTTGAAGTTTGGGGGTGGGGTGGGACTAGAAGCTCTAGTCCTCTAATCATGTGGTTGGGTCCCCTGGCAACCAGCCTCCATCATTAGGTGACCTAGGGGTTTTTCAAAGTTACCTCGTTAATATAACAAAGATAGTTTTATCGCTGTCATTATAGGAAATTCCAAGAGTTTTAGGAGCACTGTGTCAAGAAATGGGGATGAAGAACAAATACATTTCTTATAAATCACAGTATCATACATGAGTTGGTTTTATGTTTGAGCACCCACCACACATTTTACAAGGGGGCAAAAAACATACGTCTCTCATTTCTGCCTTATGCTGCTATAGGGAAGGGAAATGTTTCCCTTCTTCCTTTCTAAGTTCTTTGGCTGGTTTACTAATTAAATTGATAAAAGGCAGAAAAAAAATTAATTTCATAATATGGAGTCTCCAAAGGAGGAGAGTCCCAGAAAGTGAGGTAATTGAGGCTAATATGCTGCTCTCAGCAAAGCAGAAGGGGTCTGGGACTTCATAAAAGAAGAAGACAATTCACAGGAAGGTCGGTAAACAAATGTTTGCCAGGCCATGAACATAAAACTTTCTGATGTATAAAGTTAAGTCTGTTAATAGCTCTTCCTTGTACAGGCCCCCTGTCTAAATACTTTTAGGCAGTTAATAGGGAAGTAAAAAGCTCTCTTTGAGTCTGTTGAGCCTTGATTATCTTCAGCTCAAAATAATCCACATACCAAAGTTACACATTCTGGGGCATCCTGCCCCAAACCCCATTGTTGTCTTGAATATCAGATTTAGTTTTCTTGTTAAGGACATAAAGTCTTCAGAAGGACATAGGAGCAAAATTTTAGGAACATTAATATAGGAGCTAAGGATTGAAAGGATCAGGATTATTAAACCTCAAATATGCTTCAGGGAATTTATAATCTAATTGGGAAATCAACCAAAACATCTGAAAACTTAAAAAAATTATATTCATTTAATCATCAGATTTTTTTCCTGTTATTTGTTTGTGTATAGTAAGATAAAAGACTTCTCACCTTTCTGTAAACTAGTATTTCCTTCATAACTTTCATCATATGTGCAATCAGTATTTATTGAGGATCTATTGTGTGCCAAGTAAAGGAAATAAGTACTCTCTGTTAAAGAGGGTCCGTTTCAGAGTGGACTGGGATGATGGAAAGGAGGAATTTGAGAAGAGGTGGATAAAATGGAGATTTCTTTCACAGAGGCTAGCCTTCCAAGTAAGAGGAATAGAGACTCAAATAATTTGTTGATATGCATTATGACATAAATAAGTCAGTAAATGTGTTTCAGTAATAGTTATTGCTCGTATTTCTTGAGCAATTAAAATATGTCAGATGCTAAGCCAAGACCTTTCCAAAAAAATCTCAAATTTAAATGTTATAATAACCTGTTGAACTTGGAATGATGATCACATCCACTTTAAAAACAGGAAAACCATAGTTTAATATCTCAACCACAATCCAACAGCTAGGCAGCGATCATATCATCTTAAGCTATCTAACTGCTATTTTTTTTTTCCACTACACTGATCTTTCATCAAACTTAATGTAGTCTCTAATACTCTTTTTCATCATTGTGACTATTTTTTAAAGATTAAAATGTTTTGCAGTTTGGATTGCTGTGTAAGCGTGTGATGATTAAATTAACCTTCACAAGTAATTTAACTAATTTTAGTTGCTATCACATACAATAGTTTTATATATTATCCCACTCAAAAGTGTTTAATTGTTCTTCTTAAAGCCTTTTTTAAAAATGCCTACTCTATTTTTTCAAGTTACTTTGTTTTTCATTAGTTACATTAGATTACTGACAGTTTCATGTAGTTCATTTAATGGATTCAAGATACGGTTCAGTTACTCAGGGAGTCCAAAAGTTAACAGTTTCTGAAAGTGCATGAATCCCTTCTACCCACTGCTGCATCCAAAGCATTCAGATTTTATTTGCTAAATCAGAGGTTCCATCCCTTAAAGTTCCTTGGAGGATACCATCAGAATGAAAAGACTTAAAATAGCAGTCTTCTGGAATACAGCATTGTGGTTTTAGATTTAAAAGTATTCCCAACATAACATTAGTATCTGCTGATGTGGCCATCCCATTTCCAACAAGGCACATTCTTAGAACTGCATAGGCTATGCATAATGTGACAAAATAAGTTGCAAATTAGCCAACTAATAGATTTTCTTTAAAAATATATGTTCAGTTTTTGAAAAGCCTATTTTGTCATTTGGAAAAATGTGGACTACAGCATTGAAAGCTGTCTTCCTAGAACTTCTAAATATAGCCATACTCATAAACCTTTGAGCCACCTTCTACCCTTTATCCAGTGGTCCCAGTTAACTCCATGTTTGTCCAACCTAGATATTCAGGTTGTGTTTAATATTTCATTTTAATATTTAATTTTATCAATGCATTTTGATGCTAAAGCTTTAAACATACAACAATGTTCTTTCTTTTTGGATATGAAGATTCTACTGCTGACCTGCATTTTGCAGTATTTCAGTGTGTGTAGTAATGAATTTGGGCTGTTA
Organism: Catagonus wagneri; assembly: GCA_004024745.2. Taxonomy (NCBI): domain Eukaryota; kingdom Metazoa; phylum Chordata; class Mammalia; order Artiodactyla; family Tayassuidae; genus Catagonus; species Catagonus wagneri. The sequence continues at coordinate 15,326,075 of PVHT020000193.1, forward strand.
TTCATGTCCCAGCCAGTCTTCAACTTCACACACGCTTTCACTGACAAGTTTTTCATATCCATTTATCAAGGTTTGGAATGTAACCTGTTTCTCTGGAAAATAATTTTCTCATTGTTCCAGAGGAAGAAAATCGGTTAAAGAAAACGTAAAGCTAATCAATGCCCTCACATAGGAATTAAACCTACAATATAGGCTGTAGTTTGAAATATGCCGTAATATACTGAACCCACTCAGTAGATTAACCAGTAAATTAACTTTTTTATATTCTAATACTTTAATTTATACAATTGAGACTCACTTTACCTTCAGGCTAATGAGAAATCTTTGAATCCAGATGTCAGAGGACTTACTGTTTTCCAATATCAATAGAATCTTCAAAAGAAAGCAAGCATTTCTTGGATCATTTCTATATTTGTCTTGACATTTTCTGTATCTTCTCATGTATGCATATTCCAAAATTGATGTTTACTTTTGATTACTCGGGTACTTAGGTGGAAATTTAAATTTTGTAGTTTATATGTGCCCATAAACTTGAAACTAATTTTTTGAAAGCTTCACTTTCTATAATTAACTGTGATAATCTGTCTTTTTAATACGTTTCTGCTTTGGATATCTTTTCTCAATTAAAATTTAATGTCTTATTTTATGAAACATAGCTTGACTTATTTTTAACTAAACAAATAAAATAAGCCCTCTAAAACCTATGAAAAATTATTTTAAAAAATATAACAAATCTATGTGATAAAAACCAACTACGTTTTTACATCACCACTATAGTGAAAGATTTGGGTTTTTTTAATTTAATCATTGTTAATAAATTCATCGATGAAAGGCCAAAAAGAATTATTGTTAACATCAATAACAAAGCATAGACAGTTGCTTTTACTTTATCCTAACTTCAACACCATAATGGGGTTTAATCATTATATCTAATAGTTTAATAACTTGAAATTATTAGTAGTGATAGTATTTTATGTGTGTAGGTTTTATGTAGCCATCAAGGTAAACTTCTCATTCAAATGATAAAACTGGTTATAAAAAATGTAGCAATTGATACCTGGAAATGAGACATTGAAATCTATGCTTCAATGTGGAAGCAAGTGGAATTTCTGCCAAAATGTAGTGAAAACTGGGGAAAGTCATATTTGTTTCATATGCAAATTATGTAGTAGCAAATCTACTTGACTTTTGTGATTTAATTATGGGAAATCCCTCTCTGAATTGCTCAGTCGGTTGATAACATTATCAAGACTCAACAATAGAGCTTAAAATTTCACTGCCAATACTACAGTTATTTTCCTGACAGAGATAAATCTGAAGCAAGCTCAGAAATGCTTTCTTCCTCTCTTGTTCTCCCTCAAGCTCAAGAATATATCTATTTTCTCAAGACTTTTCTAAATAAATACTTAAAAGCAAAACTGTTATGAAATCATTTGTATACCACCTGTAAATGTGAGAAATGAACTATTTGCTTGTTAGTTTTTGGGAACACAATTGTTCTTATTACTTTGAAAGTATATTTTAAAGCAATTTTGTCACTCAAAAAGGGCCACAGGGAAATGGAATAGGAAAAAGTTAAAAATCAGTTCATAGCCATGCTTTTGAACTTTATCTCTGAGTATCCCTTTCAAGTTTCAGTCTCTTTAGGGAGACTTTTAGCTCTCTTCACACTGTCCTTCTGCTTTCATATACCCCCTAATGCATCTACCAGACCTTGCATTATCTGTAATCGTGGAGTAGCTTTGTTTTCAATGTAATTGTACATATTTAGCCAAGGTAGAGACATTATTATTTAACTTTATATATATTATGTACTCTCTATGTACCATACATGAAGCCTAGGAGTTCCACAAATGTTTATATAAATCAAACATGGAATGGATAAATGATCAATGGAAGGATGAATAGTTGGATGGATGGATAGATGTAAAGATTAATGGTTGGATGGATACATTTCTAGTCCTTTCCATGTAAGCCATTTTTGTTTTCAGAACAAAGTGATCTCTAAATTGCCCTTAAAGCTCAAATTACCTAAGTAAATGGACATAGTACAAATTTCAAAAAGTAAACAAAAGAAGATATACCGTTAAAGTTGTTTCTCTTAGCTTGTCACCCAGCCACCTACTTATCCTCTTCTACTCTTACCAGAGAGAATTCGTATTGCCAGTTTCCTATGTATCCTTCCAGAGATAGGTATGCTATGTGTATGCGTGCCTGCGTGGGCACACACCTACCATTTCACACCTATCAACAAGGAATGTGTGTACCTGTTTCCCCATGCCATCAAAAACAATACATTGTCAAACTTTTTGATCTTTGCCCAACTGATTGTTGAAAAATGATGTCTTTAGTTTGAGTTCGTAGAATGAGTGAGGGTGACCATATTTTTAAATGTTTAAGAGCCATTTTTTGTTTCTTTTTCTATAAACTCTGTTCGTTTCCTATGCAAATTTTGAGTTCCTTCTCAAATTGTTTTAGAGCCAATTGATAGATGAGAAGTAGTCTCTTTATTTTTGATCAGAAGCAATACTTTCCAAACCTACTAATTCATTTGACATAGCACTATGGCTCATTATTTGATTGCTTCAAAAGAAAAGATTATGCTGTCAAGGAGGACAGTTTCAACATTCTCAACCATATTAAAAAATGTCATTTAGCCTATGACAGCAGATCCAAAAAAAGCTTCCAAAACGGTAATGGAGGACTCTTTCCCACTTCAGAAACTTTGCACTGGCTGTTCCTTGGAAAAACCTTTGCTATTATTTTGCACGATGGAATATTTTTCATCCTTTAGATATCAGTTTAATTGTACTTCCTCAAAGACAGCTTGTTTGGTTATTAAATCTAGACTTCCTCTGACTCTCTGTTGTAGGCATTCTGTATCTTAACTTCTTGTTTATTTCTTCTATAACATTTATCATATTTTGTAGTTATGTCATTTTGTCATTTACTTGCTGTTCCCTACAATAAGCTGGAAGTTCCATGAGAGCAGTCTCCTTGTCTTGTTTATTGTTTTATCTCCAATGCCTGATGCATGATATGACATAAAATAAACACTCAACAAATGGAAATATTTGTGGAAAGAATAAATGAACAGACTCATCTAAGTTCTGCTTTATCAGAAATTCAGTTGTTACTTTGAAACTATACCAGATATATACTTCTGAAGTGGTTAATTTAATTCAGCTGAGTTTTTACTATTTGCATACAAAGAGGTTGAAGGGGAGGGGGAGAGAAGGAGGGAAGAAGGAAGAAAGAGAGGTATGGCTTCTTCAAGAAGTCTGTCGTTTTCACTCTTGCACTTAATCACCACTTACTGCAAATGGATCTCACAAATAAAGAAACTTCAAGGTCAGACATCTTCATTGCTCTCAGACAAATGGAACCAGAGTACTTTGAGATTCAGATATAACTGATGGGTAAATGCAAAGCTGTGAGAAATCTATTAACAATAAATTTGAAACCTCATTTTTGTAGTAACTCTCAGGGAGGCAAAACTTAAAAGAAAAATTGTACATAGCACTTGGGTTTTGCATTCTGTCTGTTAATTAAAATTCAATAGAATATGTATTTTAATAGATCATATATGGCAGGAACCACCTGGGTGTATTGAATATTACATGATAATGCTCATCTTAAGAGGACTTTTATCTACCTAGTGTTTCACTGGAGATAGAGTTTGAAATATAAAGTTAAATTAATTGTGATCTAAGAATGACTTCAATACATAAACTATCATGCTTCAAACTTTCTTTTTGTATATGCATGATATAATCTTTCAAGGACTTCACATTTTGGAGAGATTTGACTTAACCTTTGAAACATGAGTTGAGGCTTTCAGTTTTGGTGTTTGGTTTTCCTAACACTCTCTGAGGGAAAGAGTAATATATGGGATGAGATGTCGCCAAAGAAACTGACAGTTAAAGTCACTGTAAAATGGAATTTATCAACAGTTATTAACTTGTGAATAGTATGACTACCTGTATTTGCTCATGGAGAAAATATGGAAAGGTAGATGTTCAGAAGAGGGAACCTAGGAAACAGAGATTGGAAAGTTGATCATCTATAGAATAATAGATACCTTCTCTTACATCAATTGTCATTTGGAGAATTTTTAAAATAAATAAAACTTGAAGAAATTGGCATGTACAATTTGATACTGTGAACTGAAAATTGAAAAATATAAGAAATGTAAATTTAAAAGGTAAAAGAAACTTTAGTAAGTGTAGCTTTATGTTCTGACATTTATGGAATGTGTGCAAGAAAAGGATCAACACTTATAAGCCTCTATTTTATGGTTGAATAGTTAAAAAAAATTCAGTGGAAAAGAGCATTTCTTGAGGCCACCGTAAACATAGCACTTTTCTGTGGGACACTGTCTCTGGAATCTCCTTCCCGTTACTCTCACCACTGCCACATCTTCAACGAAAACTCTTTGCCATGTCTTTTTAATTCTCTCTGGGCTCCTTGATTGTGGTCTTTCTAGGCCAATCCTTCCACACACTGCTCTCATAGTGACTCATGTAGCATGACTTTCAGGATACCTTTTGTCCTAAGTTTCAACTCCTTAGCCTGTTCTCCAAGGCTCTCTATCTTTTGTCATGTCCCTACTTTTATCTTCTCATTTCCTCCCCTCCTTGTTAGTCCTACTTATCCTTTAAGTCAGTCTTCTTACACCTTGAATACTATTTCCTACTTTCTCAACCCAATAAGCTTATCATCCTTTGAGACTCAGAGAAAATCTGATCTTCTGGGTGATACATTTCATTAATTCTCTGTGGTGGAATTAGTCTCCCTCTCATTCTAATGGCCCTGTAATGCTTTGTACCAATCTATATTGCAGCATCTGTCTTATAGCATAATATGCTCTTCTCAGTGCTCTTCTCCTCAATCCAGTAATGATACCTGAAAATCTGGAAATGTTGTTGTGTATTTCCTGTGTTGGAACTGTATTGAACTTCCAAAAGAGATTTCAAGTGAATTAGTGTGATACATTATATTGTTTCAAATAGAATTTATTTTTTAGAGTAGTGTCAGCTTCACAACAAAATGAATAGAAGGTACAGGTATTTCCCATTTATCCTCTTTCCTAATACATGCATGGAATTATCAGCATCCTCCACACAGTGACACATTTGTTACAATTAATGAATCTACACTGATGCATTGTAATTACCCAGAGTGCATAGCTTATATTAGGGTTCATTCTTTTTCAATTTTTTTTTTTTATTTTATGGCTGCACCAGTGGCATATGGAAGTTCCCGGGCCAGGAAATGAATCTGAGCCACAGCTCTGACCTACACGGCAGCTGAGGCAACTGCAGATTCTTTAACCCACTGAACCAGTCCAGGGATCATACCCACACCTCTGCAGCCACCTGAGCTGCTATGGTCAGATTCTTAACCCGTTGAATCACAGTGGGAACTCCAGGGTTCACTCTTAATTTGGTCATACATTCCTAAGCTGTGAAGATAGTATTTTAATTATCTGTTCAAATACATATTGAAATTTTGCAGATATTTTGATGCAAGTGTAGATAAAATAGGCCTTGGATTTCAAGGGTCAATATTATCTTTAATGGACTTTACATTCTCCATATAATAAACTTCTTTATTATACAGTAATACCAATAATGCAAACATTTATAATAGATAGTAAGGTTTCTGTATGTTTGTGTCCACCATAGAAATCCCAGTTATATATGTTTGAAGCGTGAAATAAGAAAATTAAATAAGCATCATTGTCTTAAGTAGACTTCAACACAATAGGTGGAACCTGCATTTTAATGACTCGTGATTGCCTAGAATTTGGATCTAAATTGCCTATAGTCCTCCTAAAATCTCTAATCTCTTCCAAGGGCTGATATAGAAGTGAATCTTCTTTCTTTTTACTGCCAGTGGAATTTCATGTAATCTTTATTTGGGGTCTGGTGATGATATCTGTAAGAGCAGCTTCATTTTTCAGAGTTATTCAGAAAGCTATTATAAGCTTCTTTTCTTCTCAGCAGGACAATTCCCAGAGTGACAGGACACACTGAGAGTCTCCCAAAGTGGGAACTCACAAAGGGAGATGCCTCTAGCACTCCCAACAAAGTCAGGATGCCTTTCTGGAAATGAGAAGAATTTATTCAGCAAATCTAAGTGTAAATCAGCTAACTCAACAGATAAAATCCCTATAACAAGGATCATCCACCAAAGTTTGATATTATGAAGAGTGAACATAGCCAGGAGATACAATTTACCTTCTTTTTTTCCCCCTCCTATAGCTGACAGTAAAGGGTTAGAGAGAAACTATAAGGAGAGGAGTTTTTGGAATTCATACTTTCCTCACTGATTAGCAGTTGAAAAAGCCATCTTTAGGAAATGTTCTGATTTGATTTTCTGTGTTTGATAGTGTTTTGTGTTTGTACACTTGTGTGTGATGTGTGGTAAAGGTGTTTGCAAAGTATCTAAGATATATAGTAAACAAATAAACAAACATTTCTTTAACCCCCATTATAATGTTTGCTGAACTCTCTAGATGTTTCTGACAAGATAAACAAAGATCACATATACTAATGGGATTCTCTTAAAAGAGATACAAATATTTCACTTAAAAAAACTTTTAGGTAATTATATCTTCAACACACATTAATGCTAATATCAAAACTTAAAAATTGTTATACATTTAAATAAGGAATATAAAACAAAATATATTGTACAGAGAGACAAAATATTGACATTTGAAATAATTTTTACTCATTTATGGTATCAGCTACCATCGGAGAGGAAGTAAACTTAATGGGGTCTAATGGGAGATAGTTAATTAAATTGGCTAGAATTTTGTTGGGTTTATATATTCACTCTGTCCTGGACTTTGGAATCAAGTAGTAAATTCTGAAATTGTTTATAGGACTTCTGTTTATCATCCTATTTACAATATCACACTGACTTAATTCAGAGTAGATATTTCTTATTGCTTTTCTTCAGAGAATAAAAATTTGTTCAAATGCATTTCAGCACTTTAATTGTGTTAACAGGAGTAATTCAAAAATATAGTACAAAGCCTAGCACATCCCATTTCAGAGAGAATGAGGACAGTTATTGTTGACTTTGATATTTTTCCATTGTAGGGAAAGTGTTTTTTTTTCACCTCTGCAATATTTCATTTCATATGTCATACTACAAAAGGAAAAATATACTTTTACCACTATTATAAAGATTAGAAGCAGAAGTAAATGCCTTTATTATTGTTAACATTATGAATAAGACTATGTTAAGTTTCATATGGTACTTTACAGTTTATGAATCAAATTCATTTATTTCAATGGATTTAACTGTAATAGCTACCATAACCTCTCAGAATAGGCCAAGAAAAAGATGGTGAAAAAAGTAATAACAGGTGACACATGGAGATTTAGAGTTAATGGCACTTGAAATACATTACCTTAGACCATATCCTTAACATCTCTGAGCCTCAACTTTCTTATCCAAAAATGGGAATATATATTTTGACTTTATGGAGTGATTGGAAATGAAGAACTATTTCTAAAGTCCTGGCACAGTGTAGGTGCTCAGTACCCATAATTCCATTTCCCTTTTTACATTTAATAACCAAAGAGAAGGAATTGCATTGATGCTGTTAAGGAGAGAGGAGGTAATTTAGCTTTCACACAGTGTTGCTCAGCCCCCCACACCAAGTCACCTAAGCAAACACACAGTCTATGAAAATAGAGGAACCCACTTTTGAGGCAAGTGCTATGTTTTCTTTCCTCTTCCTCTCTGAGCAAGATGACCATATTGGAACCAGTGCTTGGAATAATATAAAGCAAGTGAGAAACTATCTATAGTGCAAACGTCATTAAGAAGATATCTAAAAATTCACAGATTAAGATAAACAACATTTTAGTTCAATATTTTAAACATCAAAGTTAATGCAAATCAGTTCATGATGAGTAACATATTAACATTTTAAATACAGGATCTGACCTTGTACTTGTATCACTCACTGTACTTATTTCATCCTAATCGCTACCTGACCACTCAACTCAAGGACTAGAACTTTGGTGATTACAACTGACTATGTGCCCCTCCCTCATCCCAACCTCTAGCGTTCCCTACCCTGGGGATAATAAACACACCTTTTTTTTTTTTTTTTTGTCTTTTTGCCTTTATCTAGGGCCGCACCCGCGGCATATGGAGGTTCCCTGCTAGGGGTCTAACAGGAGCTGTAGCTGCCGGCCTTCGCCACAGCCACAGCAACGCGGGATCCGAGCCGCGTCTGCAACCTACACCACAGCTCACGGCAACGCCGGATCCTTAACCCACTGAGCAAGGCCAGGGATCGAACCCGCAACCTCATGGTTCTTAGTCGGATTCATTAACCACTGAGCCACGAAGGGAACTCC